>OZ026844.1:9332522-9932522 GCA_964023205.1 Lutraria lutraria | reverse complement strand
CCGGCAGTGGGTTAATGCAGGCAATCCGTGATGTGATAACACATTCCTTATGGGTCAATGCATGTCTCTTTCTGTGGATGGTCTGATCTTGTGACCAGTATAGAATAGACGGCATATGGTATAGATGTCCAGGGCATTAGTAATGAGATGTTCAAGATATTAGGATCTTAACACCCAAAATTCAAAAGGTGGTCATATCTGTTTTTTCTTCAATTACTCTTTAAAATATGTAATTTGACAATTTTTGAAAGAGGTTTACCATGTAATCTTATAAAAATAATGGTTTACATGACAGAAAAAAAACTATAATTATCCTTCTAAACGGCTTAACCCCGAGTATCATAGATGAATAAATGATCATAATTTCATTATTTAAAAAAACAAGTGCACGCGAAATAATGCATTTGTAGTTGTATTTCACTTACATGTAATTGTATATAAATATTTTTATTTAAAAAGTACATACATCAGATATAATATTAGTGCATTGTATGTCATGGAAGGATTTCTTAGTTTTTCAATGCTTCGGAGACTTATTCTTTACGATCCCTTTTGGCACAAAATCAAGAAAATAGCGATATGACATATATTTAAGTGACATAACTTATATTAAAACCTTACCAGGCTTACTGTTGCACAATACATCTTAAAGTAACCCTAGGGTGAACAAATGAAAGAAACAAGAAATGTCTTTAAAAAGACAGTCGCAAAAGTTCTTTTCTGTTATTTACACTATTGAAACCAAAAGTAATTCCTAAATTGCCGCTATAGTACCGTGTGAACACAACTTATCGCTAGCAGTCCAATTAGGTCGCGCCTTAGAACGCTAATGTAAGGTCAGCTAAATAAATTGCGTATTTAGTCATATCTACTGTATATCAATTCCAATAAATGTACAATATTTGTCAAGAACGGTATATAACTTTATTTCGACCGCATAAGAATACATTTTCTTACAAAGTTTACAACCACAAGAAGAACACATTCAAACTATAAGTTGGCGTGGTCTTAATTATTTTACGCTTGTAGATTTACCCAATGAAAGGAAGCATTTCCTTCTGAATTTCTTCTGAATAATTAATACGTCATGCCAAGAAATATAGGTCAAAAGTGAGATTAGACACCTTCGCGAAAAGTTTGTCCAATCTGAGGTTTGAACCCACAACCCTCAGAAATGCGGAGGAATGCGTTTGGATCCCAAATGCCACTCGTATCCACTTTTAGAAATCGGTTAAGGAATAACTAAAAGCGATTTCTTTATTTCAGTTTCGATAAACCTTTTACTGATGTACTTTGCTTTTAAATTTTGTAACATTCAGCAAAACAGTTTTGGTGATTTGTACTCTAGTATTTTTTGTGTGGGACAAATCATACGATATTGAACTAATCTTGACTATTATTTTACATTAATGTAGACACATATCGTTACGTATATGTAAATATAATTTCTGAGGTTTAGTTAAAATAAAATGATTCGTTCTTCACTTTTCGTTTGTGGCTGACTTTCTCTGTCTTAGCTCTGTACCGTCAATGTATGTGTTGGACGTAAGACCTTTCAGCTTGAAATAAGAGTATACATATTAATATAGCTTAACCAAGTTGTTTTACAGATAAGAGTAATATGACCTTCTGTATATAGATCTATGGGATTTCCTTCAAACTTTGGACAAATGATGTTCGTTGACAAACTGGTAGGATTTGAACATTGTACCTTCCTTTCTAAAGGTGAATAGTCTACCACCGGGCAGTCACTCCTCGTTACTCTACCCTTTGGCCATCACTCCCCGTTCTAGCAATACACACATGTACACACCGGCGACGGCGATATATAATAAATGCCAAGACAGAAAAAACCAAAATCCCCAATTCCAACGAGCAAATGTAAAAAACTTAGAGGGGATAAGCTAAACATTATCATGAACGGATGAACAATTATTTATTAAACATATACGAGTGTGTGGGGGTGTAGCAGGAACGATAACTCTGTATTATAGAGGTTGATAAAGAAGTGCGACATTTAGCGTCAGTACTATTTGTTGCGACATTTAGCGTTGCAGATGCGACATACAGCGTCAGGATGTTTTGCGACATTTAGCCTTGGTTGCGACATTTAGCGTCAGCCTTGCGACATATAACGCCAAATGCGACATTTAGCGTCGACGCGACATTTAACGTTGCTACACAGTAGTCATAAGTAACATACTTTATCCTAGTTCGCAAGGACGAGTAAACTAGTTTACTCCCCTTGTAATATGTCTGCAGACCATACCAATGCATTACCCCAACGGGGAGATTGTATTTTGGCACCAAATCTATATGTATGTTCTATACGTGAATGTACTTAATGTCGGTGGGATTTTGGTGTGGTGGTAGACGAAAGGGCGACAATAACACTGCTAAGGCTTTCACGTTACTTTTTCATATGTATTCTAGATTCATAATAGTTCTAAAAAAGAGCAACGACATGCTTGTGAGTGCGGCAATATTATATTCCTCTTCAACAATGAAACTGGAAGCGAAATATAACAATGTCAAGTACTACAAATCAGAACTGACAGTGCCGTTTGCTATAAACAAAGTGGAGAAGTTAAGCTTTTGTACCATCGGGAGTGGATTTGAAGTAAGCGAGTTTTTCTGTTCTGATAATGGGGTCGTGGTGGAAAGAGAGAGAGAGAGACAGGGGGGGGGGGCCGAGATTTCAATTATACCTGGGGGTAGTTAACCAAATCATTATTTATTAATTCTTTACTAGATATTACCCTGAACTCGGCAAGTAACAGAATCACCCAAATCAGCGGCGGACAATATATATCTCAGTAGGTAGAGCGTTTTGTCTATGGATCTAGGTTTCGTGAGCCCAGAACATATTCTCAGAGATTATTTGGTCGAAGACATTGTTTCTAAGTCCTCTCGTAATTCATCTCATATCATTCGATCTTTCATGTTGACAAGTTTGCAGTTACTTGCTTGGATCAAGGTTACTTTTACAGAATTCTAGAAAACTGGTCACTTTGACTGTATGTCATCATATAATATAAATAAATAATGTAAGCATGTGTAAAATATTTTATTATATTTTAGATTTACCATGATGACCAATTACTTACAACCTACAAAGATCCGTCTAGTCCTTATGACCTAGCAAACACTGACGAAGTAGTAGTCTGGCCAGCAGCTGGCAGCCACGTCAACCTACATCGTATTGTTTATATCAAGTAGATTGACACAGAAATTAAAAAAATACCATTGTATGCTTTCCTCTTTAATACACATGCTACCTTATGTAGTAACAAACTTTATCATCCAGCTTGTAGAGCGGGAATGATCCGCAAACTATTTGTCATAATACGGACCGGATATCAAGAGCCAACGCGGCTCAGTCTCAAACAATTCCAATTCAATTACCTATATCATAAACTGTAATGTCTGTATTTGTATTGGGGTGACGGGTGTCAAAGTGAATAAGGGGTAGAGATGTCGTCCAGTCGAAGGGGTTGGTGTGTCCTAGAGTCTAATTCTGGAAAGGAAGCGCACACCTCTCCGTATTTTCAGTCAAATCGTCAAGGAGAGGCTTCTTGTGTGTTCGGCAGGTCTTTCACTTGCGACATTTCCTTCGTCAGTCCTTCATTCTACCAATTAGCAAGACGGGCTTCATTCTGAATCATTTCTATATGATTCAGTTTTCATGCATACGTTATGTTTTCATTTTGCATTTTGGAATGTGTTTTGAAAATGAACCTTTAGGAGCCTTTGTTGTATTATGAATAGTTAGCTCTCACTGAATCTTTATACAATACTAAATGGCCTCCATTTAGCAATTGATTATTTGACCATACAGATGTACCCATTCTTACCTATTGCCGTGAAATTTGGGGTTATATGAATTTAGACATCATTGAAAAATACATCACAAGTTCCTTAGATATCAGCTCAAATAAAAGAAGCTTAATTAGGTAGACACCCACTAAGCATTACAGTAAAACTTAGAATGCTAGGTTTCTGGCTCAAGCTAGTGTCTGGTTACCAGAATACAAACATTCATAATTATAGAATATACCAACTAGTGCTTCAAATACCAAACTTTGAATCTAAGTATGTTAAACGTATACAAGACACTTTGAATGATGTGGATAGAAATGGTGTATGGATAATTCAAAATAATCTAAAATGTTCTATAAAACAAAATTAATTTGATCAAAACATTCAACATTGGCAGTCTATCCTACAAAATTCATCTAACGGAACACACAATTCAGAAAAAATCAAGTTGGAAAAAGCTGACTACTCTAAAATTGTAAATTCAGAACATGTAACCATTATGTACCCGTGTAAGTTGGCAGGAGGGGTGATCTTGATATATCTAAGAGAAGAAGCTTTTAATGTAACAAAAACGATACTAATGGTGAAATGCATTATTTACTAATAAGTATGTCCAATTTTACAAGAACATTGACTCAAGTTTATTCCCAAACACAACCGCTACCGACCCAACATTCTGAAATTTGGAAATGTGATGAATACCCTATCATATCGTAAGCAAACAGGCTTATTGATAAGTAAACTAATAAGATTTATTGTGAACACAAACAAAACTTTTGTTAACAAAACACAAATTATCAGCAAACCTCTGAGCTACTAGTCATAGCAACATTATTACCTTTCATGCCTAATACAAAAATGTATATCTACACAATACTGAACATTTTACATTTATGAATTATACATATGCATCACTTATCATGATAATTATTCATCCTAATGTATCTGGCTTGGATGTCAGGTCAAATAAAGTTATACCAATTGATAGATTTAAAAACTAGACCATAATTGTATACTAAGATAAGCTCATTGTATAAAGTGCATTGCAAGTAATTTGAAACAAATATTACATTTGATTACATCTTCTAAAAACCAATATCGCATGTAATTTACAAATTTTGAACAACTACTCTGTATATAGGAATATATTACAGTAGACTTCAAATGACTATAAATGTATAATACAGGGAACCAGATACTTTACAGAAATTCCGTACCCAGAACCCCGCTGTTTATTAGGTAATTCTCCATAGATAAAATATTAAAACAAGTGTCAAAATTCGTTCCCTAGATTTAACATTTCCGCTACAAAATACCGAAAACAGCTTTGAAATCCGTCATCAAATAAGACAGTAAAGTTAATTTGAAAATGACACCTACTGTGTTTTTTTAAGCTGAGCAATTAATAATTAAAGTGTCGGATCATTATCGTCTCATGAAATCAACGAATTTGTCGCACCCCATTCAATTTTGAAATACAATCAAAATCGCTTATGTTTACGGTTCAATAATTGAAACCACGCCCAGGTTTGATGTCTAGTAAGAGATTTTATAACATTTTTTTGTCATTAATTAATTAATAGTATCATATCGTACCGATACAATGCACATTACGTTAGAGATTTATAACGCTGAAAAGGAAAAGTTGATAAAGGGGTGCATTATTTATCGCTAATAAATACCATTTTTGAGCGTTCGGTTAGAATTCTTTCTTGCTTGGTATTAAAGTATGATACTTCATTTATTCTTAGTAAATAATGTAAAAATATCATTTCAGGTTATTTAAGCAATTTTAATCAAGCCAGATACGTTAAAGTCATAAAAAATAATAATTTTTTAGTTTACACATATTGTTTAGTTAGGATTATTGTAGAGTGACGCAGTGGTCGAGTCGACTTTTACGGTGTGAAACCGTTGTCAAATTATCAGTAGACATGTAGGCTGACTATATGACTTACAAATTTCGTGCAGCACATTAACTGTCGGCGTAACGCAGTTGGTAAAGATGTTGTCTGTTAATACACCTATTGTTGTGAAATTATTTCTTTGAGACCGCGATTTAGTAATTTTCCGCAAATTATTTTCTATTTCTATGTATATTTTTTTTAAATTTCGTCAATTTTGTCATTTTCTTTTTTCGTTTTTGTAAGGATTATACTAGTGCTTATATTGTTATCATTTTTATCGTTTGGTATATCTTTTACATGTAATCAGCATGATAAAGAACAGTCTCAGACATTTCGTCGTAATTCTGGTAATTACGATTGGTTCGCTATTAAAAGTCTATCTTTTGTCAGCCATATTTAGCTAAATCTGTGTAGTTGGCCTTCAGATAAGTTGGCACGAAGTACTTGTGCACGGTACTAATACTGCAAGTATTTTTGCACTACACACTTCGCGTTTAACAGGACAATAATGCATTCTTTTTCTTCACAGTTTACTACTAAAATATTATAACAAACCAACCAATATACTACAATTAATTTGCGGCTGAGCTGAAGCTGAAAAAGAAAACGAAAAAAGAGACAACCGGTGAGGTTCCAACTCGCGATAAACATTTAGCTCCTGGGCATTTCTATAGGCTTCACCAGGGTCTTTCAATTGAATGGTCTGGACTCGTGCTCTTCAAGCGCTTATCTCTGTATAAACATCAAGTTGTGCTATCGATACTTAGCGGAGAGCTTTTTTCACGCGTGTATAGATAACACACACATTTTCAATTTCCATTTAGTCAAAACAAGAGATCGAAAATTTAAAATAAAATCATGAATTAACGGAGTAATGATCTTTCTAATATGTGTTGCAAGCATTTCAGCGATAGATGATTATTAAAGACGGAATCACTTACTAAAAATAGTAAAATTCATTACAACTGGTCAAACTCAAAATGGCGAATTCGTCAAAAAGGCTCAAATTCATGTATTATTATTTCTTAGCATCGGAAACAATATGAAAAAGTAACCGCATGATTTAATTCAACAACCTTTAAAAGACATGAGTTAATCCCGACTACATAACTCTATAACTTAAAAGGGTTATATTTACTTACGAAAAATACACGCTTTGTGACAACAATCTAGATCTGGGCTTAAAACGAATTTTCGTCCATTATATACTTCGGATTTCAACATAAATAAACGGATTTTATTGTAAGAAATTGGTCAAATTAGAAGGGGATATTTACGATCTAACTTTTCGTGGAGCTCTACACCAATATTGTTTAGTAATTTGTAAATATTTGGGTATCTATTTCAATACGTTCTTCACCGTTTCACAATGACGGCAATCTTGCGCGCGATCATGTGATCGCTACCAAACGCTTTAATTTACGGAGTCAAGACCCTTCTATTTGAGTGACCCTGGCTTCACCAACTGCGCCAATCGGACATCTTCAGTTGTATTGCTAAACTGTAATAGTATAGTTGTTTCTTATAATCCACTTTACCTGCTCAGATAATGTATGTAAACTTTTGTATACACATAAAATGAAACGTCACCATCACATTATCCTAACTGAACAGTACAATCCGTTCTTTTGTACCGTGTTGATATGTAGAAACACGATGTGTATTTTATTCAAAAGATTTGTATATGTATTATTAAAGTCCTATAAGCATATACATCTATCGGTCGTAATTCTCTAACGGAGGAATCCGGTGTGTTTTCCTCGCGTACATGCTTTATAACAAGAAATAATGTTTCCAAAATCAATATCGTATTTTTTCAATATCATTCCAAAATAAACGTTTCATAGAACAGCTGTGTTTTCTCGCAATCATGTTATGTACACGTCATAAAGTGACGCCTCGCGCTCTATATATTTCCAGTTTACAAAAGTAAAAATCACAACTAAATGAGTGTTTTTAAAAGAAAAAGGGCTCGTTTCGTTTATAATTATTATCTTGGGATAATGTTAGCAATTGCTTGTTTTTTTTATATATTTTTTATAACAAAAAGATAATGGGACTTAAATATACGTCATTAGAAATTCATAGTGCACTATCGTCGCATTTTGAAATCATGTATTGGCACTGGGTGGGTTTTTACATTGACAAAAACGTACTTTTTTCGGCGGGCTGTTTAGCGTTTCTGAAATCAGATACGCTAAACGTATTATCGCCACCAAAGTTAAATTCATAACATTTGATAAAAATAAGCATGATCTTTCAGTTGTACAAACGTTTCGAATGTGGCTGGGCTCAGTTTTGACCTATATTTCATGGCATGCCGTATTAATTATTCAGAAGAAATTCCTCATTCTACTGGATGATTCATTGGATACCCTTCCGTCCATTGGGTGAAATATACAAGCGTAGAAAACTTAAGACCACGCCAACTAAAAGCAAGACTGCAATTGTTTAATGAGTACTTCTTGTGGTTGTAAAACAATTGTAAAGTAAAAATGTACGAACATTTTTTCTTATGCGGAACAGTGTAAATAACATTAAAGGGGCATACCCTACAACTGACAAACATTCTGTGAAAGTGTAAAAATGTGCTAGATGTATATGTAAAACAATATATAATGGATAATTGCAGGAAGAACATGGGTCATAAAATGACTAGTTTAGGTACTAGCCGCAAAAAACATAGCTATGAATAATAAATCACTTCCACCCAAAAATTTCCATGACTAAATGTATGTGTCACAAATACATATTTTTATGATTTTATCTTTAATTGGATGAATTTTTGGCCGAAACTTTCTTCGTCGGCTTTTTTCTTTACAAGCTTCTAATTTATCATCATTTTGCCTTAATTCTAAATGCACCAAGTTGTAGGGTATGCCCCTTTAAAGAAACTCCGCGACCTTCTTTTTTAAAAACATTTCTTGTTTGAAATTGTTGACAATTGATCAAGACTTGGAAAATATTTTCGGTCGTCAGATACGTTAAGCAGTTATCCAAGTTTTTTTTCTTATATGCGACAAATTGTCCAACAAATTAATGCAAATATCACATTACGTATATGTAATTATTTTAACAAATACGTTGATACCATCTGGTTACTTTTGTTACATGGTAATATAAATGGTCATTAAATACGTTAAATTGAGATACGTTAAGAAGAATGACCTAATAGCATAGGGGCTGACCTAACACCAATTGGTCGAATCTAGCACATCAAAGTACAGTGTTTTGACGTCCAAACATGTACGTATCTGATGTCATTTAAGACTGTATGGTATTGATGTCATATTGACTGGGAAATGTTTATATATAGTGCATAATTTATATATTGTGCGGTGACTTGATCACTAAAATGTTAAATCAAATTTAAACAAGATTATAATATCATGATATTAAATCAACGTATTTGTTGATGCATTTTAAAGTATCTGATGCTTACATAATTATTTGACTAAAATTATTACTTTTATATTTCTTATCTCTATATTTAGTCTTGTATGTGTAGGTAAATAATAAACAATTTCTAAAATATGTGTTTCAGCTCTGTTTTTTTCCTTCTACGGACTGTTAGCCCCAGTTTAACAAGTAAAGAAGCTGATTGCATTTAGTTTTCTTAATAAAGATAAGGCAAAAACTCCAATGTAACAGGGTACCTAAAAGCATAGTATTACACAGACCGATAGAAAGCCAAAGATAATGATCTTTGACGAAAGAAAATGCTCTTGAAAAACGATACATACAATATGCGTACTCAATGACGAAGAAAGCACTGTACATAAGAGCACACTCATAAAGAGATGACATGTAAAACAGGCGTAACGAATGTGATTACACATGTAGCGGAAATCAAGCACGTATTAAGTAACATATTATGTGATCGATGTTATTTTTTAGTTTACTTGCTACGATGTGATAACATTCGTATAAACAAGTCTATTACAAATATGATCTGTTATGAATCATCTGGTAGCAATATTTACAAACGTTTCTGTATACAGATCCCCGGGAGCTCTATTCGCCAACTATATCTCCCGTACTAAATAAGAAGCAGTATGTTGTTCCGAATGCTTGACATAACTAATAATTCAACCTCTCTAGATCAACAACGTCTCAACAGCAACCAAGTGATTGCGCGACATCATTTTTAATCCGAAAACCCCTCTAAACTGAACATTTTGCTCATTCTGTATATTTTCGGATTAGAAAGTTCTACTGTATTTCATTGGGAATTGTTAGTATGGTGAAATGATTATCCGGTCCAAAGGAGTGTACTACGGTGTTTTACTGTACTAACATCTTTCCGATCACATAGACTACTACAGTGTTTGATTGTACTGACACCTTCCCGGTCACATAGACTACCACAGTGTTTGACTGTACTAACACCTTCCCGATCACATAGACTACCACAGTGTTCGATTGTACTGACACCTTCCCGATCACATAGACTACCACAGCGTTCGATTGTACTAAGACCTTCCCGATCACATAGACTACCACAGTGTTTGATTGTACTAACACCTTCCCGATCACATAGACTACCACAGTGTTTTACTGTACTAACATCTTTCCGATCACATAGACTACTACAGTGTTTGATTGTACTGACACCTTCCCGATCACATAGACTACCACAGTGTTTGACTGTACTAAGACCTTCCCGATCACATAGACTACCACAGTGTTTGATTGAACTAACACCTTCCCGATCACATAGACTACCACAGTGTTTGATTGTACTAACACCTTCCCGATCACATAGACTACCACAGTGTTTGATTGTACTAACACCTTCCCGATCACATAGACCACCACAGTGTTTACTTGCTACGATGTGATAACATTCGTATAAACAAGTCTATTACAAATATGATCTGTTATGAATCATCTGGTAGCAATATTTACAAACGTTTCTGTATACAGATCCCCGGGAGCTCTATTCGCCAACTATATCTCCCGTACTAAATAAGAAGCAGTATGTTGTTCCGAATGCTTGACATAACTAATAATTCAACCTCTCTAGATCAACAACGTCTCAACAGCAACCAAGTGATTGCGCGACATCATTTTTAATCCGAAAACCCCTCTAAACTGAACATTTTGCTCATTCTGTATATTTTCGGATTAGAAAGTTCTACTGTATTTCATTGGGAATTGTTAGTATGGTGAAATGATTATCCGGTCCAAAGGAGTGTACTACGGTGTTTTACTGTACTAACATCTTTCCGATCACATAGACTACTACAGTGTTTGATTGTACTGACACCTTCCCGGTCACATAGACTACCACAGTGTTTGACTGTACTAACACCTTCCCGATCACATAGACTACCACAGTGTTCGATTGTACTGACACCTTCCCGATCACATAGACTACCACAGCGTTCGATTGTACTAAGACCTTCCCGATCACATAGACTACCACAGTGTTTGATTGTACTAACACCTTCCCGATCACATAGACTACCACAGTGTTTGACTGTACTAACATCTTCCCGATCACATAGACTACCACAGTGTTTGATTGTACTGACACCTTCCCGATCACATAGACTACCACAGTGTTTGATTGTACTGACACCTTCCCGATCACATAGACTACCACAGTGTTTGATTGTACTGACACCTTCCCGATCACATAGACTACCACAGTGTTTGACTGTACTAACATCTTCCCAATCACATAGACCACCACAGTGTTTGACTGTACTGACATCTTCCCGATCACATAGACTACCACAGTGTTTGACTGTACTAACATCTTCCCGATCACATAGACTACCACAGTGTTTGACTGTACTAACACCTTCCCGATCACATAGACTACCACAGTGTTTGATTGTACTAAGACCTTCCCGATCACATAGACTACCACAGTCTTCGATTGTACTAACATCTTCCCGATCACATAGACTACCACAGTGTTCGATTGTACTAAGACCTTCCCGATCACATAGACTACCACAGTGTTTGATTAAACTAACACCTTCCCGATCACATAGACTAACACAGTCTTCGATTGTACTAACATCTTCCCGATCACATAGACTAACACAGTGTTTTATTGTACTAACATCTTCCCGATCACATAGACTAACACAGTGTTCGATTGTACTAAGACCTTCCCGATCACATAGACTACCACAGTGTTTTATTGTACTAACACCTTCCCGATCACATAGACTACCACAGTGTTTGATTGTACTGACACCTTCCCGATCACATAGACTACCACAGTGTTTGATTGTACTGACACCTTCCCGATCACATAGACTACCACAGTGTTTGACTGTACTAAGACCTTCCCGATCACATAGACTACCACAGTGTTTGATTGAACTAACACCTTCCCGATCACATAGACTACCACAGTGTTTGATTGTACTAACACCTTCCCGATCACATAGACTACCACAGTGTTTGATTGTACTAACACCTTCCCGATCACATAGACTACCACAGTGTTTGACTGTACTAAGACCTTCCCGATCACATAGACTACCACAGTGTTTGATTGTACTAACACCTTCCCGATCACATAGACTACCACAGTGTTTGACTGTACTAACATCTTCCCGATCACATGGACTACCACAGTGTTTGACTGTACTAACATCTTCCTGATCACATAGACTACCACAGTGTTTGACTGTACTAACACCTTCCCGATCACATAGACTACCACAGTGTTCGATTGTACTGACACCTTCCCGATCACATAGACTACCACAGTGTTTGACTGTACTAACATCTTCCCGATCACATAGACTACCACAGTGTTTGATTGTACTGACACCTTCCCGATCACATAGACTACCACAGTGTTTGATTGTACTGACACCTTCCCGATCACATAGACTACCACAGTGTTTGATTGTACTGACACCTTCCCGATCACATAGACTACCACAGTGTTTGACTGTACTAACATCTTCCCAATCACATAGACCACCACAGTGTTTGACTGTACTGACATCTTCCCGATCACATAGACTACCGCAGTGTTTGACTGTACTAACATCTTCCCGATCACATAGACTACCACAGTGTTTGATTGTACTAACACCTTCCCGATCACATAGACTACCACAGTGTTTGATTGTACTAAGACCTTCCCGATCACATAGACTACCACAGTCTTCGATTGTACTAACATCTTCCCGATCACATAGACTACCACAGTGTTCGATTGTACTAAGACCTTCCCGATCACATATACTACCACAGTGTTTGATTGAACTAACACCTTCCCGATCACATAGACTACCACAGTCTTCGATTGTACTAACATCTTCCCGATCACATAGACTAACACAGTGTTTTATTGTACTAACATCTTCCCGATCACATAGACTAACACAGTGTTCGATTGTACTAAGACCTTCCCGATCACATAGACTACCACAGTGTTTTATTGTACTAACACCTTCCCGATCACATAGACTACCACAGTGTTTGGTTGTACTGACACCTTCCCGATCGCATAGACTACCACAGTGTTTGATTGTACTGACACCTTCCCGATCACATAGACTACCACAGTGTTTGACTGTACTAAGACCTTCCCGATCACATAGACTACCACAGTGTTTGATTGAACTAACACCTTCCCGATCACATAGACTACCACAGTGTTTGATTGTACTAACACCTTCCCGATCACATAGACTACCACAGTGTTTGATTGTACTAACACCTTCCCGATCACATAGACTACCACAGTGTTTGACTGTACTAAGACCTTCCCGATCACATAGACTACCACAGTGTTTGATTGTACTAACACCTTCCCGATCACATAGACTACCACAGTGTTTGATTGTACTAACACCTTCCCGATCACATAGACTACCACAGTGTTTTATTGTACTAACACCTTCCCGATCACATAGACTACCACAGTGTTTGATTGTACTAACACCTTCCCGATCACATAGACTACCACAGTGTTTGATTGTACTAAGACCTTCCCGATCACATAGACTACCACAGTGTTTGATTGTACTGACACCTTCCCGATCACTTAGACTACCACAGTGTTTGACTGTACTAACACCTTCCCGATCACATAGACTACCACAGTGTTTGATTGTACTAACACCTTCCCGATCACATAGACTACCACAGTGTTTGACTGTACTAAGACCTTCCCGATCACATAGACTACCACAGTGTTTGATTGTACTAACACCTTCCCGATCACATAGACTACCACAGTGTTTGACTGTACTAACATCTTCCCGATCACATGGACTACCACAGTGTTTGACTGTACTAACATCTTCCTGATCACATAGACTACCACAGTGTTTGACTGTACTAACACCTTCCCGATCACATAGACTACCACAGTGTTCGATTGTACTGACACCTTCCCGATCACATAGACTACCACAGTGTTTGACTGTACTAACATCTTCCCGATCACATAGACTACCACAGTGTTTGATTGTACTGACACCTTCCCGATCACATAGACTACCACAGTGTTTGATTGTACTGACACCTTCCCGATCACATAGACTACCACAGTGTTTGATTGTACTGACACCTTCCCGATCACATAGACTACCACAGTGTTTGACTGTACTAACATCTTCCCAATCACATAGACCACCACAGTGTTTGACTGTACTGACATCTTCCCGATCACATAGACTACCGCAGTGTTTGACTGTACTAACATCTTCCCGATCACATAGACTACCACAGTGTTTGATTGTACTAACACCTTCCCGATCACATAGACTACCACAGTGTTTGATTGTACTAAGACCTTCCCGATCACATAGACTACCACAGTCTTCGATTGTACTAACATCTTCCCGATCACATAGACTACCACAGTGTTCGATTGTACTAAGACCTTCCCGATCACATAGACTACCACAGTGTTTGATTGAACTAACACCTTCCCGATCACATAGACTACCACAGTCTTCGATTGTACTAACATCTTCCCGATCACATAGACTAACACAGTGTTTTATTGTACTAACATCTTCCCGATCACATAGACTAACACAGTGTTCGATTGTACTAAGACCTTCCCGATCACATAGACTACCACAGTGTTTTATTGTACTAACACCTTCCCGATCACATAGACTACCACAGTGTTTGGTTGTACTGACACCTTCCCGATCACATAGACTACCACAGTGTTTGATTGTACTGACACCTTCCCGATCACATAGACTACCACAGTGTTTGACTGTACTAAGACCTTCCCGATCACATAGACTACCACAGTGTTTGATTGAACTAACACCTTCCCGATCACATAGACTACCACAGTGTTTGATTGTACTAACACCTTCCCGATCACATAGACTACCACAGTGTTTGATTGTACTAACACCTTCCCGATCACATAGACTACCACAGTGTTTGACTGTACTAAGACCTTCCCGATCACATAGACTACCACAGTGTTTGATTGTACTAACACCTTCCCGATCACATAGACTACCACAGTGTTTGATTGTACTAACACCTTCCCGATCACATAGACTACCACAGTGTTTGATTGTACTAACACCTTCCCGATCACATAGACTACCACAGTGTTTGATTGTACTAAGACCTTCCCGATCACATAGACTACCACAGTGTTTGATTGTACTGACACCTTCCCGATCACTTAGACTACCACAGTGTTTGACTGTACTAACACCTTCCCGATCACATAGACTACCACAGTGTTTGACTGTACTAACATGTTCCCGATCACATAGACTACCACAGTGTTTGACTGTACTGACACCTTCCCGATCACATAGACTACCACAGTGTTTGACTGTACTAACATCTTCCCGATCACATAGACTACCACAGTGTTTGACTGTACTAACATCTTCTCGATCACATAGACTACCACAGTGTTTGATTGAACTAACACCTTCCCGATCACATAGACTACCACAGTCTTCGATTGTACTAACATCTTCCCGATCACATAGACTAACACAGTGTTTTATTGTACTAACATCTTCCCGATCACATAGACTAACACAGTGTTCGATTGTACTAAGACCTTCCCGATCACATAGACTACCACAGTGTTTTATTGTACTAACACCTTCCCGATCACATAGACTACCACAGTGTTTGATTGTACTGACACCTTTCCGATCACATAGACTACCACAGTGTTTGATTGTACTGACACCTTCCCGATCACATAGACTACCACAGTGTTTGACTGTACTAAGACCTTCCCGATCACATAGACTACCACAGTGTTTGATTGAACTAACACCTTCCCGATCACATAGACTACCACAGTGTTTGATTGTACTAACACCTTCCCGATCACATAGACTACCACAGTGTTTGATTGTACTAACACCTTCCCGATCACATAGACTACCACAGTGTTTGACTGAACTAAGACCTTCCCGATCACATAGACTACCACAGTGTTTGATTGTACTAACACCTTCCCGATCACATAGACTACCACAGTGTTTGATTGTACTAACACCTTCCCGATCACATAGACTACCACAGTGTTTTATTGTACTAACACCTTCCCGATCACATAGACTACCACAGTGTTTGATTGTACTAACACCTTCCCGATCACATAGACTACCACAGTGTTTGATTGTACTAAGACCTTCCCGATCACATAGACTACCACAGTGTTTGATTGTACTGACACCTTCCCGATCACTTAGACTACCACAGTGTTTGACTGTACTAACACCTTCCCGATCACATAGACTACCACAGTGTTTGACTGTACTAACATGTTCCCGATCACATAGACTACCACAGTGTTTGACTGTACTGACACCTTCCCGATCACATAGACTACCACAGTGTTTGACTGTACTAACATCTTCCCGATCACATAGACTACCACAGTGTTTGACTGTACTAACATCTTCTCGATCACATATATTGCCACAGTGTTTGACTGTACTAACATCTTCCCGATCACATAGGCTACCACAGTGTTTGAATGTACTAACATCTTCCCGATCACATATACTAGTAGTCAGTGAACCTTTTCACTGACAAACTTATGCGCAATTCCGGTTTGGGATATGTATACGTTATTGCTCCCTACATACTCAGCCGTTCATGCATGGTATGTCGATCACATATACTAAGAATAATTATAATCTACTAATAATATTGCAATCATAAACAGATATAGTTTCTTTGGCCACAAAACAGCATGCATATTGATACAATAATGCTTAATGATAATTTAATTAGAATGGAACTCATCGTCCCACAGAGTAGACATACAAATGTACATGGTGTCTTATGCCTAGTGATTATGTTACCAGGTCATTGCATAAGAATTGTTCTTTTCTGAGGAATACGTTGTTATTCAACAAAAGATGCAGCAGGATATCATGCAGAGATTCATAAACAGTAGGATTAAAACAGAGGTTCGATATTTAGATTTTCAAGGGTTTCTTTTGTATAAAACAGAGGTCGTTGTTAACCATATCTAATTCTCATATTACAAATACAGACATTATCTTATTCAAAAACAACTTTAAATCAGTATTAAGAAGTAAATGTGTTAAGAACATTTAAAAATATGATATGGTCAAAGGATACGGTTGTCACCTTAATATTTTTAATGGAACAGAGAATATATAAATGCTTCTCAAAGATGCTTTCAACGTGTTTTATCTTTTATAATTACACTCATATTTCCTTAAGACAAACAAATAGAAAACCAACACATGTTCAATTTAGAATAATTCTTATTATTTGATTACACCACAGCTTATCCAGAAGTACACAAATCCGTTCAAATACAACAATTGAATCACAAAATGTACATAATTATACCTCCAAACATTTTATTAATTAATTACTTCATCCATTTGACAATCACATATTATACAAATTCAAATTATGATTAAATTGTCTGCACAACATTTTCTTTAGTGTTTGTACGAAGATCATACAACTTTCGATTTCATTAAATATAAACATGAGGTTACTTAAAAAGGAAATCGAATTGAGAATGCACTAGGTCCAAAGAAAAGTTGAAAACACGCAATTCAGAACTTTGGGTACTTTCTTCAAACGAAACATTCGCGGTGAGTGAGATTGTATTACAAAAACCGTTAGCTGAAAAGTCGAACACAATATTATTCATGACCCGATTAATATACCATAATTGTTACAGTAATTATATTTGTTTGATAAAAATCATTAAGTAAGTTGATTAGTTTGATTAGCATATATCATTTAATATCATTCGTTTCTGTTTTGTTTTTTTCAGAAATATTTCTATAACATTAATGGGACACATAAAGATTTAAATCAGTCGCCGCTAGTGGTTCTCCAAGATGGAAGCAAACTTGAGATGTACTTTTCATCCTCCAACTCAAATAACCAGTAAATATACTCATGTTTCAATTTGTCCAACTTGTGTCATCGGTCACCTCCGAAATCTGCTGTTGTTCAGAAGTTCTTGCTCTAGATAAATTGATAGTTAAATCGAGCAGTGGGGATATGTCATGCTGTTGTTGAAGGGAGGCTGTTGCTCAAGATACGGCCAGAAGTATAAAGACTTTAGTTTAGTCTTAACATTGAATAGTCAACATAGTTTAACACCCTTCCCTAAAGCATTTCTGCAGACCATACCAAGGCATTACCAATTAAGGATATTTTACTTTAATCCCAATTTTTGTTTGTTTCTGTGTGTGAATGTGTTTTGAAGTTAGTGGGCTTTTGATCAGGTGATAGATTGGGGAAGCTTTAAAGCTGAAGTTTTCGGGAATCTCATCTACCTTTTTTCAGAAAGTACAAAAGCCACTGTCAATAGGGCAATATTACTTAATACAACCTGTAAGGCTTACAAGTAACTGTTTCTCATGTATTCCATATTCGTCATAGTTCTAAGAAAAAGCGGCGACTATCTTATGAGGGCGAATATAATATATTCCTCTTCAATAATGAGATTGGGTGCAAAATACAACAATGTTTGGTCAAACAACGGGTTAGTACTGTCAGTGCCGTTTGCTATAAACAATGTGGAGAAGTTAAGCTTTCGTACCATCGGGAGTGGTTTTGAGGTAAGCGAGTTTTTCTGTGTTATGCAGAGAGCGAGGGATGGGAGATAGAGAGGCTGAGACAGAGAGTCAACAAATATATGAGTGTCAACTCTTTCCAACATCAAACATAGCAGCAAGTATTTATAGTTCATAGGACGGGGGTAAAACCCGAAAGCACACATTGCACGTCTTTTTTTAACAATATTTCAGTTATTCCTGCGGGAAGCTTACCTAATCAGTGTTTCTGGATTCTGTACCAAATCTTATCACCCTGGCCCCGAGGTTATAAAACTTGAAAACGGTCTCCGAGCTCAAAGCTCAGTTTTGTTCTCAAAGTATTACGGTTGAAAAGATAGAGCTGATTCATGTTTAAATACATGTACCGATCAATTATGTCATCAGGCTAATGTATGAATTATATCATTATTGTATGACCATAATTAACTTAGAAACATTAAATGTCAAAATATGAGATTTGAGCTCAGAGACCGATCTCAAGTTTTATAACCTCGGGGCCTGATCTCGGCAAGTAATAGAATCACTCAAATTAGCGGTGGACGATGTATGACCCAATGGGTAGTCTATAGCGTTTTGTCTAGGAACCAAGGGTTCATAATCAAATTTATTGCCCAGAACGTATTCTCAGAGACATTTTGATCGAGTACATTGTTTCTCAGAGCATTAAATCATTCATGTTGATTAGATAGCAGGTAGTAGTGTGGGAAAAGTTTATTTTAACATAATTCTAGAAAACAGGCTACATTGACAGCATGTCATTATTTAACATAAATAAATGTTGTAAGCATGAGTGAAAGCTTTTTATTCTTTAATATTTTATTTTTTAGATTTATCATGATGACCAATTACTTATAGCCTACAAAGATCATTCAAGTCCTTATGAGTTAGCAAACACTAACTTAGTTACAATCTGGGTGTCAGATGGAAGTTACGTCAACTTGCATCGTATCGTTTATACCAAGTAGTTCGAGAAAGAGATTAAGAGGATACCATTGTATGCTTTTCTTTCTCTTTAATATATGTATATTATACTGTACGTTATGACATATTTTATCAACCAGCTTTTCTTAGCCATCCGTTAAGTATCAAATATTCAATAGCCATCTTAGTAGCTTGATGAACAAAAGCCATTAAATTCTGGAATAGAAACAAATCGATTTCTTTTCATTGGTTTGTAATGGAATAGTTAAAAATTAATGTGTTTCAGACCAATGAGGCTGAAATAATTTAACGAAGTTATGAAATCGGTCTGTGGATTTTGTCGGTAACTAGTTGAAATATACAGTAGGGGTTGTTGCAACCATTCTTGTAATAATAATAACAAGACTGGTTTTAATTACAAGGCTGGTTGACTTCAACGTAAAAATTGTATTACAAAAGTGGTTGGACAATACAACCATTCTTGTTATAAAAACCGGTCTTATAATTATTACAAGGTAGGTTTTTACACGTCAAATAGTTTTCTGCGGCCAGATAATTTACAGACCAGTTTTGTTAAGGGTGTATTTTCTGCAGTTTGGATGCTGATCGAAGTATTTAGTAATCAAAAGCTTTGACCCAGAGAGGTAGAAAAAGTTCAGATAATTTGAATTTACCATTATTATCACAGTAACACCCCTCCCCCTATTGTGATATCCCTTATATACATAAATTGATAGTATCGCGATATACACAATACTGCGAGTGCCCACATAATAACAATAACTGGCACATGCATGTCGCCTCCACTTCCATTTCCGCCTAGCATTTCGTTTAGATTACATAACGCGACTTTCAAACATTTTCATTGATGACTTATATTAAATAAATGTCATTTCTACAGTTAAGTCAATTTATCTTTTATACAATCATGTTAATTCAATTCAAATCAATACTGCTATTATTGAGTTTGTTTATCCTCG
Source organism: Lutraria lutraria (assembly GCA_964023205.1). NCBI lineage: Eukaryota > Metazoa > Mollusca > Bivalvia > Venerida > Mactridae > Lutraria > Lutraria lutraria. The sequence continues at coordinate 9,911,840 of OZ026844.1, read as the reverse complement.
CAACCGCGATAATCCCATATGTGCGAGCTTATATACTGCTTTATTATAGCAATGTATATATATATGACAGATGGTCTGTGCATTTGTTGGAGTTAATACAGTCACAGGAATTTCCCATGTGACTTCTTATTTAGCATTTGATTGGCTGATTAGCGGTATTCTGCATACAAAGCAAAAATCAATATGGCTGTCAATGTGTCTGTCAAAGAACACCTGTCCAGCTGATGATTTGAGAGTATTTTTATGTTGTTTGACAAGAAGAAGACGTGTTTATAAGAATTGAATGGTTGTATGATAGTAGACTATGCACGACAATTTGAAGACAGGTAAAGAAAGAGTTGGACTAGTTGTATTACGTATGACCAATATACACACCATCGCTGGTAAAGATATGCCACTGGGTACCAAGGGCAAATTGAACTCTATTTATTTGATCATTAAACCCAGGTAGCAGACATCAGTTGGGCCAACAACCGATATCCGTGAGCGGAAAATCTTGATTGGCCCAACATTGGGCCATTAATCAAAAGTCATTGACTAAAATCAGACGTTGTGCCAACAGTGGCCCAACAAAGAAGAAAATGGACATGAATATCAATGTTTGACCACCGTTGGTCTAACAAACAATAAAACCCATGTTAAATTAATTGTTCGGCCAACATAGATATCTAGTGTCAAGATAATTTGGTATTGGGCCAATGTCGTGAAATCTTACAGAAATAATAAAGTTGTTGTTGTTCTAGTGCCAAAGAACGTCATGGCATTAGAGATATCATTTATCCAGCATACATGTAAACCATCTGTGCACTTGACATCATTATAACCTAGATTTAATCATGCACACATTTTAATTATTTTGCGCTCCTTTTAATCATCTTTTTTATTGTATCCTGGTCTGCATTATTAATATTTTAATTATGATAATATTAATTTTGTTCACATATATAAACACACAGAATAAATCGAAATTAAAATAAAAGATGCAGATATATTGATCAATATAAAAACTAAACTTTAATTGTCATATAAATCTATATCATAGATTCTAACTCTGAGTATTAACTGTGTACATGTAGAATCAAGATATAAATAACCTTGTAGAATCTGAAATGTCATATGCAATAATATGGGCTTGGCACTTCATACCGCATACTTTAGTGAGCTGCATCTTTATATACATGCATCTCATCGTTTATAAAAGTATACTTATCACATTAAAAGTGCAGTAGATCTACATTTAAAGCTGTACCAGAAAAAACGTAAGTGTATGAAATTATGTTTATTAAAATAATTGTGAATACGCAGATCATAAATGCTGTGCAAATTTGTTTTATTTCAATTCAAGTTATGTTAAATTATTAGTTTATGCTAATGACTTTTAGATCTTGTAATTATAATGATATTAAGTATTTTGTTGACAATACATATGCTATGTAATTTTGTAAGTAAAATTACCTTGATGTAAAAACATTTGTCATATAAGTAAAATATGGATTTTGTTGCGTTCAAGGGATACCAAAGAACCAATAAGTGCACTCCAGTCTTCGAAGTAGTTTCCTGAAAGGATGTTTTCCTTCTTTAAGTCCTTATTCGGACAACCTATTTTTTGAGAGTTTTCTTCATAATGTATATTGGCGGGCAACCTGCCACAAAAAACTAATTCAAAGACTGGAACTCCTGCACACCTGAATTGACCGCATATGACAGAACGTCGTCATGGAAGTGAGCCAACAGCGAGCCAACGGTTGGGTCCACGTTCCCCCGATAGGGGATAGGGGAAGTCGAGTTGAATGTAGGCCCATCGTTGGCCTAACAATACTATGTCGAAGTTGCATCATCTTTGGCCCCAATGGATGATAGGATGATATTTCTCAAACATCGCTGGGTCAACGGTGAGCCAACTGTTGGCTCCACGTTCCCCCGATGAGCACAGCTAAATTGGCCCAACGTTGGCTTCAGTCGTTGGCCCAACAATGACGACTGCGTTGGGCCAACGGTGGTCCAACATTTCTCTGCTATCTGGGAATATGTGTATATCCCTTTCGTCACTGGTAGTTTGAAATAATGTACTGGAATAACCTTGATCGAAGACAAATACAAGGACACATATCTATCGCTAATTCGCGAAAACACATGACATTCGCACAACTATCACTTACAACACAAATAAAAACATTCAAAAATTATATCTCATTGTTAAGTGGATCACATTTATTCAACATGAATCAAGACGTACGAGGTAGTAGTTCATAAACAGGAGAAAACTTCTGTATTATACCTCACCAAACGAAGAAACTATCCGTACGTTTTGACGCTTGACGACCTAATTAAACTGGTTCCCGTTCCATGTTGCTGTTCACAAAACAGAGACGTCTGTGGGAACCTGTTCATGTTACGAGGAAGATAAAATGAAACAACTGATCGAAAACTCCCAAAACATGAATGAGAATAAACCAATCAACGTTTAGTTTATCACAGATACATAATTTATATAATTTACTAGTAGAATTTGGGCCTACGATTGTTTCCGTTTTACATCCCTTTTAAACAGTCAGAGTCATATGAGGCAAACAGTTCAGCTATAACCATCGTTCAGAACTGGGAATAACCATTATTAGATTCACATCCACCATAAGCAACTGCCTACTTTCTCACACAGAGACATGGTCGCCATGTCGTTCGTACCCATGACCCTCTTATAGTGAGAGGTTACAGTGATTTAAAGTCAGTGACCTAGACGACTCGACCACGGAGGCAGGTCGCACTGTCTAGACAGGGATTTATCCGTTTGTTAAAATAAGAAAATGGGATTTTAATTAGTCTAAAGTAACTGTACATGTTGTTAGAGTTTTTAATTAGCATTTATCAAATGTGAAGTAAATACACTGCTGATTGTAAGCCCAAAACAAATTAACTGTATAACTAAGTTCCAAATTTTGAATATTTTAACGTTTAGCCTACCCATGAGAGTCAGATCGGGATTCGAACCCGAATCTCCCCATAGCCATTTACTGACCTGGGTAGCTCTTTCCAATTGAGCTATCTGATCTTAAAATTATAGGTAAATTGCAATTCTGTAAATGAGTTAGATTTATTAAAAAGTGAGGAAATTAACAAATATAACACGTACATTAATTTGTTTTGAATAGCCTAGGCGATGATTATCACCGAATCCCCGTATGAATAATTAAAATAAATTATTGTTAACGGTTCCACAATTTTCTAGAATAGCCCCATTACCATTATATTACCGAAATACGCTTCCGAATTATGGGAATATCCCTTTATTTTATTTGTTAGACATAGTTACAAAGTCGGTGCTAGGGGGCGTGAGTGTTGACCACTCATGAATAGACCTAATCAAACTGGGTCTGGAATTCTGGATTCAGTTTTGTTAAACTGTCTGGTCCTTTGGGATCATGGAGTATACTCAATATTGGTATAATAGAGTTCAACTTAAGCCAGTCCTAGGGGGCATTAGTGGTGTTGCACATTCCATTACCACTCACAGGCCTTATCTAACCGGGTCTGCTGTTAAATTTCTTGGTTGTATTCTGAGCTCCAAATGATCTCCATTTAGATTATATAAACTGTCGCAACAATAGTCTATATATGCTCGTGTAGCTGCAAATGTCGCCCTGTACTTCAGTGTTGCCGCCAGTGCTAGAGGCGTGATTGGTGTTGCACTTTTCACCAATACTCATGAACAGACCCAAACAAACTGGGTCTGCTGTTATATTTTCTTGCTTACATTCTGTGCTTCCAAAGGATCTCCTTTCATATTATATCGTTACATTTTCTGGTCCTTTTGGATCATGGAGTATACTCAATTGGTATACTTAAGTTCCGCATATGCCGGTGCTAGGGTCGTGAAAGGTGTTACACATTCCATTACCACTCATGGACAGACCCTATCAAACTGGGTCTGCTATCATATTTCTTGGTTGCATTTTGTGCTTTCAAAGGATCTCACTTCAGATTATATGCCATCATAGTGTCTTGTTAGCATCCTGTGCTTGCATAAGACTATATAAGATTATACTGATATCCTGTATTTATCATAAAGCCATGGAACTAATAGTGGCGGAACATAACATGTCTATTGACCGTCTTCATCCTCCAAAAGAGAGAATGCATGTAAATCATTTCTACCTATTGTATGGGAGACACTTTTAGCAGACCATGTTTGCCATGAAGTGCTCCACATGTATACCATTGAATAAGAATTTGTCACGAGATAATATTGACGCTAATTAATACGAAAAAAAACAAAGGTAAAACGCCTATTGATTCCTCTGCGAGCCTGAATCGAGCACCTTTCGAAATTCAAATTCGTTGCATTCGGCAATTTTTTTGCGCATTTTGAATTAAAGCATTTATGCTAATTTGCACATTTGTTGTGTGGTTTGTTAGTCTAAAAAAACATTCATTTGTGCTAAAAGTTATCTGCGTTCTTAAATTGAGAATCACTGAGCTTACTGTAGAATATACCTTCTCATGAATGAATCTAACAAAACATTATGAGGGTTCAACATTTCATTTAATTGAAATTTTAGGAGACAATACAGTTAATTAGAATTACAAATTTACTTAATTTACTTTAAAAATTAAGTTCAATTTCAATGTAGTTACGATATTTCCAAATTTTGTTTGTTGTTGTACATCAAAGTGTTACAATTCCAACATGTGGAATATATTGTTTTGTGGCTCATCCTCAATTTTGACCGGAAAGGTTCACTGTGTCAAAGACAGTGTATGGTTATAATAAAATAAAGCCTGAGATTTTATCATAACCCTGTAATAAATGTACGGGAAACTATCAAAATAAATATAAAACAATAAAATAGCTTTATTTTTGTACAGCTGTAACTAAAAATATCCTGACATATTAAGGGTCAGATTGTTGTAACTCTTGTTGTAACATTCTGGTTCTTCCATTCTTTTTGTAAAAATATGAATTTTCTGTGAATTAAAATATTTTTCTTGTTAATTTATTTTAAAAGTATCCATAGCAACATCTTCATATTCTATATTGTAAAAATAGAAATCAATCTGTAAAAGCAGATATTTTTTATTTTAAATTCGGTTGAATAGGTAAAATGTTATAGCCTTTCAAAACTTTGAACTCGATTTTCTCGAAATGTACAAAATACGACTTACAACATTATGGAATTAGAGCGACGAAATGTCGAATTTCACTCACGTAATGTGATGACACCACTACATTACAGTAATAAAGTGGCCCTGTTAAAAGGGATAAGATTTGTTATGTTATACGTTATTCCCACCAATAAGAAAACCTTATTCTTATGAGATAGGAAGTGTTGGTAGACATTTCTTTTGTACTTATCTACGGTGCATTGATGTGTACACGACCTTGGTAAATTTTGAATTAATGTGGTTTTTTTTGCTGACATACAGGGGAATTTTCTTAAAAGTTGGTTATTTCCCTGGCTTAGATTCGGTACACAATTTATATGGGTTGATTTTTTGTGAATGATCACGTTAAGTGGTTTCGTGTGACCTTTTATGACGTAAATGGACGATTTCTTCTCCGATCTGACGACATGCTTGTATGTTTTACCATTTAGGCGTATCATTACTTACAGGAAGATAATTATTGTATTGACAGTTTGTAAGTTGAGCATGACATTTAAAGTCATTCAGAGGTAATCGAGATAATTATGCAAATGAAAAAGTTATTAAAATTGAATTTCACTTGAAAATGAATAATTAGGTTATGGAAATTGCATGGTGAGAATAAACTAACGTAAATTGTACTTCAAGGAATATAATGAATTGATTTGTCTTAGATTTAATGGCAGTGTATTCCAAACGAGGCTAGCATGATATGTATATAAGTCCTTAAAAAATTACCCCTAACAACAATGTTGATTCGCTTTTTGAGCAGCATTTATTTACAGAAACTTGTCACGATGCTGTTAGATATACGAGCTATCGTATGTTTATGTTGTTAATATTTATGTCAACAATGATTTGGAATATAATACACGTATATTCACATATCTGTCTTCAATCTGTCCAAATATTGTTTGATTCTGTTTTAGAAGGATGTAATTTGATCTTGTACGTTACAAAGACTACTATAATGATATAGACTAGAGAATCAGTGATACATTATGCTTAATAAGTTGGCAGATGCACTTGTGGAGGTATGGGTTCATCCAGTCCCAGGTCGCCGAGTAAAACGTTCTGTATGGCTTGTTGAAATATCTTTGTGTTCATTTTTTTCAGAGAGTCTGCCTCATATTGAATAGTTTGGCAGATGGACTTGTGGAGGTCTGGGTTCACTCAGTCCCTGCAGGTCGCCGAGTCAATAAATACCGTATGACTTGTTGAAATATATTTGTGTTCATTTGTTCAAAGAGCCTGCCTCATATTGAATAGTTTGGCAGATGGACTTGTGGAGGTATTGGTTAACTCAGTTTCTGCAGGTCGCCGAGTAAATAAATATCGTATGACTTGTTGAAATATATTTGTGTTCATTTGTTCAAAGAGCCTGCCTCATATTGAATAGTTTGGCAGATGGACTTGTGGAGGTCTGGGTTCACTCAGTCCCTGCAGGTCGCCGAGTCAATAAATACCGTATGACTTGTTGAAATATATTTGTGTTCATTTGTTCAAAGAGCCTGCCTCATATTGAATAGTTTGGCAGATGGACTTGTGGAGGTATTGGTTCACTCAGTTTCTGCAGGTCGCCGAGTAAATAAATATCGTATGACTTGTTGAAATATATTTGTGTTCATTTGTTCAAAGAGCCTGCCTCATATTGAATAGTTTGGCAGATGGACTTGTGGAGTCTGGGTTCACTCAGTCCCTGCAGGTCGCCGAGTCAATAAATACCGTATGACTTGTTGAAATATATTTGTGTTCATTTGTTCAAAGAGCCTGCCTCATATTGAATAGTTTGGCAGATGGACTTGTGGAGGTATTGGTTCACTCAGTTTCTGCAGGTCGCCGAGTAAATAAATATCGTATGACTTGTTGAAATATCTTTGTATTCGTCTATTCAGAGAATCTGCCTTATACTGACTTGTGAAGGTATGGGTTCACAAGGCTAGGAGTTGCCGTGTTGACAAAGAAAATATATGGCGTGCTAAAATATCTTTGTGACAAGACCATTAGTTAATCTGTTCTTCATGACTATGTAGACTTGACATCAGTTTATTCTGTAGATGTATCAACTATTACTTGAAGGAACATTGTATAAACTAATGTTGATTTAATTATCGAACAAAACTTCCTCGTGTTTACAGTCGTTGAAGGTATATGCGTACAGTATCAAACCAAAGAAATGACTAATACTTTAATTTCATAGTTACTGTATTTGTTTTCATTTTGCTTATAATATTACAAAGTTATAATTGGTAAATAAAAAATAACCAGTTACTCCGAGTTTTTATCGTATTAATTCTTAAGGTTGTTTGTAAGTTGGCTATGATTGATTACGTAAAACTTGCATTTAAAGACATTTGCGAAAATCATTCTAATTACGAAGTACTTATTTTCAATGGGTGTGGTCATACACGTATTACCTTCTTTTGTCTTTATAAATAACACATACAGACTGTCCGTACATGTAGTCCTTGAGCAGAAGTCGGTTAACTAAATCGTATAGGTTGGATTACTGTGTGTATTTATCAATGCCAAGAATATGATTCATGACGAAGCAAAATATTTCATTATGTGATATATCATTTCGACGCTTGAATTTAACCACTCTTTCCGGCCTTTAAAATCTATTCACCATCATTTTATTTACAGTATTTACAAATCACAGTTTGTACGGTCACAACATGTGATTAATCACGAAAAGGGTGTATTTGAACGAGTTATTATCTGTGTATAGTCAGCGCAAAAAGTCAAATCGAATGGTGACATTTAAATACTCACAAAATTGCCAGCTATTTTTCATACCACCACTTTAATTGAGTGCTTAAATACTGAATAATTATAAAGGTTATTGTTAATATCAGAGACAGCTAGTATGTACTATGTTTATTGAATAATTTCATGATTTCAGGTAAATTTATAAACATTAAAGATTGTGTTTAAGTGCGATTGACGCAGACGGACTCTGGTTAAGATTATTACACTTTTTTATGAAAGCAATGTATACAACATCGTTTGAAAAAAAGACCATACTAGTAATTGAAAAAATGATCTAAAATAGCATTCAAAAGATGACTATTAATTATGTTTACGAAATACTAGACTCGAGTTACGTTAGTGGACATTGATTATAGTCATTATTGTATTTGTTTGAAGGTCATGAAGAATATCTTTTGTTTTGTTGACCAATAAGTTATAAAATAAAAAGTCCGGCAGGTTTATTTTTTTGTTACAGTCGTTCTAATTGGACATACTTATGAACGCTCTGTACAATGCAGTGTCGTGTATGTTTACAAAATTATGCTAAGTTTATGCAGTACATTTTTATGTGACTAAGTCAGTTCACATGGGTATTTGACTAAAATACTGTCAGCTGTTGAATGGAAGATGTACATACTTCAACAAAATAATCTTTAGAATTCTATACTCAGTCGAGTTTTGCTTTATTTATTAAGACAGGTGTTTGTATTCCGGCACGCGACAAAAGTTCGATAATTCCGCCACGTGGGGGAGTTCATTGCACGCATTTACAGCAATAGGGGAATTTAGCCTTCCGAGGAATACGATACCACTGGTTGGGATATCAAAACATACGGATACACATCGTTATCTTCTCTCGTTAGGGTCTTATTGCGAGTCGACGGTGTCATTTTAAAGTCCCGGTTATTTACAAAGATTTGGCACCAAACATGAACTTGCACTTAAGTTTGACCTCAAATAAAAATATACACTTTATAAAAACGAAAAGAACAAAAATAGCTAAGAAGTTTATGGTTGCCGAGATGATAAATAACCATCTACAATGCTTTTGTGCATATTAGTATCAGTTTTTAGGTTTAATTACAAAATTTAAATGTTATTCAATGAATTCATTTCTTTTGATCACAGTTTGTATTTTGTTTTATGGTATCAGTTGTTTTTTTTGTATTTTATTTACTTTTGATTAGATGAAATGGGTTCTTTAAATAATTTCCGGCTTTGAAGATACAAAAAAATAGTAATACATACGTTTAAATGTATAAAAAACTATATCTGATAAGTAATGCTACATACAAAATGTACATTTCAAAAAGTGTAAACTACACAGTTTTCATAACACCTCAAAAGAGTTTTAACCAAAGAAAATGTCTCTTTTTCATTTTTATTTATAGCCCTGGGGTCAAAATTGACCCTGCCCTGAGGTTTACTCTAATCTATTTAGGAAATTGAAAAATCTTTTTGTCCGAAACCACAAGACCTAGAGCTAAGATGTTTGGTATGTAGCATTGTCTAGTGGACCTCTATACCAAGTCTGTTTAACTTTGAGTATGGCCCCAGGGTGAAAATTAGCCCCGTCTCGGGGTTCATGTGATTTATATAGGCTTATATAGGAAAACAAGAAAATCGTCTTGTCCAACACCTCAAGGTCTAGAGCTTACATACTTTTTATGTAGCATTGTCTGGTGGACATCTACCAAATTTGTTTAAATTATTCCCGTAGGTCACTTTTTTACAAAGACTCATGATAATTTTCTCTAAGAGTCGTTTTATCTGGTGGGCGATATAGAGCCATCATGGCCCTCTTGTTAAATTTAGGTACTTACAAACAATTTTTCGACTTTAAATGACAAGTGACAATTATCAAAATATGACCTTACAAGTACAAACTGGCATGAATAAGCAAAGTTCTATGAAGCCATTGAATTTTTTTCAGCTTGGCTAGAACTGACGTATATATTATGTGTACGTGGTATGGACATCAGATTCTGTTATTTACAAACAAGATTATGATTTTTCATAAGACCCCACGAATAATTGATATACAGAAAGAGGTACGGCACATACGTCATATTTCTATATGGACACTTATCTAATGAAATCTTTCTAGTGTGTACTATGAAATGAATGTACATAAATAGAGCTGTACATTCTACCCCCTGACAGTTGTATTCATAAGTGTTCGAGTACGCTTATACCATACAAAACATTATATACATTCATACAAATAACCGACTAATCAAATGACGTACTACCTATTGTTGCCAAAAATTTGTTTTCCGTATTTTTTGTTTATAGTTAGTACAACGTATTCTTCTACGATGGTTCACGAGGGCTGTCCGCAAAGTTTTGATTCTGGACAATTAACATATTCATCGTTGATGATAAACGGGGGCTGTCCGTGAAGTTTTGATACTGGAAGATTAACGTCATAATCGTCGAGTTTAAACGAGGACTGTACAAAAAGGTTTTAGACTTGACTTATAACTTTTTTATACATTTCTTTTCAGCAAAGCCTTGAATAAAAGTATTTTTTGTAATGAATTATTTATTATGAGTTAAATAAAGAATTGGATAACTTTATGATATTCAGAGAACATATATTTACCGCGTGATATCACCAATAATATTGTTGTTACGTACACCTCTCGCAAAAGTAAATTCGTAAAATACTGACACACGCTATTATTATGGACACTGGTATATAGTAGGTAATGACTCAGTAATGTCGAACGACTCAATGTGGCTCTGGGTGTGCAGTTGCTCATCATCCGGTCTTCAGTATACGCCAATCGCTTTAAGACGCAAAGGGGTGATTAATGGTCGAGTGGTTACGCGCTGGACTACTAAACGAAATGTGTTGGGTTCGAATTTCTACCCGCCCGCTGAAATTTTATGGACGCTTTTTCAGTGTACCCATCCCAACTACAGAGACAAGTACTGCATGTGTTGAGAAAATCACATAAAACGGGTTAAATTGGGTATGTATCGTAGCTTTACACCGGACACGGTAACCAGGAAAACTGTTCGAAATAAAAATAGAGATATACATGTAAATGCCTATAGTTCTCCTGTATATTATCGCCCCAATCCGGGGCGGACATGAAATGATCATATAGCTGTCGCAACAAATACTCTTGAATTTAGGACTTATTGCACAATGATACTATTATCCATTGTAAATCTGTTAAATATCTATGTTGACACTATCCGGTCGTATGTTTGTTCATGTCAACTCAAATAACCAACATACGTACAACTGTTTGATTTTTTGCGAACGATTAACCGCGTATTTGATCTATAGACTTAGTGATAACCATATAAATATTTTCGTTAGCGCAAAAAATTAGTCTTAAAATTTTGTCACGACTATAGATTTTTTTCTGGAAGGAAGTCATGATTTCACACTCGTAAATTATGTTAAACAGATACGTACACTATCAATTAAATTATTCACCTGGAACACGCGTACACACACAATTTCAGATAATTTCAAACCATAAGTTCTCAAATTTGTTTGTATCTGAAGACCCCAAGATTACTCGAGTTTAACGTTAAATTTTTACATAACTAACTAGGAATTTATTCTAGGACCTGTGTAAGTTCGTAATAGTGCAGATGTGGATATATGTATAATAGAGTATTTAAATAAACATTGGCACGACAGGCGATGAACGAGGTACATTGTATAAGTCAAAACGAAATAATGTAACATATGGTGCGTATAGATTTCAAGCACTTACATATCAGCTGTTTAAAATGCATTTGATCGATTTTAACATTGACGCATCAAAATACCTTACGATGAATATAATATTATATATTTTATAAGCGAAAGCTGTCGCCTGGATTTATTTCCTGGAAGTCAACAATGTTGGTTTTAGGTTACCAGACCTATCTTAATTTTACCCTGCGACTTTTTATAAGGCCTGAAAAATTCGGAGGTGGTCGCTTACAAATGGGTGACTGTATTACAAATATCCCATGATTATATACAAATGGAGTTGGTAAATATGACAATTATAATGTACTATGGCCATTGACTTTTGCAAAATGTTATGATAACCCTCCGTTGAATTTGAAGGAATGATTTGATTAAACATGATAAAGGTATCTAGATCTTATTGCCAAAATTCTATTCTTTAAAAAAATCAACACGATGTAATTATCATCATGACGTACGGTGTATTATTTGTCAACTTCGTTGTTTTTCAGAAGGCCACATTGAAATTAAGTCAAATGTTTTGTATACTTGTAAAATGATATACAAAGTATTGAGTACGTACATGCAGATACTAGTACGCGGTCGGTTTATTTAATAGAAAATACATCAGAATCAGAATACTCTATTTCCTCCAAGATTACATAGTAATAACATTGGGAATTTGCAAAGTACACATAACATGAAACATATTTAAATTTAAATCCGGTCAGGTAGCAGATATGCAAAAAAAAGGAGTAGAGATTTTAGAGATGCACTTGGGGAATGCAAAGAGAGATCATTTCAGTTAATTGATTAGGAAAACATCACTTATTAGAAGTGTTCAATCTAACACAAAAAGATAGGGGGAAAAACATCGGGAATGATAGTCAATTTACTTACATCGATAATTTCGGACAAATGGAAAACGTAGAAAACCGTCATCTGGAGTTCTTACAGAACAAAACGAAACAAACAAAAAACACACTTGTTAAATTTGTGATGTTCAATTTTACACAAAAAGATAAGAACAATTATGTTATCAGGAATGATAAACAATTTGCATTATTCTGTATTGTAAGAAATATAATAATAATATAATAACAATAACATTCATGAGAAACGTAGAAAAACCGTTGGAGTTCCTATTAAAATTTATAGTTCTCATAATAGTGCGTATAAAACTGACAAGATCGGATAGTAGTAGCGGGGTAGTTGTGTAAACATTGTGCAGCGGACTGATATAAGCACGCATCATTGCGACCGACAGATGCTAGAATGCTTTTAATTTTAATAATCCACTTGAATTCGAAGCGAGGATGATTTAACATATATATCTTTATTTAAGTCTCTTCATAATACATTAAAAATACATCAAACATCACAATATAAAATATATCATTAAAATACATGTACAAAGCCACTCAGTATTTAGTTTTAAGAGACATATAATCATACAACAGTACAACAAACTAAGAGCAATATTAAGAACCAAGAATAAAATAAATAAGATCAATAAATAATACTTATCATAATGACAATTATTTACATAAATAAATATTCTGCTATCAAAAATATCATTGCAGGTTTTGGCACAAATTCGAGTGACTGCCGGATTAGACATAACTAAGACAAGTTTTTCTTCATCCGTAAAATGCATAACATTCGAATTCAGAGTTAAGACAAGGTCAATTAAAGGAGTTCGAATATTCCGGTATAGACCACAATAAAACAAAACATGTATTTCAGATTCAACTTCTCCGCAATATGGACATTTCCGGTCTTCTAACTTTAAATTTTCATATCTTCCAGTTTCTATTCTAACTGGTGGAACACCACACCTAAATTTACTAAACGCAGATCTGTGTTTTGGAGGTAAAATAATAATATCACAGTAAAACTCAACTATAAATGTATTCTTATAAAAACAATAGTTCCTTTATTTATTTCGACATTTTCCCGATTTACTATAAGCTTTTAGTACATAATTATTCCATTCTTCAACAAATATAGACATCAACTTTTTTTCAATATGATTACATAATTTGTGTTTTGGCACATGGTCATCTAAATGAATAAAATCTAAAAGGTGGTTACAATTCATTAACTGTTTTTTTAAACTACAAACATCCAATTCTTACAATTTAAACAAGATTTGTCGCAGGCCCATAGTGCTACACGTTTATTCATCCTGGAAATTGAGGTATTACAGATTCGGACCCAAACGTTGGTAACAGACTTCCATTGTCGGACTGATTGGGTGACCACGCCATTCCCCCAAAAATTGCTGCATTTGGATTATTTTTACTAACACCTAAGAAAAATTTCATGGCCCTATGGTGAACACTATTAATACAAGTACATGACATCGTTCCCCAAATAACTGCACCATAGTTAATAACTGGCCAAACTAGAGTCATTTAACTTAGTAAAAACATTGTATGGTACACCTCCTATTATCTTACATTTAGCAATTAAAAGCCAGCACTTTGGACAACCGCTTTCACCGTTATAATCATAATTCAAATGTTGATCCAGAACTAAGTCAAGATAAGTATACTTACCAAGATTTCATAGACAGAGAGTTAACACCACATGTAAAAATAAAATCCGTACATGGAATAGAAAATGGTCGAAAATGTATAGCATTACTTTTCGAATAATTTACAATCATATCATTATTAAAACACCATTCATTCAGAGCTGTAAATCCTGTGCATTTTCAGCTAATAAAACAATATCGTCAGCATATAATAAAATCGCTAACCTTTCATTACCGACAGATACGCCAATGTCTAAACTTTTAATATACATAGCAAGGTCATTAATATAAAGGTTAAACAGCAAAGGAGATAGAATACAGCCTTGTCTCAAACCTGAACTTACATTAAACCAATCTGTTTTAAAACATTCACTCTTACACACGAGCTTACTGGTGACTATAATGACGTAATGGCTCTAAACATTTTACTTTTAATGCCAGAAGATGAAATTTTATCCCAAAGTTTATCCCTATTGATACAATCATAGGCTATCTTAAAATCAATAAAAGCAACAAACGTGGACTGTCTACATTTTATCCTTGTATCAATAATATTTGTTAACGTTGCTAATTGGTCAATTGTACTGCGTTTTTTTTCTGAAACCACCTTGTTCTTATATACTACAGATGCCAGAGATATTCCCCTATCCTAGGATCTAAGGTAGATAATTTGGGTATAGGACTGATAATGCATTTAGACCAGATAGATGGTACAGCGCAGTTATCAAAACAAATGTTAAACAAAGAGTGAAGAAATAAGATTGAAGCGTCATTCTTCGTCAAACCTCCGTATGTATACTAGTAGTATCCGCACCTACTGCTTAACCATTTTTTGCTTTAAAAAAAGCTTTCCTTACTTCTAAAATAGAAATATTGTAGATCAGCATCATAATACACAGCCTGTGATACTTGCGCTGTACCGTTTCGAGGGGAATTAACCGTATTCAATAAAGTACTTAAGCAGTTTTTTTCCATTTTTAAAGAACATCACTACATGTTAAAAATAAATTGTGCACCTTTTCCTAAATCTAAATATGTTCGATAAAATCACTGTTATGCTGACTATCCCATTTAGGACGTTTATGGTGTATTTTGGGGATGTATTTGGTTACGTTTAAACCGGTATGGTCAGTATTACTATTAATTCAGCTCGAGATCGACCATTGGAGGGCATTGTGTCCGTCGGACAACATGCTATCAGTTTTAATAATTTCAAATGATTCTACGAATCCGATGCACTTTGCAGATACAATAACATGATCGATGATTGACGTTTCCTTAAATGTAAATTCGCCGATATTAGCATCTTTACCGACGCGTCCGTTTAAAATAAATAAATCGTTATTACGGCACATTTCTATGAGTCGCTTTCCGTGTGCATTAGTCTTAGAGTCTCTGGATTTACGACATAACGGGATTTTTAAACTATTTAGAATTTCACATTTGTCCAAGTCTGAGCGCGATTCATTGTCAATATCTAAATGATCAACCTGAGAAGGGCCTGACTGTATATAGTCAGGCATACTTGAAACACGGGCATTCGTGTCACCACATAGGCAAATATATTTATATGTGTTACTAAAATGAGTAATTTTGTTTTCTAGGCCATTCATTTCTTCATTATTATAAAATTTAGAGTTTCCAGGTGGCAGGTATATGGAACCTAGCAACAAATTTTCAGGAATATTAAGAAATGACTTGTTAATTTCTACCCACAAAATATAATTTGATTCACTTTCAACTTCAATTACATACTGCTTAAGTTCGCTTTTAACATACAAACCAATACCTCCAGACTTATGGCAATAAGGTTGATTTCTATGCTTAGAAATAAATGAATAACCATTAATGTCTACAGAATCACGTTCGTCCATATGAGTTTCATTTATACACAAAATATCATAATTGTTCACAAATTGTATAAATTCTCGGAAATTTAACTTATTGTTAAGTCCACAAACGTTTAATGTACATAGTTTTAATGAGTTCAGTTTGTTAGCACTTACAGCGTTCCCCCGGATGTCCTCATGAACGGTATTGCTTTGACTAGCACGTCGGGATCCAGATGTGTCACATGGACGACGGACAGAAGGTGTATTTCCACCATTATTACTGCATCTGCTTGGAGCGGTCTCTCTTTCTAAAGATCGCGTCCCTCGGCGCCGTGGCGACCTTGGTTGGTGTTTCTGTGTGACGACTGGTTGCGCAGAGACAAAGGATGGTTGGCTATTGTCAGATGATACGGACATTGTGGCGCTGATGTCACTAGTTACGTCGAAACCGGTATGGTCAGTGTTACTATTAATTTTGCTCGAGATCGACCATTGGAGGGCATTGTGTCTTCCGGAAAACCGCCAATCAGTTTTAATAATTTCAAATGATTCTACAAATCCGATGCACTTTGCAGATACAATAACATGATCGATGATTGACGTTTCCCTTAATGTAAATTCGCCGATATTAGCATCTTTACCGACGCGACCGTTTAAAATAAATAAATCGTTATTACGGCACATTTCTATGAGTCGCTTTCCGTGTGCATTAGTCTTAGAGTCTCTGGATTTACGACATAACGGGATTTTTAAACTATTTAGAATTTCACATTTGTCCAAGTCTGAGCGCGATTCATTGTCAATATCTAAAAGATCAACCTGAAAAGGGCCTGACTGTATATAGTCAGGCATACTTGAAACACGGGCATTCGTGTCACCACATAGGCAAATATATTTATATGTGTTACTAAAATGAGTAATTTCGTTTTCTAGGCCATTCATTTCTTCATTATTATAAAATTTAGAGTTTCCAGGTGGCAGGTATATGGAACCTAGCAACAAATTTTCAGGAATAATAAGAAATGACTTGTTAATTTCTACACACAAAATATAATTTGATACACTTTCAACTTCAATTACATACTGCTTAAGTTCGCTTTTAACATACAAACCAATACCTCCAGACTTATGGCAATAAGGTTGAGTTCTATGCTTAGAAATAAATGAATAACCATTAATGTCTACAGAATCACGTTCGTCCATATGAGTTTCATTTATACACAAAATATCATAATTGTTTACAAATTGTATAAATTCTCGGAAATTTAACTTATTGTTAAGTCCACAAACGTTTAATGTACATAGTTTTAATGAGTTCAGTTTGTTAGCACTTACAGCGTTCCCCCGGATGTCCTCATGAACGGTATTGCTTTGACTAGCACGTCGGGATCCAGATGTGTCACATGGACGACGGACAGAAGGTGTATTTCCACCATTATTACTGCATCTGCTTGGAGCGGTCTCTCTTTCTAAAGATCGCGTCCCTCGGCGCCCTGGCGACCTTGGTTGGTGTTTCTGTGTGACGACTGGTTGCGCAGAGACAAAGGATGGTTGGCTACTGTCAGATGATTCGAACAATGAGCGCCGTGGTTCCTGATCTCTAATCTGTGCGTCATTTATTGCGTTAGTTGGTTGAGTACATGGATCACGTGGAGAGGAAGAATGAATATCGTGTGATACACTACGCGGATCGTGTACACGGTTACCGCTCATAACCTCGTCCCTATATGGGAACGTTTTGCTGACTACACGCCCATTCATGATTATCTTGGCAGGATAAACAATACTAATTCTCTTGTCAGGGTTGTGCTGCTTTAGACGCTTTAACTCGGACTAAATGCTCATCCTTGCGTTGGAGATTTTGGGAGGAAAGTTCCTTTAGTTTATAGGCATTGGATAAGATCAGTTGGGTGTCACTGTTGTCTCTGAAGGCGACAATAATGTTACGGGATTTCCCGCGCTGGAAACACCAAAGTCTGTTGGCCCTATTAATGGCACAACCATCAAGCACACCTAGATTTTTATGTGTTTTTTTTTATAACGAATGCGCAGTCCTCATCTCTAGCTTCAGGAAAACCAGCAAATAGTAAATTCTTACGTCGACAGCTAGCCTCAATATCGATAGACTTGTATTCAAGTAACAAAATTCGTTTACTAGTATCAAAATGGTCGAGTTTATTTTCAATACTTATGACCTTGTCCCGGCGAAGTAAGCGTGAGTCAGTCTCGGAATCAACACCGGTTATTTTTGGATTAACATCATCATCAGTCCATATTGTTCTCACTTACCAATTTTATAATGACTATTATCCTTCACAAATTCACTTTATTAATCCAAAATATACTGAAGGGTCACAAACACAAAGAAAATAAACATTTGCATGACAGACGATGAACGAGTACATTGTATAAGCCAAAACGAAATAATGTAACAGATGGTGGGTATAGATTTCTTCCACTTATATATTAGCTGTTTGAAATGCATGTGATCGATTTAAACATTGATCGACGCATCAAAAACCCTTACAATTAAATATGTATTTTATATTAAGTGAAAGATTTACCTTAATTTTACCCTGCGACTTTTTATAAGGCCTGAAAAAGCTATATTCACCTTCCCACCATTTTGTTTTACCGCGCGCTTTAAAGAACAAAACAATACACTACCTGCCTACCCACCTAATTTTAATGACAAACAAAAACTTTTTGTTCACTTCTTCATATTGCCCCATGTTAAACTAGCATTCACATATCATGAACTATTCATGAAGTATGCAAGAATAATTCAGTAAAAAATCATGACTTTGGAAAGGGTCACGTGATAGAAATGTGTGTTAAATGCATTGTGTTCACATACAGTCTAACTTGTGTCAGCGGCCACCTCCAAATAAAGGTCATCCTGTGAATAAATATCTTTGTTTTAAAAAAAATCTCATATATTATTTCGAACAAAATTACATCTGAATAAAGGCCACCTTCCATTTAAGACCGCAATTTGTCTTTCCCAAGGGCGGTCTTTGTTCACAGGTTTCACTGTGTTTGCTTGTAATTCACAGCTTGAGTTGACTCTATTTCTGGAACATCACTCGTTTTTCAAAAACAAATTATTTGACTGGTCCGCTTTTATAGACGTAAAGTATTACACGTAGTTAAAATGAACGGAAAAAAGTCTACAGTTATTCTAAGAGCAAGTTCGAACGCCAGCCCAATGATATCTAATTTATAGGTGAAATTTAGTGAACAAATACATTTACTTCATCTACAATGTATGTAATGAATCATAGTTTTCGTTATTCTTTGAGTGTACAACTATGTGTAACTTTCATGATTAATGTACATTCAAACCTGTGAAGAAAGGTCACTCCTGGTAAGGACACGTGGCCTTTATTGACAGGTGACATTTATTCAGAGATCATTTTGTTCTAAATCATCAATAACGATTTTAAAAAGAATGATCGACCTTTATTCATAGGGTATTCTTTATTCGGAGGTGGTCGGTAGCACATGTTTTACTGTATTCTTAATTGTTACATTATCTATAGACCCTTATATCAGGTATTATATACTTTCCAAGATGTAATCTCGCCACACATGTTGTAATACTAGATATCACAAACATTACGAGTATAGATAGGCTACAGTCAGTGACCTTCAAAAACACAAGTCACAAGATTTCTCACGTATCACGCGTGATTTAAGATAATATATTAAAGTTGAGTTGATGTCTAATAACGAGTCAATTTGTCAACAGAAAAGAACCATGATTTACAACAGCCATATAATTGAACAAAGACCACCTTTGGGTAAGACAAATTGTGGCCTGTATTGGAAAATGGCCTTTATACAGAGGTAATTTTGTTCTAAATGATCAATGATGGTTTTTATAAAGAATGGTTTTTATTCACTAGGTGACCCTTATTCGGAGGTGCCCGCTAACACAGGGTTGACTGTATTACAAATATTCCATGATTATATACAAATATAGTTTAGAAATATGAAACTTATAATGTACTATGGAAATTGACTGTTTTCAAAATGTTTTAATATCCCTCCGTTGATTTTGAAATAATAATTTGATTAAACATGATAACGGTATAACTAGATATTTATATTGCCAACATTCTTTTCTTCAAAAAAGAAAAAGTTCGACATGATGTTATTATAATTATTATGAACATGACGTAACGGTGTATTATTTGTCAACTTCGTTGTTTTTCAGAAGGCCACATTGAAAATAAGTCAAATGTTTTGTATACTTGTAAAATGATAAACAGAGTATTGAGTGACGTACGATAGTAAACAAAATTCAGCTGTTTACTGGGTGTGGTTTATATACGCCAGTACAAGGATATGATAAATATACTGAATAAGTTTCCCACAAACATATTTCTAAATAACTGATACAAAAATGTACAAACATGTAGCCTACTAATTCTTATTTGTTTTATTTTTTTTTTTTTTTAGATATTATTCTATTCTTTACAGACGAAGGTGTGTTTCCAATATATGTTAACATTGACATCCGGCATTACTTAGGAACAACAGGATTTAAACTGAACAAATTACAAACTTCTTGTCTCGGTGAAACAAAATATCTTTTTTAAGTGAACAAAACTAACCTCTGAAAACCGGACTCCCTGATAAACATGAACTCCCTAAATGTCGGACTATTTTTCATGTCCTATTATTTCGGAATTTATCAAAAGTTTCCTCTGAGAAACCGGAATTCTCAGAAAACCGGACCTTTGGCCCAGTCCGGAAATGGTCCGGTTTTCAGGGATATTATTGTTTATCAAATGTCATTTTACACGGTCATTGAAACCGAGCCACTTAATTATGATTAAATCGTAACTAACACGAATAACTGGTAATGATACATGTGTCAACAAATTATGAAATATATACCCGAAGTTTAACATGCACTTAGTTTGTAAATCGAGTTAGAACGAGAGTGTGACTGTGATAGAAATGAAACAAGGATGGTCCGTAGATATCATTTGTGACTCGTCGCTTACGTGTTTAATTTACAGCCATGGTACTCATACAGTTAATTTCGCCATTATTTTGTAAATGATGACAAGATGAGAAGTGTATGACTCTGCAGAAATACTTCATGAAAGAAAAAACTGAATACAAACTTGTTGATATAAATCAAGAGATATTGAATGACGCTATTGATTCACTAGTATAGAATTAAGCGGCTGTGGGGAATAATGTTGACTATCAAAAACATGTGACACTTTAGATCGAAATTGTTTACTGTGAATGAATGTACCGTCATGTTCAATATTTTTATTGATATCTGTACTGATTATGTCGATAAAGGTGATGACGTCTATATAGAGGTAGTGACGAACAAACGGACGAACCGACGTACGAACGGACGAGCGTTCAGACGAATAAAGGACTATTTCATTTATAATTGTTGTTGCTTCGTGGTGTGAATGCTCGTACAGGCAAATTATTAAACTTCCCTTTAAGAAGTTTATGTGACCGCTTTTATAACTACAAGACGACAACCATATCACGTGGATAAAATATTTAAGCTGATCCATCGTGTTTAAATGCGCACTCATGCGTTGAAATACGACAATAATGCGCGTTACATAAGTTACTTATGATGTAATAACTGCGTTTTTGAAATATCTACCAAGCAGATAATTACATAAATTTCATCGTCTGATTTTCAGCTGAGTATGTAAACATGTAAACAAGCACGATTCAAATCGTACGATTAGCGTTAGCACAATTTTGAATCACCTGATACAAAAAACGTGTACTTAATTTGTTGTTGTTCCATTTATCTAGATATATAAATATAACTTATGTCGCAATTCTTGATTAGGACCTTTAAAGCGGCTTTATCATTTGTAAACAGCAAAAAACTTCATTGAGTATTTATTACGATACAATTATATGCCCCCAAAGAAAGCGCGTAAAGTAGTCGCACCCTCCGTCCGTCGGGAGTTTCGTTTCAACCCCGCAACATTATCACTCCTTCATGGGTTTCAAATTTACTTGGCAGAAATGTTCATAGACATGAGACGATGTGTCGCTCGCTATCAAAACATGACGTGTGTTTGAAACGACGTTCTTGAAAGCGAATGAGCGCTTTATAAGGTAATGCTATCATTTAAAGCAGTAATAAAATAAAAACGGCTCGATAGATTTTCTTAAAATTTACGCGAACAGTAGATGACACATCAAACTTTATTCTAGACAAAAATAAAAAAAAATCCCTTGGGCAGATTTTTAATAAAAATAATTTAAGTTTGAAAGTGAGAAGAAAAAAACACTAAACTGTACATTTGAAATCGTTTTACTTGCACTTATAATTAAATCATGAACATCAAATTTATATTTACGTGTAGGCAGTTTTATTCTCCGCTATTTAATTCTTATTTCATTAAATATCTACATTAATTGATAGAGCGATGGGTATTTTAAGAGAGGCACTATAAATACCGTAAAAATGACCGTTTTGACGTCGAAAACGACGTTATTTCATTCGTTTGGTTCAACCTTAATTACTTTAGTTAGATGTTTTCCTCTCTCTCTAGATCATGTTATTGCGCTCTTAAGACAAATTAACCACAATAGTTCAATCTAAGTACTAAAGTGCTCCTATAAACTGAACTTCCATATAGACTTGTACTGCAACATGGAACGGGAACTAGTTTAACAATTGCATGGCGGATGTAGAAAAACGTAGTACTTCGGTTCACATCAAAATTCATGCGCGTCAAGCGAGTGACGGCTATTGAAAGCTGAACTATTGTTGTCCAAAAATGGATAATTATACACGTGTATACGTGTATGTACGCATTTTAATCAAAGTTTTTCATAAATTATGTGATGCTCATTCCTAAAAGCATTACTTAATGGTTGATCATTTTGACTATTATGCTACGATCAAGCGTGTATGTGTAAAAACATAAATACATGTATATAGAATGTTAGGCAATAATGCATTTTTTTCATAAATAAACTAAATCATAATAGATATGACAAAGCGTTTCTTGAAATTTAATAAATTAAATTTTCTACACAAAACACCACAACAATATCACAATTTTGATGAAAGAGAATCTGCTAAATTTCACTTTCATATACATGTAGATCTTTCGAAAAGTTCTGTTTCCAATTGTAACATGATTTTGGGAAAAGCATAAATTACATTAGAAAATTGTTAAGTAAACAAAAAAATCATGACAAATATAATAAAGTTTCTTTTTATAAACCATCTTTACTCTTCAAACTGCAATGACGATCCACAAAACACAGCTTTCGTCGCATCTTGGTTTTCAAACCTCATGCGTATAGAGTCCAACTCTGCACCGTATGAATCAGTTGTAATGAAAATCACAAGTTCTCGTTTACCCGGTTTTAATTCTACGGGTGATCCAATCATGTTCGAATCTCTGTATTCGTTCCAATTATTTCCCTCTTTAGAGTCGCCTGATGTGGTAAAGTTAGCTAAGAACTTTTTATCTAACTCAAAGCGGAGGTCATCATTGTCGCCATCGTTCGAATATCTTACATTCTCTATAGAAACAGCAATATCTTTGTTACCTTCATCACCTTTCTTCAGACACAAGCTTAGATGTACGCTAATGTTTCCTCCCATTGAGCTGTTGACGTGTAACGCTTTTAAGCCAATGGCGTTTGACCTCCATATCCAAGTCGATTCTTTTTCTTTAGCTACAGCATTTTCGAATTCATATGTTTCTTCAAAAGCGTTTGCTTTTAGCAGCACAGACGCTAGAACGACTACACAAATAGCAGCAAATTTCATCATGGCGTTATTTGTATTATTTCAAATGCTGAGAAAATATTTTCACCAGTGGAATTCTTAGGATAAGCGTTGACTCCTTGTTCTGAATCGAATAATACTACATTAACGTGCAGACCGTTTTTATAGAAAACTGCGTATAAAGAAAATGCTGCAGTGGTTTTGTGTGGGCCAAGAACACCACAAAGGTTATAGTACGTAACTGTGGTCTTAAGATTTTAGTAAAAATATGAATATACACACCTCGAATAAAATTCATAAATAATGTAATATATTAAAGACAAAAGTCAATTAACGACTCGGCAAGTGAAGCGATGCACCGACGCCTTGTATACGCTCATGCATGTTGTAAACAACGTTGGGTGACACAGTGCGCGATTTATCACCGTTAATATACCACCAACAAAGACGTGGTTATTGATAAAGACGTTAATAGTGATGAAGCAAAAGTACAGTTACTCAGACTGGCAGGCATATATTTGTTTACGCATAGGGAGTTAATCCCTTTTTTAAAACCAACTTTTTATTTAACGGGCTATTAAGTTGAGAGTGACTTTGAGATATAAATTGTATCTTTTAAAAAGGTGGTCAGAAAGGTTGGTACAGGAGCGCACAGGAATGAGTAAGCATATTTTAGAGGACCGTCTTAGTTCTTTGAATGTGACTTTTTCTTTGTTTTGGTTACCATTTGGCTTGAAAATTTGTTTTGTGCTTTGTCATCATTCAGGCACATGCCTATAAACTGGTTCCCGTTGACTCTGTCTGTACTTTAAGTCTTTGGTGCACATAAACGTTTGGTGCAGTATGGAACGGGAACCAGTTTAACCCGCCTTCACTTACGCACTAATGGTCGTCTGTAACGAAGGACAATCACACGTGCAAGGATTAAGGTAGGTGAAAAAGCAGCAAAGGTTTCCGGAACACAATGTTAATTCTGGTGCAGAGCCCATGGATTGTGATGAAAAAAAAACACTAAATGGATGGCATGGTACCAACTGAATTGGAATGAAAAGAAACGGAATAGAAAATGACGGGATGGAAAAAATGAAAACGAAATGTGTAAAGGAAGGTTATTAGTCGGATTTAATTAAACTGAAGTGAAATAGACAAGAATGTATTTGAATGGACTGGAGACGACATGATTAGAATGGAAAGAAATAGAAAGGTTCGGAGTGAATGAAGTGGATTTGATTGGAGAGAAATAGGAAATAATTTGATAACATTGATTTAATGCCCATAGAATAAACACTGGAAAAAGCAAATACTTCCTCTAAAATGTACATGCTACATCAATATTTTTTTCTTGTCTAGTTTATACATACATTGTACACTTACCACACATATGCAATGTCATGAAATATAGCAAAATATTACTACTGTATATCATTACGTACGGGGTGATTTCTTACGTACAAATGCGACGTGACACGAAATGAACGCTAATTTTCTTCACACACTCGATTTATGCTTCATACCATTTAGGGGTAAGCAACTTTTGTTTGTTGCTGATTTTATTCTCAGTAAGAATAGGGTTGGAAGAAAGGGATTGTTTAAATATGTTTTTATTATTCTTGAAAGAGTGAGGAGAGGTAAAAAACCCGTGAGACAATGGATGTCAGGTTCCTCGTTTTTAATAAGAAAGTCTAGTGTCGCGGGGAAACATAGGACAAGCTGGGTAACCAGATATAAACATGTTTATGCCTTACAATCTTATGATTTGAGATAGTCCAGTGGTAAAAGAGTCTGTAGTAAATACGGACTTCCTGTTGGTTTTAGAACTACATGTATCTGTACTTTTCTTCTCTTCCTGATTGCATGAACTAGAAAATGAATTATATATTAGAATGCATTATTTGTCAAAGTTTCCGGAATGTTAAGTATTTTATATCAGCTGGAATGAAACAACAGATGCTTCATTATTTAAGTAAGTGCATGGATTTTTGATGAACAATATAAATAATAAGTATGATAATTGAGTTCAAGTGTATGATAGGATATGAAACCCAACACATTACAAAGATTTAAAGGGGCATGCCCTGGAACTGAAGCGTCTCGAATAGCAATCAAATTGGTATAATTTTAATGCCTAAATCAATTAATTAAAGCCCTGTAAAATATTCACAAAATATCTCGCTAGTTTACTGAAAAAACACATTTCAAGATTTACCAAACCTGACGATTTCGGCCTCAGAAATTATTCGTCATTTTCACAACTGGACCCTTTCGGTATCTGTCAAAACCGAAAACATCGCGGAAAAAATGTCAACAAACTGAAATGGTAAGTAATGCTCATGTTATGTTCGCTTGAAAGGCAGCGCACATGCTCAGTTAAACTCTCAGACGTATCGGAAATATCGTTGTCGTCAATAAAAGGCTGACAGCCGTTTCATTCAAACCGACTTACAAATACCGACGGGTCATTTTTGAACACACATTCTTCTTTGACTTTTCGGTAACAATTGGTTTTACAAGTGACAAACGCATTTTTTTGTGTGTACAAAAAAAGACACAGCAGTTCCTGGGCATGCTCCTTTAATAAAGGATCGAAGTATTAATGTTATAACATGACATGGATGAGGTTATAATTAAAACATCAATGCACAAATAAGGACAAATCAGCTGACGAAATCATAACGTTATCCTTAAAACAATTATAAAAGCGTACTTTTAGTGCTAACGAATAAAAAAATGTCTACTTACATAATTATTCACTGTAAAAAGTTTAGTTTCGTGTCCAGAAACACTCATTTTTATTACGATGACCTTATATGTATATCTTTGTTGATAAGGCGTGCTAAGTACTAAATGATGTCGACCATCTTACTGTGAATCATTTTAATATTTTTATCACTGTTTCGTTATAAATTATTCATTATTAGATTTCTATACAAATGATGACGTGCGAGTGAACAGAGAACGCCTGGATCTTCCGCGGTCGAGTGGGTGCGGTCTCTCTCTTGTTAACACGAGTCCTTCACCGTTTGGAGTTCGAATCCAAGCCTTACCAGTCAATTCCAGCTTTCCCGCTTGCTTACGGATTCCGATGGTTTCACCCAGGTGTGCACTTTAGGTATTCATTCATCGTAAAAGCTGGAAGAGTCTACAAATGTTCCTGGATATTGGTGCAACGTTATACTTAGTGAAAAAATATAATATAATGTTAATAAGTAAGTGTTTTCATAATGACATTGTTATTGGGCTTCAGACTGTCATATTTATAAGGTCGAAGGCTAATATGATTGTCTGGAGCCAATAACAAAAACATTGACAATTTTATTAATTAACTCAGAGACGTATAATACAAGAGATATTATACGTCTCTGATTAACTATAGAATATACCAGCGGTTTCATAATGGCCGAGCTGGTCAGTCCATCAGAATGCCCGAATCTCATAATAACCGAGTTTTTTTCATAAAGGCCGTGTTATTTCATAATGAGCCATTAATAGCCCAGTTTTGAGTTCATAATGTCACGGTGAACTTCACCGGCCTTCCATTTGAAGTGAAAACGCGCGTAATATTGAATAGCTAATCAATAATTAATCATAATACGTGTCATTATCATGAATTCGTTTCTGACTCCCACACATTTCTTTACAAATTCTTTAACACCTCTGCTACATTCAATAGCATTCAAAGTTTGGATCCGTACATATTTGAACAGACATTTCTCATAAAACTAAATCGAATGAGTTTGCACTGCGTTTATATATTTTTCCGCTCATGTGTAATATCTTGAGAGTAAGCTCACACGACTACTGGCGACTATATGGTTGTGCGGTCCAAAAGTTTAAACGATAACAATCACCTGACCAAATCAGTATTATATGGATATCAACCAAGACTTTCCAAATCAAGCCCGTATCGAAATTCCGGCCATGTTGGATAATTATATGTACTCTACTAAATACATTGTTCAAATCTATTGAAATTCTTGATTGTACTCATTAACCTCTACTCTAACGGTATCTAGCGACACAGTCTTCATTGAAAACCCTCTTAAAAAAAGATTAACTATAAATGATAAAGAAAACGCAACAACCTAAATATGTCCACTGCTAAATTTATAGTACAACTAATTAAGTAATGTCATGTGTTGTCATTCAAGTAGATCTAATCAGGAAGTGTTCCTGTGTATATCTAGGAAGTACAGACAGTCGTTATCACGTGTCGTTCTATGCATCTCGTTCAGTGTGATATACATTATACATGTATATTGACGTCGTCAGACATTTACATGTCCATGTTTACCACCAAGGCTGAAAATAATCATGTTTATTTACAGTGCTCCGACCAAGAATTTTAGGTAGGGATTTTTTAACTATGTAACAATATTTTTACCCCCCCCCCCCCCCCCCCAAAAAGAAACAACATTTTATTTTATTTATTTGCTAGGATTTTCGTGAGTAGGTAGGAGCACTCCAAACAAACCAATTTTTATTTTCAGCCTGAGAATTCCTTGTTATAATTTAGGGCACTAGTACTTACAGAACACAACACTTATATTGTATCTGGGACTCATATACATACATTTATACATGTCCAGGATCGACTTAATTAATTAATGGTGATATTTGATTAGATAATTATATATACAAACGCGATCATTTTTAAATATTTTATTAACAAAATTAATATTATAAACATACACAAAACAATGCTATTCAAAATGAATGTTCAAAAGACATAAATACATGATAAATAAATAGGTAAACAAATAAATAAATTATGAGTTTTGGAATCAATTCAAATATACGTATGTATAATTAACAAAAATATTAAGGGACTTGTACCGAGTTTCACGCCAGTTGTCGTAAAATGTTCACTATCAGAAACATCTCTCGTGTGACTATGGTGTGACGTAGTTTGTTTTGAAACTTCCTCAAGGTCAATAAATAAGTTTATTTATCAAATCTCTCTGACGTAACAGAACAAATCGAACCATGATATAAAACGTGTTATAACGTCTCAGATTTCTATATAACATTAATACAGTACAACACATTAAAATCGGACCCCTTCCATTTTTTATAATTTCGGTTTTCACAGAGCTTTTGATAAAAAATCCGAAAATGGGACTTGGAAGTGTCCGAATTTTAGGAAATTCCGGTTTTCAGGGAGTCCGGTATTCAAGAGTTTATTGTATCATACATTTCCAGTGTATGCAAATCTAGATCTTGTTCAAAGCGTCTCGAGTACGGGCCATGTTGCCATTTCATCGACAATTTTGTTAGTATCGATAACACTTTTTAAGTGTTAAACTCTTGTCACCACTTCTTTGTAAAGAAGAAATCATTACGTCATTACTATGGTAACCATTATTGCAAGCTGCTACTAGTAAATGGCTGATATGTATTCTTTAAGCATGGTTTTCTGCTTTTACATGTTAAAGTTGCTATCGTTGCTAAGCTATATCTATGAAATCAGTACCAGACTCAAACCCATGGAATCAGGAAGACATTCGTTGGAATTTCTTACCAATCATTATTATGTACTGAACCCAGTGTGAGTACATTCAACACCCCGCCACTAATGAAACGCTGAACAATGAGTATATATATCTACTCTGATGACCTTGAAATTATCAGAACGTGACCTTTGCCAGCAAAAGTCGTATTGTTGCAAGAACTATGTCCAGTGAATGAACCTAGATTAGAGACAGATATGTCTTAATTTTAATTTCAAACATACATCAAACAATGCCACCGTTGTCATTTTCAAGAGATCTTTCACCTAAATATTGCTTTACCAGTTCTCTATTTATATTATGAAAACGAGCTTTACACAAAGCTTTCATCAGCGTGTGTAGTTTAACTGGTGTCGGGCCTTTCTCCACCCACCTGTTCAACAAGGAGAGCACCTTTTCTCCTAGAGTTATACCTTTGGGGTCCAAACGTCTGTCATCTTCTGACGCAAATATTTCAGGTGAGTCTAATTTCAGTTCTTCATATAACTGTCTTTCTGTATGACATATCTTTCTAGATACTATCATTATGTATTTATCAGATTTTTGAATTTCTATGTCAGGCATGTCTGTCACATAACATTGACATGTGGGGTCGATTTTGCAACCGCATTCCAGCTTCTGTGGTTTTACCGTTTGCGGGATAGGTTGGTACTCCACATTACCTGAAACAAAACAGAAAAAAAAGATAATGAATCCGTAAAATACATGTACTTCCAAACTGTTTTCTTAAAACATGTGGCCTGCATGTTCATACAATAGATAAATGATGTATCGGCATGTTTTAGTGTGTTGGTCTACACACTCTGCGAACTTATTGGTTGAAATTCTTCAGTCAGTCGTATTACAGCAGATTGAAATATTCTACATTAGAATGAATACCAGGTTTAAAGAATCTACTACTCTTGTTAGTTTGAACATACTTGAGAAACTATATTAAATATAAAATATTTAATCCACCAATGAGAATCGTTTAACTATCTGAAGGACCAATCAGAAACACTAAACAATACTGAACAGACTTGAGAAACGATACTAGCTAGTATACTATTAGACAAACGTATATTATCCACCACCAGTAAGAATCTTTTGAATAATTGACGAACAAATCAAGAACACCAAAATAGACCATATTTGTAAGCTTTGAAAACTTTCCACGCATGCGCACTGCTACTTACCAAAAGGTTGTGTATTTCCAAAGTTGTGTTGACTGGATAATTCAGGTCGTGCTATAAGCGGTACAGATGCCGGCAATTCTCCTCTAACTTCTGATCGGGAACTAAACGCGGAACCTCCACCATCAATTTGAAGGTCATTATCTACTCCACTTGAGATTTCTAAACAATAAAAAGAGTTCTGAATTAGAATTGGACGCACAAACTCCAAATACTACGACTTTTACGCAATAATTTATCATATTAATTTAAACATGACATGGCGAGTTTCAATTGTTTTGTTTTTGTTCGCGGTTGGTAGGTCTAAGTGTTTATTTCCATACAGTGGAAAGTCAGCTGATTACATTATGTTATACAAACAGGAGCATAAACTTTAAAGTTGAAAAAGCACAATGAGCTGGAAAGGTACCATATTCAAGGCTCTATTTAAGTTTTACAGTGTATTCAATACATGCGAATAATATGTATATAGAATACCTTCAATGATTGACTCTTGTGTATTAATGCATGGTTTCTTCCGCCGTGTTATAACCACACCTACCATGGCTGCAACCATTAATAATACACCAACGCATATCAGGCCTATGGCTATTTCAGACACATTGTCCTCAGTCGTGTCAGAACTGTTAACTTCAAGTGCGACGGCTGAAATGATAAAAACATACACTCTATGAATATGTGTGTAACTAAAATAACAAATCGGTACAGGAGTACGTTTAACCAAACAAAAAACAAAACAAGAGCACCACGAGGGTTGCAACTGCTAGTCTGGTCTATCCGCTTACCAAGTTTCATGTTGCTACCTCTTATAGTTTCAAGTTATGAGCTGCAATAAAGTTTTTTGCACGACGCTGTCGCAGATGCAGACAAAGACGCCGCAGTGATCACAATAGCTCGATTTTTTTTCGAAAACAGACGAGCTAAAAATATTGTATCTCCATATTGACAGTTTCCTCATGATGTATGACAATGTCATGTTACATATTTATTTGTCGGGTCAATTCAAGTTCAAATGATATTAAACAAATTTTTTATACAAAAATACAATGCTAGTAACACATTTATACAAGAGTTACACTTCTTTGATAGATAAATTGGTGGAGTTTATCACTGGCGATGTTTTATATTGACATGGTCTAGATTAGGCGGTTCCGATGCCGATCATCAAATGTGCCAAACTGAAACAGGTGCCAATACTAGTATTAAAGACGTATACAGTGTATATATACTGATAACTATGTGTTCAGTATTAAAGCACGCACACTAATACCTTTTGCATTGCTTCTGTCATAGTTTGGACTTTCAACATTTTCGTATGTAGACTTTCCAGTGATACTAGTGGTAGCAGGTGTTTCTTTTTCATAGCATGGTAACTTTATATCTCTCAATTTATCTTCATACCTATATAAAACAAACGTTATCTAGTAAATTACGTAAGAAAAAGATTGTTATTAGACATATCGAATTATGCATTACAGGTGTGGATTTGTGGCCGCGATGGACCACCAAAAAAAAATGGTCGTTAGTTCGAATCTTGGCTCCGGCTTCCGATATTTCAGTGACACTTTTTCAGTGTTCCCATCCCCACCACTGTGTTTAGAAAATCGGATAAAACGGATAATGAAACGGTGTGTATCTGTACTTCTCACCGGGTACGATAACGAATCTGGAAAACTATTCGAAATTAAGAGTGTATATAAATTAAAGGGAGGTAAATGTCCGATTCTCCCCCCTCTGTCTAGGCGGATGTCGAATGGGCCGTTACAAATATCATTGTTGCACTTATTTGTAAACCAATATAAAGTGCGAGGAGTATAAACTGGGAGGAGCTAATATCACACGTGACCTAGATTAACAGTCAGTGAACACCGAAAATTCACGAAAACTAATATTGCTTCCATCGATACTGACAAAGAATATTTAAATGATAAGTAAATGTGATATTTGTTTGTTCATTCTATTCATCGGAATGTCAAGATTTACGTTAAATTTTCGTCAGAAGAAAGTATTATCTATTTCAGACAATGTGTTATAATAGTAATATTCAATTAAATATGTATATGGGCATACATCCTGACTTGTTGCCTAATTCGTTCAAATGTTCATTTTAGATATTATATTCTTAACTAAGATAACAACAATCATGAACTTGGCAATAAGCCAATTAACCGTGTCATCCAGAAATTAATGTTCTAGCGCTCTGTTCTTCGTTAATACATATACGTTTCAGACGAGAACCCATTGTTGGCCACTCCAATGTATGATAAGTTTACGGGTTTAATTGTACAAATATACGTACAAAATTATCGTCACGGGAGTTCTTGGCTGTTTCTTTTTTCTTTTTGCTTTTGTTTAGTTTGTTTAACATACCGACGTAGTACATATGTATACAATGCGTATACCATTTTATCATGCATGTCGCGTGGTACGTACCAGACAAGCAATTTTAATATATTATCAAAATTTAAAATCTATTCAGATAAATCGTGACAGGGTATTAAGTTACCTAGTTAGAATATTATCATGGGCATATTGCGTCATTACATAGGTAAACTGCAGTACACTTGCGTACTACAAAAAACCCAGCGAACCTAGACGATTATTATCTATCTTACGCTACAATAGGAATACACTTGTATACCCTCGTTGAATTGGAATGGTGAACTAGTTTACATGATATATTACGTTTACTTCTCATTTTCAATAAAACCTTTAAAATCATTATAAGGAGTGTCACTAAGTCTGTTCAGTTCACGAACTAACGTTAGCTTTATCCGTTATCTTGAGTATCAATATTGAGTATCGGAATTATAGGATGAGTTTAAAAACGACCTGAGTCGTTCATGTAGATTAAAGGTGTAGCATACAATGCTTGTTTCTGGTTACATGTCAAAATAAGACAATCGATATATATTGTTCATCTGGCTTTATAAAAGACTAGCTAGGATCGCCGGGAAAACTAAGGGAAGGTCTGGCAACCAGAAACCATTTTTATAACGAAGGAAAATAAAACGAGGGCATTTTCAAAAAAAAAACCGGATTTAGATTAAATACATACAAATTATAAAACCTCTGATTTTTACTTCGACAATTTTGCCTCTCTATTTCATTATGAAGAGATTGTTCCCGGAAGTGCCGTCTTCACGTCACGTACAGTAAACCACATACAAGAGGTTATGAATGATAACGACACTGTTAGTGTTACTGTTTTATATTCAGATATTAAAAATTCTTGCTTTTTTATATAGAGTTAAAGGTCCAAGCGAATCTTGATTGTTGAATTAGAATCTGTGTTCATCATTGTTCTCGCCTAGCGATATGTTGATACAAAATCAGAGAATAATTAAATGATAATTAAAAGACTTACCCAGATAAACAACTCCCACATCGAGCGTCGTGAGATCCTTCACAAATCTCAACAAACTCTCGCTGGTAGTGTTTGACACAATTTATCCTACATGGAAGGCAAATATTCTCTCCAGCGTACGATCCTTTAGGACACTCTCGGCACGGCAGGCAGCGAGTATTACCATAAGTTACCAAAGGACCCTTATACTGAAAATATAAAAAACAACAATTTAAGTAAAAAATGTCTTTTTGCTAATCACACCAGGACATTGGAGGCTAGCACGTAGAAAGGATGACATATGATGGTTAATCAGACATAAATGATGTACATATGTACAAAACTGTTAATAAATTAGCCTTGTCTTGTCTTGCCTAAAATGGCCACAGAGACCAAAAGACATTTATCATATGTATACATATACAAGGGTTACAATTTCCGAAACAACTTGTATAGGTATATTTTTATAATAAAAGTATTTTGGTCCGTGTGGCCATTTAAGGCCTAATTAATTAATCTTAATACACTATATCTATTCAACGTTCTTAGAGCCCCCTATATACATTTACAGTGACTGTTTCTTTTCCGAACGTTATGCTGTTTATTTATTTCATTTATTTTTGTAATTATAAAAGAACTTGTATATAAAGTTTCATTCTGTTACAAAAGTTTTAAAACACGCACATGGCGGGAAAATACGCACATACGAACATAATAAAAAGAAACTATTCGAGTTTACATTGCACGAGAGAGATCTGTTGTACGGAGACTGTACTTGTGATTCAGTGATCTTACGACACACATAACACTTTTTCATGTTTATACTAACTATATCTATAGTATGTACCACAATATATAACTATCACAAGAATTTAATACAATAATTTTTTTCAACTATTATCATTGATAAAGTATTCATTGACTGTACAATAATTATTCAATAAATACATGTACTATTTCTATAATCAATATACACCTAATTGAGTAAGTATAATGAATTCAAATGCGTTATGCAAATACAACAAAATCATTAATTAATGTTTTATTTTTATTTACGAAATAAGAAGATTATATCTAAGAGAATATGTGACTCACCGGTTCGGTTAAGTTTCTTGCGGTTCCTTGCGGACAAGGTTTACAATACACACATTTTCTTTTTTTTAAGTTCCATTTCTCATTAGCAGAAGCTGAACATTGACTTTCTCCATTTAAGCCAACAATAAATAAACTTAGGACAACTAGGACCATTAAACACTTGCTCGCGTGCATTTTGTAAGTATAAATGAGTATTTTGTAATGAGCACAGCAGACGATAACATGCGCATGCGCACTAAGTTTAGTATTCGGTACTTTCCGTTCACGCCACTATATACATTTACAAATTACCAGTTAGAACTAGAAACTTCACGAACTTTCTCGATGTTCATCATTTGTTTGTATTAATAAATAAAATACAAATTCTGCATAAATAAATGGGAGAAAACGGACGATAAAACTGTCATTTTAAACTGAATTATGAAGAAGATGAGCGAGGACGATTGTCTAATGTCTATAAATAGAAATTACGTCTATGTCGTTTAACCAATCCTACGAGCGTACGTAATACAATAATTTTGTTTAACTGTGATATGGGTTCATTCATAAAATAGTTTACAAGTTTACCGACGTGAAGGTTGAATATATGTCGAGTACATTTTCCCATGACCTTTTGAGAAAAATATTTAGAGTTATAGCATTTTTCAAGATGAATATATTAAATTTATCCGTTCTTTTCACCACATTCCAATACATCTATATATTGTCACTTTCAAGTTCATTATATAGTTATAATCCAAGGAATTCAGCATATAAATTTTGTCCAAAAACTCACCTTACACTATATATTATTTCGTCAATTCTAGCTTTGGGTTACAACATAATTTATTGTTTTATTATACACATGGAAGTTCTAAACAAAATAATGTTTACGGGTGAGTGAAGTATATAAATATTCATATATAGAATACATGTAGGTCAATGTTAATTTAAGTCCGTACGTGTATACAAAATTAATGGTCCAGGGACTCTACAATACATTGAGTCCCAGCTAGGTTGGTCCCAGGTTAAACTGTTAATTAATTAAGAAAGTGAAAAAAAATCAGATCTAATTTTTGTTCAGTTACTCGATCTACGTTAGGTTATGCCATAAAAAGTCTCTGAAATAACAAACGAGAAGTTTGCTAATTTTTTGCTACATTATCTAATTAATTATATTTTCTCCCATGCGCACGTACATATAAACGGACAGATGACTCAACAATCATAAGACAATGACTGTCACTGATAATTATGTTATCTTTTCATGTGACTCGTGTAAGAGCGCATTTAAAGATATTTATCCTTGTGGACTCCACACTTGATTATATTTAAAATAGTTCGTAACATTCTTAGTTTGTATTCATTCAAATCGTAACAACTCGGGCATTTCCGTAGCTTTTTCATACGCACTTTCTTGAGCTAACTCAATGTGTACGGAGCTAACAAGCACAAGACTTTCAAAGGGAAACAACTCAAATATTTTATTATACTACAAGGTTAATTGATTAACTCCCTTAGTTTCGTGCATAATTATTTTCTGTCACTGGCAGCCAGATATAGATGTATTAACAATGTTGAAAAGCAAAATCGAATCTCAATGTTAAACAGCAAGTGAAATGAAAAATAAAAAAACTGAATGTCTTACAATTGGTTATAAAATCCCTTGTTTCAAGTAACACATTATATAGATTCTAGACATCACATGATCTACATGACTAAATATACACCTATACACATAATAATCTATGACCTTTTACATGTAATACGGGACCAATTTATATATATACTTATCTATGACCTTTGTAACAATGCATGTAATCTGGGAATTCCATATTTATTGATTATCATTTATTATAACTTAATATATTATAACTCGATGACTTTGCTGTACATTAATTGTTTAACAAAATACATTACTGAACCGATGATAGATAATTAAATAATACTAGAAGATTTCAGCTTATTATGTCTTTTACTTTTTGAGATACTGCAATTCTATAAGCTGTATATTTAGAAAAATTGTTAAGTATACACTTTAAACTTATAAAGTCCCCTTCGTAAAGTATGCATATTTTATTTATCTTTTTGATATTCTGAGCATACATTTTTAGTGCACATCTCTAACCAACCAGGCTACACGATGTTATCAATAAAAATGCGTTTTATTGATGTTTACCCTGTTATGTCTCCACAGTCAATTTGCATGTGTAGCACGTGGTAAGTATGAATCTTCGAAATAGTTTTTAAGTCACGGTTTTGAGTGTCCATTGGTGAAAGGGTCCGCGCTGTCGGCCTTATTTAGGGAGGGGTCCCGTATTTACAGGTATATCTAGATTTCGATGAATATTTAATCTGCACAGAACAAGAACAACTGTAAGGAAACTTTATAGGTAGACGAATTACAAGAAGCTAGCATATTGGTTTTTGATTTTTGTAAGAAGTTGCTTAAATTCTTTCATGAAGGATATTGACTGTATATTTTATTTAATCCTCCATTGTGGAGAGTATAATATACATGTACATGTATGTGCAAGTTATAAATAATATAATACACATATATTGACAATCATGAGTATTTGACAAATGAATAAATTCACACATGCACAGTGGTTAACCGACTCGGACTTTTTTGGATCAAATCAGCGTCCCCAGAATATGTCTGACTGAGCAAAGGACTTTTAATGAATATCAAGTTAAAAGTTTAGACAGGTACGTGTGTTCAAAATATTTGATATTTTATATGTTCTACTTATTTTATCTTAACTATATTTATGTGCGACGGAACAGCACAAATGCATATTAACAATAAAATAATGTTAAATCAATATCACAGAGAACAGAGTGTATGCACAAATGTAATCAAATTACATTTTACCTCCCAAGATTGGGCGATACTGTCGAGTGAAGGAATAAATGTCAATTTCTACAAAGTTTTCATGTTTTTCAATCACGTATACATGTAGCCTACTATCGTTACTGAACTGAATAATAAAAATCTGTCTGTGATCTTTGATATATAATTGTTATAACATGTATGTAGTCGGGTTAAAAAGCTCAATAGAGATTGTGTTCTATGTTTGTGACTGTAAAATTAAATTTATTTGACTTGACTCTCACGTTTGACAATGGTAAGTTAAATAATGCGTGATGAGTGTATATATTACGGATATTTTAAGATATGCACCATTATTTGGATAACACCGGTAAACGGGGTAGGCCTACTACCTATACCCTAAATGCTTACAAATTCACCTTCATCTGCTATGATACAACCACCATATTTATCAAGCAACCGTCATCCATAGAATGTTTCATCACGAAAAAACGTCCATTTCGTAGGTAGGATGTTCATTTCGCGTAATTGTATTCATTTCGATCGATATGTGCCGATTGGATTCAATCTACTTTGCAAGCGTCTGAGTGTCAAAAAAGTCAAAACACTCGAAAATAGTGTTTATAAATGTGTCTTGACTGTAAAAACACTTACCTCAATGTAAAATGTCAACGGATGAATTGTTAACGCCAGAAAATAATCAGACACTATGGTCACCCTTGTGTAAGGCCGTCAAAGAAGGTTTGTTTAATCTCAGATTGGAACTACCTGCAGTGCGTTTAGTCAACTGTAGTTCAGGGTCCCATAACTAAATTGGTCTTTTTTATTTCGTCTTGTTGACCATTTTATGAACTGCAATGCAAACGTATCATCGTCGAAGACCCTTCGACTAAGTCAACTGTTAAGCTGTAAAGAAAATGTTAGAGCTCTAGGTCTACAAAACGATTGCAAACTGAAACAGTCGCTTTCAACTGATCAGGCTGTTTGCGGGAACCGACACATGCAGAGTTACTGTGCGAAAAAAAACAACAGTATGGCAAGGTGTAAAACGCGGATCCAAAATAGAATACATGTATAGGAACAGTATGCGACACTCCTCCAAATGTAACTATTTCATGTAATTTAGACCGTGTTTCAAATCATCCAGTCTATGCAGTTTTGAAGATGAATCCTTGCTTAGAAATTTACAGGAACTGAAGATTGTAAACAATGTACTATGCATGCGCTGTCGGGCATCTAGTTATAATTAACTTTAAGTACAGATTAGTCAATTAGTGAATTACTGTTCATTAGATATAATATAGTATCCCTTGTACGCCTATTACCGCGGTGATGCTATTACCGCCGATGCCCGGATAATAACAATACTTGCGCATGCGTGTCTCCTCCACTTCCGTTTCCGTGTGGCATTTGTTGGCAGGGAACCAGACTATTGTTTACAATGCATGCCGCGACTTTAAAACATTTTACATTAATGATTTATATAATTTCTACAGTCAAGTCAATTTATCGTTCATACCGCTGTCACAGGGCTTTCCCTTGTGAAATTTGTCTCCAATATATGCCAGCAATGATGACAGAAGAAAGTACAACTAATGTCCAATTTAAATTAGATGATGTCTTGTATTGAATTCAAAACAAATTAAAAATATAGTAACAGTTACATAAACAATGTCAACAAATAATCTTGAGATCAAGATCATAAGTCACTTCCAAAACTAAGTAAAGACCAACTTATAAATTAATAACAAAATAATATATAAGAAAAGGGGCTGGACCCTTTATAAAATTTGACCAATAGAATTACAGAATTTAAAACATTCTGGCAGGAAGTATTTAATTGATAATTTATAATAATTTATTGAAGCCCTATGGCAGGTTGACCTAAGGCTGCTTTGATTATTATCTTATCTAAGGTAATAAAACATATCTATAGAAGTTAGAATTTGAAATATGTAAAATTGATTGGTGTGAAAAAGTAAATGATTGACATACATAACTTAGAACATACATTAATTTTTTTGTGTGTCTAGCAATAACATTATAATTATAAAGAAACTTATTAGAAAGTATTTTTTTATATAACAATATGGAATTATTAATTGAAATTAAAACATTTGATGGCATAGTATTTTATAGAAAAACTTCCTTGTGAAAATTTCCCCCTGTCAAACAAAGAAAATGCTCCTGCATTTTAGAAATTGTTGTCAATAGCCAAATAGGTTAAAATTCAATTAGTGTCATTCCCATAAATGATGAATTGTTCAAAAGCAACATTATCTTCATATTTTACATTATACAACTGCAGGTTTTTACTAAAATCTTGAGCATAAAACTCGCCATAATTAGGATTGTTGTTTTGTCCATTTTTGAATTCTTTGAAGTCACTAAAGTGTAAATGTTTTTCAGATAGATTTCCCAATATTTTTTCTAATTTCTCCAAATCTCTACGGAAACGGTTTCCTACTCTGTATCGATGTTTAATGTCACACAGACAATCACAGGCATGCCCTATTTCAAACAGGCTTTGGAAGAACACATGTAATTTATCATTTTGATGATAATTTATCAATTTTGCATAAGTATCAATTATTTCTTTTTCCTTAATTTCTCTTTGCTTACACTCATCACACTCATGATCCTTTTTCTGTGGTGGCCCATACTTCTTTAGTTCCTTGTTTTCATGTCTTAATCTGTCATTTTGTTTCTGCAGTTGTTTTCTTTCTTTCTCTTTATTCACCTTCAGATCTTCAAATGACTTTTCCATGGTTTCTAATTTTTCATTAACTTGACTTAACTTCCTTCTTAAAGAATAATTTTGTGTCTGTACTGTCTCGGTTTGAATTTGTTGAATTTTATAAACAGAAGGCATTTCAAAATTGATTTCACTATCTGTAACATCATGAAAAGGAAACAGTTTCAAGGAATTCTTACGGATGTTGTATTTCTCAAGCCGTTGGGCATCTCGTTCCTTTCTTCGTTTGGATTTAGTCCTTGGTTTTTTAGAAGCTCTTTGACTGGATTTCCAGAAGCATTGTCTTGCAAAATGTCCAAATTTTTGACAACGAAAGCATTGTCTCCCTGCTGCTGGGCATTGTCGTTGATGCCATCTTGCAGTTCTTTCATGACCACATCTGTGACATCGTGGAAACTGTTTTTCAGCCACTGCAGGTGTTATTGATGTTGAGACAGCAATCCGTTGTTGAGATAAAGGTACTCTCCAGTTCCATCGTATAAAGTTGTACCTTGCTGTCATCTTTGTGCATCTTTTATAGAGGTACCAGGAAAGTATGGCAACATAGAAGTGCCATAATTACCTCTGATTCTCCACCATGTTGTCACAGGGCTTTCCCTTGTGAAATTTGTCTCCAATATATGCCAGCAATGATGACAGAAGAAAGTACAACTAATGTCCAATTTAAATTAGATGATGTCTTGTATTGAATTCAAAACAAATTAAAAATATAGTAACAGTTACATAAACAATGTCAACAAATAATCTTGAGATCAAGATCATAAGTCACTTCCAAAACTAAGTAAAGACTAACTTATAAATTAATAACAAAATAATATATAAGAAAAGGGGCTGGACCCTTTATAAAATTTGACCAATAGAATTACAGAATTTAAAACATTCTGGCAGGAAGTATTTAATTGATAATTTATAATAATTTATTGAAGCCCTATGGCAGGTTGACCTAAGGCTGCTTTGATTATTATCTTATCTAAGGTAATAAAACATATCTATAGAAGTTAGAATTTGAAATATGTAAAATTGATTGGTGTGAAAAAGTAAATGATTGACATACATAACTTAGAACATACATTAATTTTTTTGTGTGTCTAGCAATAACATTATAATTATAAAGAAACTTATTAGAAAGTATTTTTTTATATAACAATATGGAATTATTAATTGAAATTAAAACATTTGATGGCATAGTATTTTATAGAAAAACTTCCTTGTGAAAACGCCATTTGCATTCAATCCAAATTAACACCGCTATATGAATGTGACGCATTTTAATGCATTAGATCACTTAAAACATAATTTTGTTATTTCTGCAAATGATAGATGGTCCGCACATTGATTGGAATTTAGTACTGACGCAGGAATTTCCCGCGTTACTACGTATCTCGCATTTGATTGGTCGAAAGGCGGTAATAAGGTCATCAAACAAAATATCAATATGGACGTCTGTGTGTCAAGAAATGCGATCAGTTGATGTATTATTTTATTGTTATTGAGAGTATTTTTATGTTTTTCGACAACAAGAAGAATTGCTTATGATGATTAAATGGTGGTATGATTGCAGACTTGTACTGTCATGCATTTTAACACTGGTAAAGAATTAAGTAGGCGGTATTAGGGACGGCCAGTATATATAGATAACAGATTAAGCGCCCTTTTCATACTGTTAGTATGTTCAAAGGCACTTTACATATGTTCCAGCCATGAGGGCGCAGGTGCATCCTCTACCAGTGCAGATACAGCGCATGATCTGACCAGAGTGACAGACTGAGAGAAAGCCCCTAGGGAGAGAAAGATATTGGATACAGGCATGTCTGGCATGGACGGGGTGCGCCTAGCACTTATTTCGAATTGACAGCCTGATTCTTTAATGTACCCAGTGTATAGCACCGATACACAGCTTCCTGGCACCTTTAGCCAGTACTTATGCAGTCCACATGGTCAGATATAGCGGGAAATACTATGAACAGAATTTCTGAAATCATCATGGCCCAGACTGGGATTGAACCCGGGACCTCTGGATTGACAGCTCAGGGTGACTGTGTAACCACTGAGCTATTGCCACTATATTTAGATTCAGAGTAACTTATTGCGACAACTACTAGCTGGCTCTTTAG
This sequence comes from Lutraria lutraria, assembly GCA_964023205.1. Classification (NCBI taxonomy): domain Eukaryota; kingdom Metazoa; phylum Mollusca; class Bivalvia; order Venerida; family Mactridae; genus Lutraria; species Lutraria lutraria. The sequence continues at coordinate 9,869,319 of OZ026844.1, read as the reverse complement.
ACTAACACAGCCTTTTCCCCATCCTTTCTCTAGGATTCCAAAGCTAGACTCTCCCTTACGGCACCAAATCATGTAAAAGAAATATATAAAAAATGTACTCTGTATCAAGGACTTATATACATACACGCATTCGCAACTTCCGTATTAACAGTTTAAAGTAATCAAATCCCGAGATAATAAGATGTGAATCAACGGGAATACAAGCTATTGTTTACAAAAGTGAAAATACGAAAATATCAGTGATAATCCGAATGTTAATAACAGCGAAAATATCCGTGGTATTCCAAATGTTTAATCTCAGAGACGAAAGGATTATAATAGATGTCTGCCATCTTGGAATTTAAAATGTTCGACTGATGCCTTTTTCAACGCTTATACTTAGACTTTGTGGATTATAAATGTATTTCAATATCTTTAAGGAATTTGTTGCATCCTTTACCAATTTCCCGTGCCCAATTGCCAGAGTTTTTTTGGTATAATCAAATTCGTTAACACCAAATTACAGCTGTCGGACATTGCCGAGTATATAGCAATGCATTGTGGGATCGCCGAACGATATCATTGAGCTATTTTTAGCAGTTGCGAATCCATGTATGTAACTATATAAGTCCTTGTCTGTATGCAAGACTCAAACCTGCAACCTCCTACTTGCAAGTCAGATTCTAAGAGCTCTTATAGTATCACAATTAGGATAGTATGTACCTGGTTATACCCAATCAATACCAGTAATTTTTCTTCATGACCCTAGTACTTTTAATTAGGCCAAAAGAACTTTATGTTCACATTTTTAAAAATATTTCTCCACACTTTTAAGGGCCAAATAAAAGCTGTGACCTTCCTACCATATTTGAAATGGTATATAACCAGCAATAAACAATTGTTATGCCTAATCAATGTATGTTTTGGCAGAAACTTATATTTTTCTATTCAAAAAGAATCATGCAAAATCATTTTAATCCATGCTTGTGTCAGTTGTATCAAGGGCAAGAGTGATACTTGTCCATTTTTAGTCTTGAGTAAAAAATCAGAATACTGGATCAAATCTTGGATAAACTGTACAGAAGCATTCTAGAAGCATTATAAAAATGTACATTGTGTATTTCTAGTGTGATAAAACCTTGTACAGTAAGCATGCTGAAGTCTAAGATGAAAAATATGCTTTCTATGTCTACTGGTACTAATAAATGTAATTAATTGTTGTTTTTGGTTTTATCTAACTCTAGAAAAACAAAATTAATGTATTCAATATTTTATAGGTAATTTTGAATCTGTTGAAAGAATTCTCAAGGATCAAAAGTTTCCAAATAAAAATTCTCCTGGTAATACGGTCCTGTCAGAAAGTCCACTGCATCTTGCTATTGTTCATGTAAGTATGCTCTTTCCTTGTTTCCGAGACTCCTACTATTGTAATCTATTGTAAATAGATATTAAGTTCTCAGCAATTCACCTTGATTTTTTCTTTATCTTTTGTACATTTGTTTCTTTCAGAAATGCATTTATAAATCTCTTTTAGCACTTCATTTTTGAAAGTCTTCATTATTTTATATGATATTCTGAAATTCAGGATCAAGAGTTCTTCATTGCACTTTTCTTTTAGTCATATATCCTGATTTCTTCCACCTACAGGAAAAAGAAAACTTGGTTGAATTGATGATAGCACATGGTATTGATATAACATGTACAAATTTATATGGTGAAACTCCTCTACATGTAGCGTGTCGTACAGGAAATACAGGTATACACATAGTACAGTACAGTGCAACCTCTCCAGAGCGGCCCTCTCTTGAGCAACAACCTCCCTTCAACAACAACATTATTTATTCCAACTGCCTGATTTAACTATTGATTAAACCCCTCTAAACCAACAGCCTCTCAACAACAACATAATTTTGTTACTCACTAAGAGTGTTGCTTTGGAGAGGTTGCACTGTATATCGAGAAATTACGCTTTACCTTTATATTTTTGAAAATTATTTTTGTCCTTTAAATACTTATAAATATACTCGGAAGGTTTTATTGCAATATTATTTGTTTATCAATTACATTCACTACTTTAATACTCTATTTACCACATAAACTTAGGCTGCAATTAAAAAATTCAACCCCAAGAAATCAAATTAAATTATTTTCTAAATTTTATCAACTGTTGGTATACTTAATACTTTGATTATTGTTTGCTTCTTTTATGCATTTTAGACAAAGGCAAATTACTCGTGTGTTTCTTACAATGTGCAGTCAAAACTGTGAACAAAGCTAGCTAGGCCATCCTTTGGAAACATAACACATGGCCTTTATTAGTAGGTGGCCTTTAGTAGAAGATCATTTTGTTCTGAATAATCAATGACAGGTTTTAAAAGGATGGCCTTTATTCTGGGTGGCTTTTATTTGAAGCTGGCCACTAACACAGGCCTGAATGTATCTGCATTAATTCCAGGTTTAGTTATAAAGTTGCTGAATGCTGGTGCTATGTTAGAATACAAAGACTGTGAGGAATGTACACCATTATTTCATGCTGTATATGGTAATAAGCCAGCAGTGACTGAACTTCTTATAAAAGGTATCAAATGAATTTGTTCTATGTTTTGCTATTGTAACCAAATATTTTTCCAATCTTCTAACTTGTTGTTGAAACAGCCTAACTGGAGAAATTTTGCAAGTATTTGTTTTAAAAACAAATGAGGATTTTTTCCTCCGATTTTCCAAATACTAGAATTAAATGTCAGTCAGTTGTGGTTTGGCAAGTACAACATATTTATTCATAGCATTTTTTTGTCAACAGACATATCAAGGAACTGTTTAGTAATTGAAACCAACAATATCTTTCAAAGTTATAGGTTTTCTGTAGCAAAACTTCTGAATACCACACTTATTCAAGTACTGTTCATCCTAGAAGGGATCTCTTTGAATATACCGCAATAGGTCCTTCATCCGTCCCAGGTGGTTCATTTAAGAATACACTTTGATGCCATTGTCAGTGTTTGTAGAATATGGATTATAGATTTAATGATCATGTGTACTTAGTAATTGTTACTGTGATACTTACATTGATAATTTGTATTGTTCTTTGTACTGCAGCTGGGGCAGATTTGGATTCACTTAATGAAGAACTAATGTCTCCTCTGGACCAGGCCGTCTTGTATAATCAAAACGAAATAATTGCTCTGTTATTGAAAGGAGGTTGTGCTTTTGAAAAGACAATTGGACAAGTTTACTACCCTGGACATTACTCAAACTCTATACTGTTCTCTTTGTGGAGTAATGGAGATATCGATAGTGTACAAGTATTGTTGAATGCCGGGTACAAAGTGACTGGTTCCCATTTGAAAACTTTGTTCAAAGTCGCTCAGCAGCTTAACTGGGATGATTCCATGCTTCAGGGTGTTAGAAATATGATTCAGACACCAATGACCTTGAAATGCTGTTGTCGAGTTGCAGTAAGAAGACAGATGATGAATCTTAAACGTTCCAAGAACCTCTCTGTGCAGAAAATGATCTCTATGTTACCATTACCTGATATATTGCAAAATTTTGTTAGCATGTTTTAATAAATGCATAAGGTTGAACGTGTTCAATCAAGATGAATAGAAGACCTACGCTTCTATCTTGTGCATAGTGAAAGAAATTAAGGGGACATTACAATCTAGGTTACATATGCTAATGTAATGAACCAGTGTTAGGTAATATATTGTTAAGTTTAAGAATTTTATACGCCGGTTTGAAAAACGTGTCGTATTATGGGAACATCCATGGCAGGCGGACAGCGTCCACAACGGTGTCTGCTCTCTAATTCAAACAGTTCTATTCAGCTCCTCACCAAATTTTATGGAAATGTTTTATGGCCATGAAATCTCGGCCAAGTTCGATAACCAGCCCAATCAGTCCAGGCTTTCTGAGTTATGGCCCTTGACGGGCGTACTTTGTGACCTGTTTTATAATGAGCTCAGTATTCTCTTTCAATTTAATCTTGTTAAAAACATGTAATGGTCAAGCCCTCTGAAGAGTTCACAACTGTTGAACAAAACCAGTCAGGGAGATTATCAGATGTCACGTCAACAAGAGAGCAGGTCCTCCACCACTCCAACACAGCCAAATCAACATACTTGTTAAATACATGTTAAATGTATGTATTTTTTAAATTATTCATATGTGATATTTTTAGGCAGAATATTGTTTTCAATATCAACATTTTACTGAATTGATTTTAGATAAAGTCAGCATAACCATGGACTTAAGGTTTAGCTACATTTTTATTAAGTAAGAACTATCAATCTTTAACCTGTAGTTAGTTGTTTTTAATGATTTGAAGATATTTGGTCTTTATTTTTATTGGAATTGTTTATAATACATGTACTCCCTTTTTTCACAAAACCTTAATTTTTCAATACTCCATATATTGCTACATAGTTATCAACAGTTCATTCCCACCATGATATAAGAGACTTAGTTATGTATTTACAAGTATATTTATTATGTTATTTGAGTATTACTCATAAATGGTTGTATCATGTACCTTATTCTCCTATTTGTTTATATTATAGTGTCTTCATTCCATAAATGTAATGATGTCACTATATTTTTTATATATGATAAATAAAAACAAATGACAAAATTTTGTCTCCTCATCCTTTCATTAAGGGGAGATATTTTGTGTGTGACTCATATTATATAAACTGGTTCCCGTTCCATGTTGCAGTACACAATGGCATTTTCCCATAACTAGGTAGTCTCCCTTGGAAGATTGTCGTTTTTGTCGACAAAGCGCATGTGCTAAAAATCTTATCTTCTTCTGAGGACTATATCTTACTTCGCCAAGCAGAACAGATATAGGAAAAGTCAATACTGTTTCGCCAACCTGATAGTATTGAGTCAATAATTAAGTTTTTTCACACATTATGTTATAAACCACTAATTAATGTTTTGCATGCATGTGATTTAACACACAAAATACGATGAAAATTGTAATTATTTATTTAAAACGAAACTGTAAATTGGTATATATACAGACCACTAGCGATATCTTGGCAAATAAAACATAATGTGACAGATTATAATTATGTAGACTTTCCAAATGCAGTAATTAAATGAATGTTTTTAAATTCGTAACATTCAACATAATTATCATTGTGTAAAAAGTAGCAAGTTTATTATTGACGTGCATATACCTTGACATTAGATTATATGCATGATTTTACTAATTTGGGTTTCTGTGAATACCTAACCCATGACAGTCTGTACATCCAAAGTGCTAAATAAAGATGAAATTAAATTGTTGACTACATAATTCTACTAATTGTTAAAATTTATGACGTAAGTATTCCACGTAGTTTCATATTTAATATTTCTTCAGTAATGAACAATTAAATAAATAAGTTTTTTTTTGTCAGAAAGGCTTCATATGCACATGTCAATGGGAACCAGCTTACTTATTATAGTGAACATATTACCTCCCTTCATTTTAACCAGCTTTGAAATTGGTTACAAACTGATTACCTCAAAAATGGCTGCTAGTTATGGGGAATGTAACTTTTATTTATATTCACAAGGACTTACATACATACATTATATTACATAAATTACAATTATTTGGTCTGGGAATAATAATACATGTAATATTTTTTCTTATTCCGGTAATAACAATGAACATGACAAATGATACATGCAGAAATAAAATGAAATGCCATGTGTCATGCTCATCAATACCGGGGATGCCTCAAACAAGGTAGCCATATTCTTTATTTCCATTGTGGTCCCTGACATTGATGGCATCAACTGTGACATGGAATAATCATATGAAGACGAGGAATGTAATTTTAAACGACTAACTGCATTAACTTTTAACAAAGCCAGGTAACTAACCATTACCGTTAGACTTCAAATCATATCTCAGGGACGCTTTTTCAGTGCCCCCATCCCAACTACCAAGCCAAGTACTGTGTTAGGAAAATCACAGGAAAAAAGATGTGGTACTTTACACCGGGCACAAAAAAGAACCAAGAAAAAGTATTCGAAAAGAGTAGGAAGAAAAATGTTCTCCTGCATCTTCTCTACCTGCTCTGAACAAGCCCCTTGCAGTCGAATTGGTCGTTAAACAACAAATAAAGAAAGAAATTCAAAGCACATATCCTTACTGCAAAGAAATTGTACCTTTCATTTTTACATGGGAGTTAATTCGTATCTTCCTACTACAATTGATATTTCGATTACTTCCCTTGACGTACCTAAACTGAATAAAACGCACAGATAACTGCACGAGAAGCCTATTAATTATTTATTTGTGTGGTAAATCTTTTAATCATCTACCGAAAGAGCATGAAACATTTCATTTCAGCAAAATCAAAATAATGGCTCGTTGAAATAAGCGTACTAAATCTCAGCCTACTAGACTGATCATCGCTTAGTCATGATTGCCTAAACGCCTTTTTTGCAGCGTTGCTACCTGTTCTTACTTTTGGCCTTATTTATTGGCATGAATATTGGTTGGAAGTTCAGACCAGTACCAGTATTTTTCCAGATGAACTCCTGACTAGTAGTAGTTGATGTTAGCTAATCTCAGTTTTGACTTAATTTCTTGGCATGAAAAGCTGAAAGTTTAGTGCAGTATCAATATGTTGTCGATATGCCTTCTTATCTAGCATTTGTTGGTGTGTCAAAGAAAACTTGCAGTTGACATATGATTTTTTCGTGTTTAAGACTTATGTTTTTTTTACAGATGCATTGCCGGGTTAAATTTCATAATAGCCAGGTAAAGAATCAGACTTGTGAAAATATATATAAACACAACTAACTAAAACAGTGGGTCTGCAAATGTTCTATGTGTACTTTTTCTTTTTGTAAAATAAAGATACACACACGTTCTCAGCAAACGTTTAACATTTAGTGCACGTGCACATAGAATTAATATATAATATATATTTATATGACTAAATGCATGTCTACGCTGTTGGTCTTTTCTAAAGACATTTCTTGTTTACATATGTTATTAATATCATAGCTTATGACATAAATTGATAGAAAATTATTGTCAAAATATAAAAAGCCAGTACCCGTAAACCAGACAATGCTATCTGTGGCTTTATTTCAAAGACTAAGAGGTTTGATATTTATTTCGTTAAAACTTTAAAACATTCTTCTGACACGTGGTCGTTGGTTAATCGCATTAATCATAGTCTGGCAAGAGATCTTATGCAAAGTGTATTTCTAAATTTTAAGTACTTAATGTTCTTGTTATTGACCTTTTTATGACAATGGCATTTTATTTAATTGCAAACTCATGTACTTGTAACACATAATACGTTCGATGGATTAGTTTGGTCTCTTTTAGTTTGTTTTTAAAAAGATATAATAAATGATCTGGTATGTTCATTTTAAAATGTTGACTCAAATGTGACCGTAGGCCTATTAGACATATTCAATAAGTTTTAATCTTGTATGCATAATAGATTACATTTTTTAATTATTTCTTACGAGGGGTGATCAGTAAGTTCGGCAGGATTGAGGTACAAGTCAGCTAACCATTACACACAGAACCGCTGTTTGGGATATACATACGACTGCAGATATTACATATTGTTGTAATGAAGCATTCGTCTGTTAATTTTAATATCTGACAATCATAGCCTAAATATTACAAACATTCCCTAAATAAAAGTAAATGCATTTATAAGTCCTATACTGTGTGATAGAAGACAGGTTGTATTTAAGCGCTATACGGATGTACACTGGTCCCTTACAGAAATATTTTGTATTCGATGTTTCATTAAATATCAAAACAGGTATTCATAATTTCAAGCATACGCATCGAAACTGTACACGCCAAAGCAGAATACGATCACTCATTCTACAATAGTTTGAGCAATTCTTTTTTTAAGCTGTCCCCGATCAATTAAGGACAGACATGGCAGGAAATGTTTGTAAAATCGTTATCTTTTTGTTGACAATTATCATATTTATTAGAAAAATGGTGTATACGGTCCAACATTATCATGGTTAAAATTTGTCGGATCTACAAAGCAGCATATTAGGCCTTATTTTGCATGTCCCTGTACACAGTATATTAGTTTGTCACTCTATAGCTACTCTTATAAATGTTTCAGCGATAAAAGGTAGTGTTTTTACTTTATATTAGGTGGTAAACAATGTATTTTATGTATAATTGAAAATGGTACAGCTTGGTTTCTCGTGTTATTCAAGTTGTCAGCCTGTCCCTGTTTTTGAAATAAGATACGTTACACGACATTAACTCAACTTTTTACCGTACAGATTTCCATTACTGTTATGCAAACAAATATTTTCACTACCTACAGTGATCACTTCTTTGAAAAATAAACACATTAATCCTTGGAACATGGTCAGATAAAAGATTTAAGACAGTTCTTAGCGCTAGCTGGAATTATTAAAATATTTTCGTCAGATACGTTACATGATATTTTAACTATATAATCAACTGTTTACATTTGAATGTAAAAAGCTGACAAAATTACGACATCTTAAGGTGTAACATTGTTTAATAACACAAAGTTTATATTGAGCTAACCATAATTATTTTAAGGTAGCTGTTAATATACTGAAAATTTCACGCGTTTCGATAGTATAGCGTGAAATGGTTGTCTTTACGCGTAACGTATTAATAAGGGTGATAAAAACACGTGATGGGATGGTCAGTGAAGTATGAAACGACGTGTAAGTGGTCATTCTACCAGGCAGCGCATACAAGTAAACGTCTTATTTATGCGCTTTACACATTAGATTGGCGAAAGTTTTGAAGAAGAATGGAAGGCGAAAACGTTATTATTTCGCACATAGAAGCATTTTTACTGACTTTGAGAAACGTATCATAAAGTCACAGAATGACATTCGCCGGGTGCAAAGACACGAAGAAAAATTGAAGGTCAACGCACGTGTAATCGACAAGCGTATTTAAGCAGAGGACAAATGTTCTATTGGAAGACGATACAGTCCATACTTACGAACAACAAACGAGCACAATGGTTCCATGGAAAAGTCTACAGAGAAACATGGCGGTCGTTTGCGCCGTGCAAAGCCCGGTAACTGGAGGGCTGAATGTCGTTCGGGGCAATCTGAGATGGACACCAATGTTAAGATAAGTAAAATTGAAATTACTTGCTCAGTTGACAATTTGAAATTTAATAGCGTTGGTGACGCCTTTGCGGCATGTCCAGGGTCCTATGACCATGATAGTTCCATTACTGAAACACGTGGTATAAACTGTAAGCGAAATAGGTGTCTCCTGTTGGAAAACTTAAATCTAGCCTTGCTCATTGGGAGAAAGCCGGTGCTAATGAGCATGTTTTAGACGTTATACAACAGGGTTATAAAATACCATTTTATAAGTTACCTGTTTCAGTTGAATTAAGAAACAACAAATCTGCACGTGACAACGCGTCCTTTCTTTCAGATGAAATTAAGAATTTATTGTTGAAAGGTTGCATCAAACCGGTACATGTATTGCCAAAAGTTGTCAATCCGTTGACTGTGGCTGTCAGTAATTCAGGCAAGAAAAGGCTGGTTTTAGATTGCAGGCATTTAAATTCAGAATTGTACAAATTCAAATGTTGTTTTGAAAACCAATCCGTAGCTAGGGAAGTATTTTCAAAGTGAGATTACCTATTTAGCTTTGATATAAAAGGTGCTTATCATCATATCATGATTTTCCCAGAACATACAACTTATATTGGATTCGCATGGACGGAAAATGGGGTTAAACAATATTACGAATTTCAAGTTTTACCTTTCGGTTTATCCACAGCAGGGTTCATATTTACAAAATTATTGAGAACCTGTGTAAAAAGTTGGCGGGAAATGGGATATAAAATTGTAGTATTTTTAGATGATGGTTTAGGCGGGGCTAGTACGTTTGAATCTGCTCGTAGTGTAGCAAAATTCATAAATCAGGATTTGATTAGCTTTGGGTTTTTGCTGGCAGAGAATAAATGCATTTGGGTGCCTTCTTTACACATGGTTTGGTTAGGTTATGAATGGTTTATGACAAACGGTACATTGAAAGTAACGGAAGACAGGTTATGTCGCACTGAGTGTTTATTAAATGATTTAATTACTAAGATATCTAAAGGATATATTCTTATTCCTGTTAGAAAAATTGCTTGTCTCATAGGTCAGATTATATCTATGCAAATGTCAGTAGGCAGCGAGGTAAGTTTGCGTACAAGATCACTGTACAAATGTGTTGACACAAGGGCAAGTTGGGATGCCTTAGTAAAAGTTACTACAGAGGCGTTAGATGAAATGATTTTTTGGAAAGATAATTTGAGAAAACTTAATGTTGTATATCTAAGTAACAAAACGCGTGATAAGGCATACGTCTCTGTTGACGCCAGTGGAGCTGGAATTGTTGAATATGCCAATGTCTATGTTGACGCCAGTGGATCTGGTTTTGGTGGTTTTATCGAAGAAACAACAGATAGTGATATCGCAGGTAGCTGGTTGAATACCGAGAGGTTACTGAGCTACACATGGAGAGAGTTAGAATCTGTTCACCGTGTTATACAAAGTCATAGCTTAAATTTGAAAAACAAGCAATTGGTAGTACATACAGACAATAAAAATGCATCCTTAATCCTCAGAATAATCCTCAGAAAAGGAAGTCGTAAGCCTGATTTACATGATATAGCAATGAAAGTTAATAGTTTGTGCAATGATAATAACATAGGTCTTGTTTCCACATGGTTACCTAGAGAAGACAACTCCAGAGCGGATTATCTTAGCCGTTGTTCAGATTGTGATGACTGGTCAATAGTAGATTCCATATTTCAGACATTAAACAGATGTTGGGGGCCACACACGGTTGATCGATTTGCATGTCATTATAATGCAAAATGTAAAATATTTAACTCAAGGTATTGGTGCCCGGGTACGTCTGGAATTGATGCTTTTTCGCATGTTTGGTCTGGAGAAAATAACTGGGTTGTCCCTCCACCCAGACTGATTTTGAAGTACATTAATAAAATTAATGAGGAAAAAAGCCATTGCACTATTTTGTTTCCACACTGGAAGTCAGCGCCTTATTGGCCAGTACTGTTTGTAAAAGAATGTCCCGCTACGTTCGTCAAAGATTACGTAATTTTAAAGCCCGGAAAATTGACTAATAGGGGAATGGCGAGAAACGGTATTTTCGATGGTAGATCACTATCGTTTGGCTTTGTTGCTGTAAGAATAGAATAATGTACTTTATTTGTATACTATAATGAGAATGTTTTCTTCAGGCTTGAGTTTAGAGCAACGCATCGTAGATGAAGTCACGAAGACGGGATTGGGCAGTACTCTTGTTGATCTGATCAAGAAAAGTGAAAACACAGTTAAGAAGTATTAAGATTATTTTAAATAGACGGGAGCTATTCGCTATTTCACATGGAGAAAATCGTTTCTAAGAAAGATACAGTGAAAAGTAAAACATTGACAGAGTTATGTAACAAATATGAAGATTCAGATGGTATTTTGATTGTTAGAGACTTATGTATGTTTCTTTATGTTATTCTGTATTCATAAGATATGATGAGATCAAAAATGTTCGATGTAATGATATTATGTTATAAGAAAAACACTGTTCTTTACAGATTCGTAAAAACAAAAGTATTTCCTCAGTAATGAAATAGTTATGTCAGAGGGCTAGAGCTCAGCATGTCGATATGCAATGCTTTCAACGTTATCTGAATATTTCAAGTCAGTTAATCATGTTTATTTATTTCTAAAATATATTCCATAGTTCATTCCAGCCCAATCTTTTTAAATCTATACGCTAGCCTGGTAACCGCAAATAGTGTTGCTTTTTTATGGAGTATAGCATAGACTGAAAATTTCACGCGTTTCGATAGTATAGCGTGAAATGGTTGTCTTTACGCGTAACGTATTAATAAGGGTGATAAAAACACGTGATGGGATGGTCAGTGAAGTATGAAACGACGTGTAAGTGGTCATTCTACCAGGCAGCGCATACAAGTAAACGTCTTATTTACCCGTTTATATATTATGTATTTATATTATACAGAATGTGATTTGTTTTGCGTAATGTAGTTTTTAACACATAGTCGAATACTGAAGTTAATTTTTGTGGTTTTCAAAATGTTTTTAGTTTTCAATGATCAATGTGGTGATTGAAATGCAACATTGTTTTTAAGACAATATGTGCTTTTTGTCTTGAGAAGTGATCGTTCTACATTCATTTTGTTCTTGTATATACACTCGGTTGGTTTATATGTAATATTGTGATTGTATATGTGATATTGTGGTTGTATATATGATATTGTGGTTGTATATGTGATATTGTCATTATATATATGATATTGCAGTTACATATGTGATATTGTGGGTGCACATATATATGTTATATTATGGGTGCGCATATATATGTGATATTGTGGGTGCACATATGTATATGATGTTGTGTGTGTATATGTGATAATGGCATTGTATATGTGATATTGCAGTTACATATGTGATATTGTGGATGCACATACATATGTGATATTGTGGGTGCACATTGTTGATGTATATGTCATATTGTCATTATATATGTGATATTGTCATTATATATGTGATACTGCAGGTACATAAGTGATATTGTGGGTGCACATATATATGTGATATTGTGGGTGCACATATATATGTGATATTGTGTGTGTATATGTGATAATGACATTATATATATGATATTGCAGTTACATATGTGATATTGTGGGTGCACATATATGTGTGATATTGTGGGTGCACATAGATGTGTGAAATTGTGGGTGCACATAAGTATATTTTCTATGTACATAATAGATTCTTGACACAGTCATGTTTAGTGATATATTGACAATGAGAGTCAAGGTAGTGACGGTCACATCACTGTTTATAGGATGAAATCTCCTACTTCCATTTCACCATTGAAATTATACATTTTAAATAAATTTCTGGGCGTGTGGTAGAGCAGCTAGTTCGCAGTGTTATGTGAATTTAGTGATAAACCAATGATAAAGGTTTTTGTTCAAATATATTGCGTAGTTTTATCGATATTGTTGTGAACTTAGTTCTCATATGCATGTAAAATGATCATTATATATGATTAGACATGTTAAATGTTTAGACAGTGTCGAGTCCAAGTGTTAAAGGCCACTATACTGTTTAGCCTGGAGCCCTTACCTCCATATTTCCCTCATAAGGGTTTTTGTGGTTAGGTAGCCACCGTTGCTTGCAGTTGAGGACTCAATAATTGAATTTTGGATATTATTATTATCAATTTGGATGAACTTTGATACAAAAATTTTTACAAGGGCATTTGGTAATATCATTTGATGTTATAAGTAGTATATGGCGGTACCCTGGCACCCTACCTCCTGGCACCATATAGAAATATAGAGTAAATAGAATTAGGTCGGTGCCAGAAGTAAACACAATTGTGACAAATTGGGACAAATTGGAAATCAATGTTTGGTGCTCAAAATAACATGAATTGAATTTTAGGAATGTTCTGGCACCATTGTGTGTGTGTGTGTGTGTGTGTATAGACTAAGACAATGAGAGAATTTTCTTTCGAAAAGACATGGTGGCCCTGAAAAGGGCCGTTGGTGGTCCTGAAAAGGACCGTTGGTGGTAGCTGTTAGTCGGATCTTTATTTCTTTATTTCTTTACCATACTTGCCCCGAGGTTGTTTCTCAAGATCATGTTTTCGTTTCTTCGTTTCTGTCATCTCCGGTTTCTTTTTGTCATGCTCCGGTTTCTTTTTCTCATGCTCATGCTTTCGTTTCTTTGAATCATACATAAACTGTACAGGTACAATCATTTCTTGTGGCTTAAACCGTACTTCTTGATTTTTCATGAGTCTGACCATCTCTTGCATGACTTGATTCATCTGTACCATTTCTTCCTTGATACCTTGTAGAACAGACAATCCCGCTGTAGGCTTTGTATTAGACTGTGTTTTCGCCATAAGCTGTGTATTCGTTATAGTGGGTTGTACATCTACCATAGGCTGTGTATTCGTCATAGGGGGTTGTACATCTACCATAGGCTGTGTATTCGTCATAGTGGGTTGTACATCTACCATAGGCTGTGTATTCGTCATAGTGGGTTGTACATCTACCATGGGTTGTATCGGCTGTACATCTACCATAGGCTGTACATCTACCATGGACTGTTGACTGTATTGGTTGTACAGTGGTTGACTGTATTGGCTGTACTGTGGCTGCCTATACTGTAGTTGACCGTACTTTGGCTGGTTGTACTTCTGTTGGTTGTAATGCATACCCGCATTCGGGTCTATTAACTCAGATGATTCTAGTGCTTCTCTCAATATATCGTATGGCATGTTGAAGGACTCCATGCTAGATAATGAAAAAATAGTGTCTGCGCCGGGGGGTATTTATACTTTTTGCCTGCACGCGCCAGTGTTCTATTAGGTCAAGGTCAATTGTGAGAAGTTTTTTTGAATACGTGTGACACTTCAAGTTTTTACAAGTGTGACACTTCAAGTTTTTTTTTGAACAAGTGTTTGACACGTCAAGGTCAAGGTTATATTGTAGATATGCTTTGTACACATTATACTATCACAGCAATTTGAACACTGTACACTTAATACTATCACAGCAATTTGAATACTGTACACATTATACTACCACAGCAATTTGAACACTGTACACTTAATACTATCACAGCAATTTGAATACTGTACACATTATACTATCACAGCACTTTGCAGACTGTACACTTAATACTATCACAGCAATTTGCAGACATTTGTTGAAAATGATTGTACATCACATACTAACACTTATATTTGTGGGGGAAATACTTTGTACATCACAGCACTTATATTTGTTGAAAATGATTGTACACATCATACTATCACTTATATTTGTAGGAAATGTTTAACTTACCTCACACCGTCTATTTGTATTTGGTGTTATCAGATAGGACTGTAAATATTGACAATATGAGAGTGATTCTTTCTGAATTGTATGGGGGCCCTGAAAAGGGCCGTTGGTGGTCCTGAAAAGGACCGTTGGTGCTTGTATGGGGATTAATGGCGTTGACCGCATCTCCCCATACAAGCGGGACACCACTTGTCCCATTTCTGGACATCCTTGGGGTCCGGTGTAGGTTGGTAGAGGTTCGAAGGAACCTCTACCAGTTCATCTTCCCAGTTCTCTGGGGTTGATTCTTGAGGGGTATCCCCCCAGTCCTCTTCCCCAGAGCTGACCACAACCTCCTCCGCGAACTGTTTCCCCTCTCTCAGGGTCTTCACCTCCAACCTCAACTCTTCCAACTGCATCTCCAGTTGTTCAATATACAACCCTAAGGTTGTATACTTTCTCTTAATAATGTTAAGCGTGCGTTGCGACATCTTGATACAGAATGAAATTAGATCAAGGCAAGGTCACTGACTCTCATATGATACAAGGACTCTGATTGGTCCATTTTAACGGTATTTCATTGGTCTATTTTAATGGCATTTCATTGGTCTATTTTAATGGCATTTCATTGGTCTATTTTACTGGCATTTCATTGGTCTGTTGTTTTCTAGGTCAGTTAGTGTTTTTCTCATGTTCCATAGCTCATTTATGTTTCATGATTCAACATGGGCAACTGCTTGAAAAGTTCTTCTGATGAACCTGAACAAGAAGATGTTTGGGTGGTCAAGATGGGTAATTTGTACCCAGACTTGTCTGAATTCCAAGATGCATGTGTAGAAGTGAAGATGGATGTCAAGATGGGTAATTTATACCCTGACCTTGCCATCTTTTATGATGAGGATTTGAGAGCCAACTATTGGCGATACCTATTTCTTGCAGAAATGCAATAAATTACCCAACGGCCCTTATTAGGGCCACCATATGTGTTAGATTCGTTTTATATCTCAAGCAAAGACAAAAGCATATTACATTGTCTATCATTTTATTTTTGAAAACATTTATAAAGTACAACAAAGTACAACACAATACAACTCACTTAGTCTCCAACTTATACACATTGTCCAACACATTGTCTGGATTACACAAAGTCACTCACAGTTTTTGTTGGATTCTTTTTGTATTTACGTTTTTTCTTACTCTGTTCTGCGTCCTGTAGATCGACCTGTTCACCTTGTTTCTTAGGACAGTCTGCGATGAAATGTCCTTGTTCATGACAATAAAAACATTCATTGTTGAAGGGTTCCGTACAGCTTGTAGAATAATGTCCTTTCTTTCCACAACGATAACACTTGATATGATCCCATGTTACATTTTTCTGTCCACAGAGCTGATCCGCTAAGTTGTTGAGCTCTTTAATTTTTTTCTTTAATGAATACATCAAAGTTTGATCTCGGTTCTCTTCAACTTGGTTCATTTTAGGATCGCTCATGTTGAAATGATAAAAAACGGACGGAGCGTACGTCTTTTATAGAGTGTCTGAGGAACGTTGTGACCTTGAACCCGAAGTATAAAAAACGGCGGAGAAGTTCTAAGATCATAATCATGTCAGATACCGACAGTACTAGTGGTGAGGATGAACCTCCAACTAAACGAAGTAAGGTTGAGCCTGTGCGCGACTATTATGACATACAGTCACGCATGGAAAGAAAGTCAAGAAA
Source organism: Lutraria lutraria (assembly GCA_964023205.1). Classification (NCBI taxonomy): domain Eukaryota; kingdom Metazoa; phylum Mollusca; class Bivalvia; order Venerida; family Mactridae; genus Lutraria; species Lutraria lutraria. The sequence goes on along the minus strand of OZ026844.1, from coordinate 9,852,734 downwards.
ATTTAAGACTCAATCCAAAGTATATGATGTGACATTTCAACCGTATAATCAATCGTTTGAATTTACAAACAGGTTGTTTAATGATATGATGGATCAACTCTACAAGAGATGTGAAGTGAAGTCGAATGATCGAGTTCGAGTATCTATTCTACATCCTGATTTGGACTTTGGAATACATGTTCCGTTTAATAGGGCATCTCGTATTAGTGGAGATACATTATTGGATGAAATTGAACGTGTGGCACAAAGTAACCGTCAATTTAAAATTCATGATGGGGCGGCACAGATGGAAATTACGCATATTGCTATGCCACAGGGATCCGGAAAGAAAACGTTTAAAGCACCAAACTTATCCAGTATGCGGAAGTCAAAGACAAGTGTTGTGTGTATTGACAATAGTAAGGACTCTATGTGTTTAGCTAGATCGATTGTGGTAGGACGGTGTAAAGTACATGAAAATCAAACCCCAGAATGGAAAAAACGATGGCATCTTATACGCCAGTCTAAGAAAAATCTTCAAAAATACGAAGCTGAAGCATTATTAAAGCAAGTGGGTATTTCATCGGATCAGTCGTGCGGTATAGAAGAATACCAAAAACTACAGGACTATCTCTATCCCAGCTACGTGATTAAAATCCATCCACAACATTATGGAAGTGAATTGTTATTCAAACCACCTGCTCTGACTGAAAAAAGTCGTGTGATTCATATCTTTCACCATGATAATCATTATGACTGTATCGTATCCATTACCGGATTTCTCGGAAGGAGTTATTATTGTGAATGGTGCGATATCAGTTATGATCACCGTGAAGGACACCAGTGTAGTCATATTTGTCAGTGTTATGCTCACACCCTGTGCCCAGCAGGACAATCTATAAGATGTCCGGATTGCCGTCGCCTATTCCAGAGTCAGGCATGTTTTGACAATCATAAAACAAAAACGGGAAAACAACGTAAAACCATTTGTGAATCCGTATGGAATTGTAAGAAATGTGGACAAAAGGTGATTGAAACGAAACGGAGTCACGTTTGCCCAGGGACAAAGAAATGCAGGTGTTGTAAAGCCATAGTAGGACCAGATCATGACTGTTACATTCCAACGTATGAACCACCCAATAGAAAACAACCAGAAGTACCATTCATCTTTTTTGATTTTGAATGTCGTTTTGATTCTGGAGAACATATCCCTAATTTTTGTGTGGCTCAACGTGCTTGTGGTGACTGTATGTGTAAGTCAGTGAAAGCTCCATGTGAGTATTGTGAAGAGGTGAATGAAGCCAGACAAATGACATTCCGTGGTGAAAATACGTTACAACAATTCTGTACTTGGCTATTCCTCCCTACCCATCGAGGATCGACAGTGATAGCCCACAATGCTCAAGGTTATGACGCTCAGTTTATTCTTAGATATGTGGTTACTCAGGGGACGGCGAAACCCCAGTTGATTATGAATGGTAGTAAAATCATTCAATTGAGAGTGCATGGAATACGCATGATTGACTCCCTCAGTTTCCTGAGTATGCCTCTCTCCGGTTTTCCCAATACATTTGGACTGACCGAGTTAGCCAAAGGATGGTTTCCATTCTATGCAAACACCCTAGAGTATCAAGATTATGTGGGACCTTATTTGCCGCTACACTTTTACAAGCCGGATAGTATGAAACCAGAGCGACGTGAAGAGTTTTTAACCTGGTACAATGAAAGAAAAGGTGACGTATTTGATTTTCAAAAGGAAATGGAGAAATACTGTCAATCGGATGTGGACATTTTAAGACGTGGGTGTGGAGAATTTCGTCAACAATTATTGGAAAGTGATCAAATAGATCCATTTACTGAAGCTACCACATTAGCTCAAGTGTGTAACAAAGCCTGGCGCAAAAATTCCATGCCACCTCATAGTTTAGCCGTGATTTCGGATGCCGGGTATCCCAATAAAACCCGGTATTCCATGAAAGGCATACGTTGGCTACAAATGATGGCTGTCACCGAAGAGATACATATTCGGCATGCCTTGAATAACAAAGGCGAAGTCAAAATTGGACCTTATTACGTGGATGGCTATTGTCAAGAGACCAACACCGTGTATGAATTCATGGGATGTTGGTACCATGGGTGCCCCACCTGTTTTCCTAACCGAAGTACCATTAATCCGTATACTTTGAGAAGCATGCAACAGGCCTATCACGATACGTATAAACGACTGGAGTCTTTGAAAGAACAGGGGTATCCTGTTGTGGTCATGTGGGAATGTGAATTTGATCAGCGTTGTCAAAAGGATCCTGCCTATAAGACAAGAGTGGAACGATTCTATCATGGTCAAGAACCGATACAACCCAGGGAAGCTTTGTTCGGAGGTCGTACGAATGCCGTTCGACTGTATCATGAAGTAGACAACGACCAAGAAATCAAATATGTGGATATTTGTTCTCTCTATCCGTATGTGAACAAGTACAGGTCTTATCCGATAGGCCATCCAGTGATCATGAGTCAAGAACAAATTGATCAACAGCATATTGAGAAATACAAAGGACTGATTAAATGCCGTGTTCTACCCCCGCAAGATTTATGGATGCCTGTCTTACCCATACACTGTAATAGCAAAATGGTGTTTACGCTATGCCGTACTTGTGCTGAGAAGGAGATGGATTATTGTACACATTCCCCGTATGAACGGTTCTTGTATGGCACATGGACTCATGTTGAATTGGCTAAAGCTATTGCTTTAGGCTATCAAGTATCAAAAGTGTATCATGTATGGCACTGGGATGAATGGAGTACGGACGTCTATCGGCAATACATTGATAAATACTTGAAAATGAAACAAGAGGCTAGTGGATATCCTCCAGGGGTGGATACGGAAGAGGCTCAAGATAAATTTAAACAGGATTATTTTGAAGCAGAAGGAATTCGTTTGCAACAGGTGGAGAAAAATCCAGGAAAACGAGCTTTTGCCAAAACCATGCTGAATTGTCTCTGGGGTAAAAATGCTCAAACTAACCTCTTGCCTAAAACAGAGTATGTTCATCGATTGGACCAGTTCTACGGAATACTGAACGATCCTAAAAAGTCTGTGAAATATGCAGAGTGTTTTGATCATGATGAATTCATGTTAATGAATTATACTGATGAATCGGACAAAGCAGACCCTCATTCATCAGCCAATCCTGTGGTGGCTTCATTTGTGACGGCTTATGCTCGATTAGAACTGTACAAAGTGCTTGAACCTCTAGGAAAGAGAGTATTGTATTTTGACACAGACAGTTGTATGTACATTCATGACCCTGATGGCTATAATGTTCCTATTATCTCCAGTCGATTGGGAAAATGGACAGATGAGGTACCAAAGGGTCGTATTGTGAGATATGTCGCTTTAGGTCCAAAGAACTATGGCTATGAATACATTGAAAACGGTGAACTCCATCAAAATTGCAAAGTGAAAGGCATTACGTTAGACTACAATGCCACTCAACAAGTGAATTTCAATACGATGGTGGATTGTGTGAAAGACAGACATCATTATTCGACCGTAGTTGAATATGCTTCTCGGATTAAACGTCATAAGGACAGAACCGTGACCAGTGAGAAACAAGTCAAAACATTTCGTTCGGTGTATACCAAACGTATTGTGGTCGAGAATCATATGACTGTGCCTTATGGTTATCTACATGACTGACCTTGACCTTTTAGGTAATGACTAGAACAAGTCATCTAAAATTCATTATTCATAAAGACATGGATTGGATACCCTTACTACCGATAGAGCTGAGACTTAAAATTTATCGTTATGTCATATGGGCTAACGCTAAAACATGGAAGATGGAGTTAGTGCACACATGGGCTACTCATAATGCTATACATAGCTTACAACATACAAATCATCGACGGATAGAGAGACTGTTGAAGGATGTAGGTGATCGTCAGGACTTGTCATTCAACCAAAAATTACCGATTCTACGAAAACTGAATGTGGTACAACAAAGCTTAGATCGTATGTTATCTACGACATGGGATTTTTTAATCCACGATGCTAATTTGAGCGACGTATCTGCCTTAGCTAACAATTTTCGTTCTACCCCCAATGTGATATGGTTCAGTATGGCTGAAGAGGACAATGGGAGATCTCACCCCGGATGGCGTCCGTATTCACAGTTTAAAATACGTGGTATCATGGTATTTAAGAGACAGGTACCGTTCACTCATGTTATTCATATTCTACAGTATCGTGCCGTGTTCTATAAATTAAGGCATCGCTTAAGAGAAGTCAAAGACGAGATTGAAGCCGTTCATGCGAATCGACCTAGAATAGTGATTTGTTCAGGAAATATTCAATTATGGTTAAACCATCTAGACGATTTATAAGTTTATATTACATTTTGGACTTTGAGCTGTATACGGATACGTTATACAGTATTGTACAAGATGACCTTGTCAAGGTCAAGGACATTCGCGCGTGGATTCTGAATCCTCACACGTTTGAACTATTTAGACAGATGATTCGTGATGCTATGATCAGTGCACACTTAGACTTGAAAGCTATCCATCGAGACGATTGGAATACTTATGTATGTAACGATAGAGTGATTCACACGATTCAAGAATGGAACAGTTTGATATTATGAACCATACCCTGTTGAGAAAAGCATTGGTATTTGCTTATCGTATGAAGATACCTGAAGGTCATCATTCTCTGGAATGGATTCGACAACAGTTGAGTACACCAGACATGTTTGAAGAAATGAAACATGGACTTCATGTGATGAATTCATTTTATAAACAATCAGTACCCATGGACTTGAGTGAAACGGATTGGTTCAAACAGGTGGTGAACAATGACTCTGTGTTAACATTTCTGAGTCAATTTGGACATTCAGAATGTGTGTTTGAATTTTCTGACAAACTGTTGTTACCCTTACATGACATGTGTTGTTCTTGTTGTGATTATTCTTGTACTCATACATAAACTTGTTACACAAATAAATAAAATGTTTTTCTTCCAATAGTGTTAGTTGTGATTTTCACGTCATGGAGTCCAGTTTACTTTTTAAGCATCCTTGCAATATGTTTATCGCAGGCCCTAGTGGCTCTGGTAAAACACAATTCGTAAAAAAGGTGTTGGAATACAAATCAGATTTGTTTCAAGTAGTACCTGAGCGTATTGTATGGTGTTACAAAGAATGGCAAGTAGCCTATGCACAATTACAAGAACAAGAACCTAGTATTCGGTTCATACAGGGGATACCTGACGAGGATGAAGAGATAGTAGAGGATACATCCATTCCTCATTTAATTATATTTGATGACATGCTTGGTGATAAAGATGAAGAGAAAATCAAATTATGGTTTACACGAAAAGGTCACCATCGTAATGCTAGTGTGATCTACATTACACAAAACATGTTTCAACAATCGAAAGCCAGTCGTACCCTGAGTTTAAATGCACATTACATGATCTTATTTCAAAACACAAGAGATAAAGGACAAATCAAAGTGTTGGCGAATCAAATTCAATTGCCACACTTGTTACCCGCTTATCAAGATGCTATCTCTACACCTCATGGGTATTTAGTGATTGACTTTCACCCTCAAACACCAGACAGTTATCGGTTAAGAACAGATATTTTTCATCACTGGATCACTGGAGAAAAACGTGGGCCAGTTGTGTATATATAAACATCGTTTACTCATATCAGATCATTCAGTCATCATGTCAGCCACAGCCATAGCTCAATCGTTAGAACATTTGGGTCAGGAACGAGACCCTACTGTACGGGAGCAAATGCTACGGTCTGGATTAAAAGAAATGCTCAAGTGGTTCACCTTAGCAGCAAAGGTGATTTTAAAAAAGAAAATTGTGCTACCTAAACAAACACAAAACTTTATGCAAAAACATCAGCATGAATTAGAGCAGCTGGGAGATGATCAAGTGGACATGGATACTAAACGTCAACTCATATTGAAACCAGGAGGAGGTGGATTTCTTGGTGGAGTCATGATACGAAGTTTACTCCGATGGAATGGTCAAAAGACGATTCGTAAATTTGTAAAATCTCCAGCTAAAAGAAAAGCGCCTGCTAGAAAACCTAGAAAAGCACCAGCTAAAAAAGCTAGAAAATCGCCTGCCAAGATCAATGAACGTTTTATTACTCTCCGTCGTCGAAAGCAAACCACTTCAACACCCTCTATGGCTGTAACTCCAATCAGTAAGTTACAATGGTCTCCTATCAGTCCTGTGAGTAGTTTGAACTTTAGCTCATCTAGAAGCTTAAGAAATTCTTCTAGAAGTGGATCAAACAGTTCATCTAAAAGTTCATCTAGAAGTTTATCAAGAAGTGGATCAAACAGTTCATCTAGAAGTTCAAGAAGTTTATCTAGAAGTGGACCAAGCTCTTTTAGCACACCTAGAAGTTCAAGAAGTTTATCAAGAAGTGGACCAAGCAGTTATTCAAGCAGTTATTCAAGCAGTGGGCCAAGCAGTTCATCTAGAAGTGGACCAAGCAGCTTCAGTTCGCCAAGTAGTTATTCAACCAGTGGGCCAAGCAGTTATTCAACCAGTGGGCCAAGCAGTTATTCAACCAGTGGGCCAAGCAGTTATTCAACCAGTGGGTCAAGTAGTTTTAGCACACCTAGGAGTTCATCCAGCAGATCATCTAGTAGATCATCTCCCAGTTCAAGAAGTTCACCAGACACTCCATTGTGCCGTTTTTCACCCCTATCCTTATCTACCTTATCAAGACAGGCTGTCTTGAAACCCCTTTTGAGACATCGTATTCACCTGATGAGACAGGGCCCTATGAATCCAGCTTCAAGACAAGCCTTTGATGCTTTAGTATAAAAGCTGTAAAGAAGTAAAAACAGGTATTATTTGACATAATGGCACCAAAGAGACCACTCCTGCATAAATACGGACATCTGGTTTTGGGTTTAACTCAAGCCCCAGATGGGTTAAGAAGAAAGATGATACATGGAGCATCTAAAGAAATGATTCAATGTGTGTCAGAATGCTGTCAGAATGTTTTAAAAGGCAATGTTGCCTTATCCCCCTCTCAAAAGCAAAGGTTGAAGTCCAAGCGTCAACATCTCCGCACTTTAGCAGATAAAAGAGTATCCATTCAAAAAAAGAAACGTGTGTTGAATCAAAAAGGAGGATTATTTCCATTACTGGCTCTTGCTCCAATCATTGCTAAAGCTGTTGCTGCAGGAGCACTCAGTGGAGGTGTTGCCACACTGGTGAAAAAGCTATGAAGAAAATGGCTATCGTCCCGTTCAAAATGCTAGAAGAGATGAATCGATGGAAAACAGAACAACGACCACGTTTACCTCCTCCCCCGCAAGTCAGTCAAACATCCGATTTACAGAAACAAATGGGAGACGTATTACAAAATGAATCGTTGTCTGAATCAGAAAAAGCACAACACTATGGGCAAGTCTTGCAAAAGTTTCAACTGTCACATCAAAAAGCACGTGAACCGGCTACTCTGGCTGCACCAGTTGCACCGGCTGCACCGGTTGTTCCAGCTGCTCAAGGTGCACAAGAGGCACAAGCGGCTCCTGCTACATTGACGGATCGGATTCTTGAAAGTGTTCCTACTACTATGCGTCGAAAAACTCAGCTTTTATTACACTTTCTACAAAATCATCCCCACATGTCATGGAATGATCAAGGGATGTTGGAATACCATGGAAAACCAATACAAGGATCCAACATTATTGATTTGGTCAATGATGTCATACGTCATAGAAAAGGGTCGGAGCCTAGAGGATGGGAACAGTTTTCTAGTGGACTAAGAGATGTCAATGTACCACAAGAAGCGATAGGAAATAAACGGAGATGGTCATGGATGCAAAAAGCAGACGATTCGGAGGAAGATGATGAATTCTTTGATAGTTTTGTTGAGCCTCCTTCACCTATAAGTAAACCTGCCAAACGGATGAAAGATGAACCTATAAGTAAACCTGTCAAACAGATGAAAGCAGAACCTAAGTGGGAAGCCTACTAGACAACATGAACAAAAAGGTAGACAGTCTGTTACATCAGATTTATTATGATCCCCATCATCCGGCTGGTTTTGGTGGGGTAGAACGTCTTACTACAGCAGCTCGAACTCAACTGAAATCCATTACGCCAAGTCAAGTGCGATCCTGGTTGAAGGGACAAAAGACCTATACCCTGCACAAACCTATCCGTAGGGTATTCTCGAGACGGAAAACGATTGTGGGTGGTATTGATCATCAATGGCAAGCTGATTTGGCAGACATGCAATCCTTGGCTCAGTACAACACCCCTTATCGATATTTGTTGTGTGTCATTGACGTGTTTTCAAAATATGCTTGGGTCGTTCCCCTCAAGGATAAAACGGGGCTCACATTGGTGGAAGCGTTTCGCTCTATTCTTAAAACGAGACAACCTAAAGCGTTGCAAACCGATAAAGGAACAGAATTCAAGAATCAAAGGTTTCAACAGTTTTTAGACAAAGTAGGGATTCATTATTTTACGACTGAAAACCCAGAAACTAAGGCTAGTATAGTGGAACGTTTTCAACGGACCTTAAAATCACGCATGTGGAAATACTTTACGCATCATAAAACACGAAGGTATATTCAGGTATTGTCTGATCTCGTGCATGCCTATAATCATCGTGTTCATCGTAGTATACAAATGGCACCCGTATCCGTAAATGAGAATAACGAATCTCAAGTGGCCTTGACCTTGTATGGAAAATCAAGAAAGAAAGCGTCGACGACCCTTCATGTGGGAGATATTGTTCGTATCAATAAAACAAAACGTACATTTGATAAAGGTTATCTACCCAACTGGACCACTGAACTGTTTAAAGTGATCCAAGTCAAAAAGACCTCTCCTGCTACTGTGAAATTGACTGATTTAGACGGAGAACCCATTTTGGGTTCGTTTTATTTCTCTGAAGTACAGGTTATAAAAGATGATGCTATCTATGAAATTGAATCAGTGCTCGCACATCGCCAGAGTAAGGTAGACGGAAGACGAGAAATTAAAGTGCATTGGAAAGGTTATCCTTCGAAATTTGACAGTTGGATTCCCGAATCCCATCTCGTTTAGTTAATAAATACATCATGTCTCAAGCTGATACGGCCAGTGTGGTAGTGACTGCCTCAGAGCAAGCCAAATTGTGTGAACCCAAAAATAAGGTTACTTTTTTTGCACAAATTGTAGTGGTATTTATTATTATTACCGTATCGCTATTTAATTTGTGTTTTCAACGACCCGATCGAGAATTGTGGCTTCTGCTTTTAAGTAGTTCTCTAGGTTATATTCTACCGAATCCCTCCTTGAAATTCAATAAACCTAAATCAACATGAGTTCGTTTTACATCACACTCATGAGTGATAGCTCTATGGATTTATTCCAAGACAATACGCAATGTTGTTTTCGTACCAAACTGGCAAAACCCATCCATCTCAATAAACAAGACTGGGAAATTGCCTTAGTGGAAATGATTGTTCCTAGTCAGGTCATTAATGTCACTGAAGAAGAGCGACATTTCTACATTGTCACACATGATCCTGTCCTGGGTAAGGCCTTAGAAAACTTTGAGACCTATTGTACTCTCCCCAATAAAGAAGAAAAAGGTGTACGACTTTGTATTCCTGTAGGAACTTATGTCACACCCCAACATTTGATCGAGACGATTGACTTTACCGTGAAAGATCAATTAGGTAAAATATTTAAACAGAAAGGCCTTCGATTTACCATGGGTTTTTCAGGACAAAGTAAACGCGCAAAACTGGACAGTTCGGATCAACTAGGCATTCAGTTTCATCCTCACATGTTTATTAAACTGGGTGGAGCCCCTGATAGTTCTTCGACCATCTTTTTTAAAGACACTCCAGATCCGTTTCCTCATGGCGTAGATATTAACATGGGTCATAATCATTTGTTTGTTTATTCTGACCTTGCGTCTTATACCTATTTGGGAAACATAGAAGCCCCCATCTTACGTGTAGCTCCATTTGATCCGAGAACGAAAGCAGGAACTAACCCTCATATTCATTTCGAGTTCTTGAATTTACACTATGTACCACTGGCTAAAGCCGACTTTGACACCATCACTATCCATATAAGGGGTGACACTGGCCAGTCTATTCAGTTTATTCATGGGAAGTCTATGGTGAAACTACACCTACGCCAAAGACAATGATACCTACTTACCAAGGTCAACCTCGACAATATGGACACGGACTTGGATCCATGTTTAAGAAAGCCATGAAAAGAATTATACCTTTACTGAATCCATTTGTGAAATCTGGAGTTCGCACCTTGAAAAAAGAAGGACTCCAGCAAGGAAAAGCCGCTATCAAAGATATCTTGACAGGATCAAACGCTAAACAAGTAATACGAAAACGTGGAGCCTCTGTATTAAAAGATGTGGGTGAATCCTTGCTACATGCCGTGGCCAGCCCTAAAAGACGTATAAAGAGCAAACCAGTCAAGAAAAGACCTCATTCGAAACTTCATCATCGCCGAGTTAAGCAGGCCAGACCTCTTGATATTTTCGATTAATCATGATGCAACACGGTTCCTGTGAATGTAGTAAGACAGAGTTGGATGTGTCTGTTGTGCCACCTACCATGACAGCCATGCAAGAAGGTCAATGGACTGAGCATTATCCCATTTCTGCTCTGGACAATAATGCTCCGATTGAATTTGTGATTCCTGCACAGACAGAAAAATGGACAGATCTGAATCAATCTTACCTGTACCTAAAACTCAAAATTATACAGGCAGATGGTACAGACCTAGCGGCCGACAGTGAAATTGCTACCGTCAACAATTTCTTTCACAGTATGTTCTCAAGCATTGATGTGTACCTGAATAATAAACTGATCACCAGCAATGCGGACACGTATGCCTATCGGGCATACATAGAAAATTTACTCTCCTTCACCTCAAGCTGTAAAGACACTCAACTTCAGGCGCTAGAGTTATGGGGTGAAGACACCCCTGGTCATATGAACACCCACGCACATGACGGGGGTAACCTGGGCTATATTGAGAGACGTGATCGTGTCCTTCAAAGTCGTGTGGTGGAACTATGTGGACGACTTCATTTGGATCTGATGATGCAAGATAAATATTTACCCAATGGTATGGAAATACGCTTAAGACTAAACAAAGCGTCACCTCAATTCTGTCTCATGGGTGCCGCACCGGCTAAAATCAAGTTTCTAGAAGCAGGATTTAATGTAAGAACAGTAGATTTACTGCCAGTGGTAGCCAATCAACTCAATCAACAGATTGCTCAACATAACATGAAAATCCCCATCCGACGAACTGAAGTAAAAACATTTACGATTCCTAACGGTCAACGATCCAAGATTGAAGATCATTTATTTCAAGGTCAATTGCCAAAACGTCTTATCATCGGTATGGTAAGAAATGGAGACATGAATGGAGACATGGCTACCAACCCCTTTGATTTCCGTCATTTTACACTGAATCATCTAGAAGTCAGCATTGACGGAAAAAGTATTCATAACAAAGCGTTTCAACCCAATTTTGAAACGGGAGAAGTTCTAAGATCCTACATGTCACTCTATCAAGCGACAGGAGCTCTTGGTCTCAATCGTTCATTTGGATTGAGCATGAATGATTATCGGAACGGATACACACTCTGGGGGTTGGACTTGACAGCAGATCAAGGTTGCGAGGAAGGTCAACTCCATCCTATAAAAACGGGCAATCTGAGATTGGAATTTCACTTTGGAACAGCACTTGCACAAGCCATCAACGTGATTGTATTTGCGGAATACGACAATCAAATTGAAATCAATCAATTCAGAGAAGTGCTTCTAGATTATTAAGATGGAAGACATGGATATTGAACACCTGGAAAAAGGACAAGATTACGAAATGAAGTTATTGGCGTATCCTTGTTGTACAAGTTCAAAGACGGACTTTTTACAAGAGTGCTTGAATCATCACGTCACAGAAGCACTCCAATCTTTAATTTATAATCAAGTGCATAAAGACTGTTATGGTTGTCGAGTGAATCATCCTAGTCAAGTACAACATGTACTCTGCTTATACACGAATACGGAAGAGTGGACAGAACTTTACATTCAAAAAGCGATTCAACGTTTGGACGTGTTCAAGGTCATGGAAAAGTGGTATCCTGAATTAGTGACCTTGACCGATAGTGAAAAAGGAGACGCGTGTCGATTATGGATTCAATTTAAAGAAGAACTCACTCAGAATCAGTTCATAGATCAATGGATCAGTGTTTGGGCTGAACGTGTCAACAGAAATTGGCATTATGGAGACGAATGAACTACAATACTTATTAGATCATTCACCGTTATTAAAACCACTACGTGCACGTGTTTGTGCCAAAGATCAATTACCTTCAGAGAAACCGCATGACGTGAAAGCCTATATTGTGAATACCCATAACGGGAATCAACCTGGAGAACACTGGGTGGCTCTTTATTTAAAAGACAATAAAGCAGTGTACTTTGATTCCTATGGATTACCACCTTTCGAAGAGATTTTATCCTTTGTGAAAAAACATGCCAACAAAACTTATCTGTGGAATGCCATGAGAATACAAGGCGATATGTTACCGGTGTGTGGTGTGTATTGTCTATTCGCTTTGGATTTTATCTCACGTGAATGTGACTTGAACCAGATACTGTTAACCCGATTCAAACCGGACATGTATGGAAAAAATGACACTTATGTGACGCATTGGTTTCAACAATATTATGGTACTTATTACATGCATGCTCAATATGTGAACAAGTGTGGACAAAAGTGTTGTGCTCAACGTAACTCTAGACCAGAAGGTCACAGACGTTTGTATCATAGTATCATACATAGAAATACAACTCTTTATGGTGATCATTAAACAATGTTACTGTTTCATGTTGTTACTGTTTTCTTGTTACAAAAATAAAAGTTTAGAAAACTGAAACTAGGTGTCTGTTATCTTTTTTCTAAGTTCATAAAAATCAAGCACATGTCTGTGCGGTACATTGGCGCGTGACGCCATCCAACCCTAGGGTGACGTCATCCAAGCGATATGACGTCATCCAACCACGAGAGTGGGCGGCGCTTCAACAGAAAAATACTCCGTCTTACAATACAATGCCTCATTTCATTCTGAGAACTCAAACACTCAAGATGGAGGCTTTATTCAATGAACTCAAAACAGCAAAACAACTGACTGAAAAACAGAGCAGGGTATGGCGTTCAATCGGTCGCTTAGCGGCTAGCATTGTTAGAAAAAGGGAACGTGATCTTCAATTCATTGGTGAGACTTTGAATACCATTGAAACCAATCGATTTCATCATAGAGAAGAATTATCTCAATTTCGAGATCAAGTCAGAGAAAGGCAGCGAGATGCTCGGGAACGAACGGTGAATAGACAACGGGAACAACAACAAGAAGAAGAGCATTGGCGTATCATCACTACCGCTCAAGTTGAGTACACGGAACAACCACCAGTACCAGAACAGGAATGGTCCTGTGGGGATTCAACATGCAGGCTCTGCTATCCCCCACCAGACTGCCAATGCGAACTATGTACCCAACCAGATCAGTCAGCAAACACGGTTTAAAAAACCACCAACGGTCCTTTTCAGGACCACCAACGGCCCTTTTCAGGGCCACCATGTCTTTTCGAAAGAAAATTCTCTCATTGTCTTAGTCTATACACACACACACACACACACACAATGGTGCCAGAACATTCCTAAAATTCAATTCATGTTATTTTGAGCACCAAACATTGATTTCCAATTTGTCCCAATTTGTCACAATTGTGTTTACTTCTGGCACCGACCTAATTCTATTTACTCTATATTTCTATATGGTGCCAGGAGGTAGGGTGCCAGGGTACCGCCATATACTACTGTTATATATACTATCGATGTTTAATGTATTGTTCTATATGTTCATGCATAAACGGTTCATTAATGTTGTGCCATCATTTATTACAGAGATGTTCATCAAATGTAAACTGTTGGTTGTACTTATACACATACTTACTTGCACAAATAAAGCTATACGCTAGCCTGGTAACCGCAAATAGTGTTGCTTTTTTATGGAGTATAGCATAGACTCGGTACATACGATACGTTGAAATAATATACGTTACATCAATCATACAAACAAGTCAACTAGCTTTTCAATCACGCACATATTGGTTATGAGCGGATGATCTTCAAATTTACTTCCACCGGAAGCATGTAGCTGTTCGTTTTGCCTAAGTTTGAAAAGTTTGAATCGCGGGAATAGTTTTAAATCAAATATTCCATGTGTGACTTCAGAAAAGAGGTTAGTAAAACTTTACTGGCCAGTTTGTTGAAGACTATTTGCTGCTGTTTCTTGACATTAACAATGGATGCAGTAATAGAAATCAAATTATGAATACTACGATAAGTGACAAAGGTGACTTACACTCAAATAGTAGCGTAACGTATCTTATTGAATATAACGTACCTTATCAAGCTTATATATGTGATACAGACAAAACTAACATAATTTCGATACATTCATTGGTAAAGTATGTTTTAAACTGTTCATTTTATTAAAATAAAACTGTTGCTGGTCGTTTGAAATGCATAAAACTCATACTGTATACCAAAACGTATCTTACTTTTACACAACGTATCTTATTTTTACATAACGTATTTTATTTTTACATAACGTATCTTACCAATTTTAAATTCTTTGTAATCATTTCGTGGAAATTCTAGTTTACGTCTAATTTGGAGCAAAAACAGATACTTAATACCGTATTAGTGTCGTTATAATTTCAAAAAAATGACAAAATTTGCAGCCGAGAGGCAAAGAGAGAACAGAGAAATATAAAAAAGTATCACAAAACATTATATAGGCGACCACAGACTGAAAAAGGATAGATCTATATTGATAGTAAGAAAATGAAGATCGTGAAGATTTAGATGTCCACAGATAAATACATAGATATAATATGCAAGGACATTATGATCATTTCCTAAATCATGAGAGCTTGTGTGAAAGCCAAATACTCAGCTCTTTGAGAATTAAAAGCAATATACATGACACACATCTAGCTAATCATTTTTAAAATTGGTAAACAAATACATTTCGCAGAAAATTTCAATAGTGGTGTAGTTTACGAGATTCAAAGCGCATACATTTGTATTTGTTTTACATAATAAATTGTTTGTACAATGCATACAGTTTTAAAAGTAAAACTCTTACAGATACATCATTTTAAGTACATTGTGCATATTAACTTGTGTAAACATTTTATGACTTTAACTGAAAACAATGATTGTTGATTCTAAAAAATATTTTTGATGTTGTTATGTGTTTATGATGTTGCACTAGTTTTTTTTCAATACTGTTTACTATATGATTATGAAACTTATTTAGCTTCACATACAAATTTAATACCACGGTGTAAGATACGTTTCACGTTTTATATGCGCCTTTTTGTAACTGATAATTACTTGTATTAAGCCTGGTATTCAAACTTTATCACATACATGTAGTTGGAGTATTGACAGACATTTTATAACGTTTTGAGCGTTCCATTTCGTAAATCACAACGTTTACAGGTAATGGAGTATCATGTAATTATACATGTATTAAAAATCTTATGGCACGTTTATTTGTATCCGAAATCACAGTAAGATTTTCTTCATTTTTTACAAAATTGCAGTTTAGTAGACTTCAAAATGTCTTTCTCATACCATTTATAAAAGATAAATTGTATTGTGTGTATGTGTAATCTCTATATATTGGCGATTATGCTCTGTAACGTATTTTATTATGTATATTACCATGATCGGTTTGAGTTATTATAGCATTAAATCCAAGGTCTGTTTGGGGACACCAGACATGTTTTTAATATGGTCATATATTGTTCTTTTTTATGAAAGTATTTAAGTTCTTTTCTGAAATAGTCAATATTTTGGTTTTACCTTTTTCTATTTGTACCTTTTCACGTAGAATGAGTGACGATGCGCACAATAAAACAAAATACAAAGATGTTTTCAGGAAAAACATACAGTTTGTAATTGTAATTAACAACACAATGTTGTTAATGCTTTTTAGAACCCATGTTCATATATAGGAACGACCTTTTTGTGGTAAATACTACATATTAAGTGAGCAGCAAAAACTAAAAGATACCATGTCTTTAATATTTTTGGAGCGTATTTTTCATTGCTTAAACATGTTCCTAAATTTTCACCCGTATTCCTATTTTTGTTCGCCAAGTTTTAAAATGTAACGTCAGAGTCATGAGCATATAATCAATCGATCAAAAACGATTCTGTGATAAAAAAAAACTATTGTGCAAAACTATGACTGTCTGAATAGGTTGTCAGTATTGCCCCATAAATGGTTTAACGTAGTTTGAATTAAATGTTAATTTGCTGATTGCTAGCCCATGACATCCTTGTATATATAAACAAGTCACGCAACAGTTTACACTGTCAGTCGGATTATATAACTTCAGATTGGGAACGAATAGTTAATTAATACGAAAAAAGAATAAACATGCCTAGTTATAAATTAACATACTTTGATGGCAAAGGAAGAGCAGAAGCTGCACGTTTGGTGTTCGCATTAGCCAAACAAGATTATGAGAATGAATTAATACCCTTTGACAAATGGGGAGAAACGAAAAAAAGTAAGTCATATTTACAACACATTTACTCTTGTAAATAAGTATTAATGTTGGTAATCTTCCATTTCAGGAATAGTACGGTGTTTTTATTCGAATCAAAGTGTTGCATCAATATACTTACAAGTATTTCATGACTTAACTTTGTTTGAATTTATTACAGATATAAAATGCGTCCATCAAAGTATTAATTATGTTGTTAAAAATCACAATATTGTATTCACATTTCATAGCTTATGGTTATTGAACTTATATAGTTAACTTAAACACTCTTATACAATCATTGTACATTATACACAATGACCATGGAGTAACACATTATCTGTAATGATTTGGATTTGATTTACTGCAAGCATCCATGGTGTTCTTTTTCTTAGTTTTACATTGAAGCCATCATTTTAAAAATCGTTGCTTTGGAGTTACATAGCCAAATTATAATCCGAACCAAAAATCAACCGATTATTAAGTAGTTCAGGAAATTTGACAAAAATGTTTTCTGTTCGTTTCGTATTGTCACAAAAATGCCTACTATCCTACTCTTAAAAGTTTAGGTCGCGTAAACAACATTGTTTCAAGGATGTGTAAAGATGTTCCAAACATCATGTGTTACAAGTCCAGGCGTAGAAGTGTTTAAATATGATAAATGCATCTTAACCGATAACTTTTAAAATTAATTGAATTTAATAGTTTGGAACAATTAAAGCATGTTTCACGTATTTGTTTCTGTAAGTCAACACTCTTGTTAAAGCACCATGAAATAGAACGACTGATATTGTGTAATTAAAATAATAAGTTTCATCTATTTTAGTCATTTCTTCGTTGATTTCTGATTAATTATTTCTGCATGTCAGGTACGCCTCAAGGTGCATTGCCAGTTTTAAACGTCGACGGAAAAAAAATAAGTCAAAGCATGGCCATCAACAGGTTTTTAGCCAGAGAGTTCGGTAAGTGTATACATAAATCATTTTATAAGTGATATTTCTATATTTACTACGGCTATTCTAAAGTTACTATGACTATACCGAGAAAGTAATGTTCTAGATTTACATGACTATACCGAGAAAGTAATGTTCTAGATTTAGTATGGCTATGCAATATATATAGTATTCATTATTTTTTCTTTATTCTTGTCTCATTTATGTACATACATAAAATATATTTACCATACACAAACACCTTTAAAATGTACATAACCATTCAATATTGAATTATAAGAGACTTTTAACACTACATAATAAACAATATCACATAAATAATTTAATTGCATTGCACATCAAAATTTACATAAGTAAGACTAAGAGACTGTTGTTAATGCGTTGTTATAAAAGTCTGATAAAAACTAATTGATTTAAGAAATTGAAATTTGTAAATAGGCACTAATGCACTTATTAAAAAACATTTTATGACGTCAATTATCACCCGGTCAGACCGTAGATGAACTGATTAACAGCAGTCTCTTAGATGGAAATAAAACATAAGCAAATATTAAAACAAAGTATATATAGCATTATTAACATAAAACACACTACATAAGAACATTTTAAGAAACATGCATAATATGCAATAAAAAAATCTATCAGGATCCATATAATTGATCCCAATTAGATTTACCTCTTTATACATAAAATGCATTATTTACTAATAAAAATTGTTCTTCGTTGTAAAATATCATAACAGGTTTTGGCACATATTTTTATCATATCCGCTGTGTTGAAAAGAAATATCAGCCTATCAGTTTTAGATACATGTATTTGTATGAAGGGTTCATTAATGGTAGCCGCTTCAGTGTACATGTTTTGTCTATTATCATCATATAAATTACAATCCAACAATACATGGAACTCATCCTGAATGCTATCACAGAAAGGGCATTTACGGTTGTTTACCGGAATACGCTCATATCGAACACAATATGAACATAATATTTTAAATTTACTATGACAATACCGTGAAAACAATGTTCTAGATAAACTTTGGCCATGCAGCCGTGAAAAAAAACAATGGTCCAGATTAATTTTGGCTATATTCTAGATTTACTATGAGTATAATCGAGAAAACAATATTAATGTTCTAGATTTACTATGGCTATACCGTGGAATTTGGATATGCCATGAAAGCAATGTTCTAGATTTACTATGGCTATGCCGCCGTGCAAATAATGTTCTAGATTAATTTTTTGCTATACCGTGAACGCAATGTCCTAGATTTACTAGATCAGTTTGACCCTTCACTTTACCAACCGCATATACTAGTACATTCATTATACATTCTTGTAGAAACAGCACACTTCGATACACAAATATACTTGAAGTAGACTATACGTATTCAATGGATTGTATACATTGGTTTTCAATTCAATCACATTTAACATAAACCGTGGCGCTTTAAACGCACCAATATTATATTTAATTTCAAGTTCATAATTATGTACAAAATATATACATCGAAGAAAAAACATTATTAACACATTATTTGGAAATGGGATAATTATGCTTTGTTCTTTGTACATTTATTACGTTACATTTGACTGAAGATCAGTCACCTAGCGTTTGTTGTCAGATCCTGAATTGTAGATATGTATGTTTTAAATAAGCTTTGCAATCAGTACTCTACAACAAAGACACTATATCACATTTATCGTGTACAACTAAAAGTTGGACATTTTTAGAACCACAAATATAAAAAGAAAATTACAGTATCTGGTAAATATTAAACACTCCAAACTTCAATATACAAAAAATGCAAAAGCATATGAATATCATGACCTTCTTTTTGGCACTATAGATTACGTCATTTTCGGAATGGACGCTCTCGTGGTATCTCGTCTAAGCACTGCTTTCAGCGAGAGTTCGCGTGTTGAATACCCCTGTAATATAGTGTCCCTGTCTACCACAATGCAACCACAACAATTTCTGATTAGACAAATAAAATCTTCAACATATGTCAAGTCTTTTAAAAATATAGATTATATGAAATACAATTACAGTGATTTTCATCATCTTCGATTCATTTCAGGTTTGTACGGAAAGGATAACTTCCACCTTGCTATTGTGGATCAGATCTTGGATACCAGCCTTGACATGTTCTTACCAATGACGAAAATAGTTTTCAATAAGAACGAAGACGAGAAAGTTAGTACATGAACCCTGATATTCAGTTTTCAATTATTCTTTTATAAAGCATATTTCTTACAATGAAGATTATAACATTATTTGAATGGGCTCTGTGTTACTGTTGGTGAACCAGGCTGTTTAGTACATGTATTTATAAATAACATAACTTTCAGGAACTGTGCACGTATGCGTGAGAGTTACCTTAATTTATTTGCAACCCATTAATTTTAATAGCATTTTCAAACATTGGACGGTTGTCATTGGTATTTTAGTAGTTAGTGTATGATATTAGATTTATTTTAAATTTTCGATTTAGCATTTTTGGCGGCCTTATAAAAATTAAGATACACTTGATGCAACA
This sequence comes from Lutraria lutraria, assembly GCA_964023205.1. Taxonomy (NCBI): domain Eukaryota; kingdom Metazoa; phylum Mollusca; class Bivalvia; order Venerida; family Mactridae; genus Lutraria; species Lutraria lutraria. The sequence goes on along the minus strand of OZ026844.1, from coordinate 9,832,601 downwards.
CTAATATGACAATGAAATATTTAGGTATATTTTTTTTTATTCAGAAAGTGCAAATGGCCGAATACATGTCGGGACAGGGTCCTGAAAGTTTGGGCAAACTAGAGAATCTGATAAAACAGAAGGGGGAGAAAGGTTTTGCTGTTGGAAAATCGGTAAGACACCAATTTTGGTTTAAACTTTATTTCAAATTATATTTCATGCATACACACGTACGTACATACGTGAATTGTGAAAGTTACTTAAATAAGATATTTTGGATCGGAAAACAAGGATAACTTATATAAATTTCTCTTATCATAATCGGTAAGTCACCATTATACATTTGTATATTATTATATCTCACGTGACTTATTTGCTATATAGTCTTATGTGACGTCCCGGGTGAGCATTGCGTACTATCATACTCTGTGCTGAATGCGATCACTTCAATATTAATATTTAATTATTAGAACTAGCTTTACTTAGGTCTGGGTTTCCAATATTTCCAATTACACAAAAACACATGAAAATCGGACACCCAGAAAACCGAATTCTCTGAAAATTGGACGATTTTTTAAGTCCTATTATTTTCTGAGTTTATCAAAAATTATGTGCAAACCGGACTTCTCAGATAACCGGACCGTGATTATGTCCAGTCCGGAAGGGGTCCGGTTTACAGGGTTTTACTGTACGATAATGAGACCATCGCAATATTAAAAACAAATTTTGGTCCTAAAAGGGATCTTAACATAGAGTGTTTTACGATGATAAGATAATTGATTAAAAATGATTCAATTAAATGCCTAAATATAATGTATGTAACGTTTGATTACATCCCGACAGTTAAGTCTATGTTAAATGTTTGTTTCCAATGAAATGTCAGAATAAAGTTATGTTCACACACTATTTGTCTATTGAAGCAGCGAATACAAAAAACACAAATCTATCCAATATCATCGTCTGCTCACCAAGGACTCGTTCACTGTCATGTACGACTGGTGAACAAACACCAACTCATAGGTTAAGATCTTCAGACAATGTTACTCTTTGTTATGATGTACCTTATAGTAAACGCAAAACATTTGGTGATAGAAGTTTTAAAAATGTAGGCCCGAAACTATGAAAGTATTTACCAGCAGATCTGAGAATTTCTGATAATGTGGACACTTCCAAGAATGATTTTTCAGTGATTTTGAATCATGGTTTGAGTAATTCATAACTTATCAATAACATTGTCGCTTTATAAATGTACCTTGTGTAAAATTAGGCGCTTATTCAAATAAAATAATTTCATTTTTAGTTTTATAGTCATTTTGTGAAAGTTGTTTTGTTTTTTATTTCACAGGCCACAGTCGCTGACTGCGTTCTTTACAGCTACATAGACAACTGTCAATTACAGGATAGTCTTGAAAAGTTCCCTCTGCTGAAAAAGAACAGGGAAACTTTCGCAGAATTACCAACAATAAAAAAATACCTGGCCAATCGCACCAAAACAGCTTTCTAACTTAGTTTGTGATAAATGAGACATTTTTTATCCTATATATTTTTAATATTTGTGACGACTCATAAATGAAATTAATTTTACACCGTGCGTTTGTTTTAATTGTACTACTGGTATCGTTTATAAAGATAAACTAGTCACAGAAAGGGGCTAAAAGCCTGCTACAATACACCCTGTGACACACAGGAACTTACTCTGAGACCTTATTGTGTAGGTCGGGCCGACCAGTGTAAAGTGTAAAGTTCTGAGGGGGATGAAAAACTTACCTGTGTAAAGTTTCAAGCTTTAAGTAATAAAATTGAGCGATACATGTACATTTTACACATGCACAGTTTTGTTTTTTCCACTAGTATATGATATTTATATATATATCCCAGTTCTAGTATTTTTACGGTATGATGTGTATTGTAGCAACGTTAAAATTAATGTCGCAACCAACTCTAAATGTCATAAAACCTCTTGACGCTATTGTATATGACGCATCTGTAACGCCAAAAATCGCAACAAGTACTACTGACGCTAATTGTCGCAACATCGACGCTGTTTATTAATCTCTATAATGCAGAGTTACCGTTCCCGCTACGCTCCATTCGTTCATGTTAATATTACCACCCAAGTTAATCACATTTGCTCGTCTGGATTGGGGATTTTATTTTATTTTTTATCTTGGCATTTATTATATACCGCTGTAGCCGGTGTGTTGCTTGCACATGTCTAATACACAAACGACATGGACTCTCCCACTAATGATACGGATTAGCATACTAACGCTGTGACTTCTCGCACTAGCGCACGAACGATTTGAACCTTCCCACTAATTATATACATTCGCGTTCTATACATAGCGTGACGTCACTACGTTTGTCTAACCTCTATACATAAAACTGATTACTATCTACATTTAGATAGTTATACATACGCTAAAAGTACAGTTCCGCGGAAGGATTAAAAATGTCAAAACAACCATATTGGTTGTATGTTATTAACAACATTTGTTTAGTTATGTAAAATGAATACGTAGTACCATTTCTATTCTTATTCTTTCGTCAATAACACTAATTATTCAATGAAACGCAATGTTGAAGAACGCTTGACTCCAATGTGTACCATACGGTGACGTCACGCTATGTTATTGTTTATAATTTCCATTTTGTAAGTAGTTCCTGCAAATACCCATAATGCCCCGAGCAGAATAACACAGGTCAGTGCATAGCGCTACCGTAGTGTACACATTGATACATTCGGACAATCCCGTTTAACTCATAGGCACTCGATTTCGTGATTTTTATACGTTTACAGACGTTATTTTTCAATTTCACCCATCGAACAACGCAAATCTGTCGAAAGAAAAAAAATCTTCATTTTTTATTTTATTGAGTGTATAAAATACTCCAAGGTAGTGAACTCGCCATCTTTTCGATTGACGGTAGTGACGAAAATAAGCGTGGGTCCCGGCTTTCCTTGTAAAAGCTGTCAAAACGTTTAAAATTGGGGAACACTACAACGAAAGCAAGGTTCCCGGAAAGCACGTGCAGAATAGAAGGAAAGCCGGAACCCACGCTTATTTTCGTCACTACCGCCAAGGGCCCATAACTCTTGAAGTTCTGGTCCGATTCTACCAATAACTGAACTTGTGCAAGAACGTAACATCATACAGCTTCAGTCTAAATATGAATAGGATCGGTGAATAAATGAAGGCGCTAGAGTAAAAAAGTTCTGATTCGATTCCGCCCATAATCGAACTTGTCCAAGATCTTTTAGTTATACACATTTACTGAAAATATGATTAGGATTGGTGAATAAATGAATACACTAGAGTGTAAAATAATCAAATATAGCAAATTTTCAAAGTCAAGGGCCCATTATAAACTCTTGAAGTTATTGTCCGATTTTGCCCATAATCGAACTTAGCGGAGACATTGTGGCGTAGCAAGTATGATCACGATTCGTTAAGAGCTGTGGATGTTAGAATGTAAACAAACTTATTGTGGACGGACGACGGACGCCGGACATTCATCTATACTAAAAGCTCACCTGATGAAATCAGCTGAGCTAAAAACATGGCAATTCACTTTATTTTTTATGTAAAGATGGAAGTTTTTCGCATTTCGGAAATTTCTTTGTCGAAAACATTTTGTAAACTTTTTCTTGAAAAAAACTTTAGATGCAATGCTTAGAAGATATTGCAATTGACGTCTATGTATACTCGTAGTCATGCTGTCTTTTTTAACATCGCAACTTAAACATTTCGCAAAAAAAGAAGCACAATTTGCATTTCGTATAATTTATGACAACTTATTAGTTTGTAAGTGACATCTCGAAATAATGAATGCCCGAAACTGTAACTTACACACGATTGTCAAAACATTTTATTGGGTGATAGCACAGTGTAACATATTTTCAAGAACTCGAGCACTTGATCCATGGAATGTCATTTCGCAGTTCTACCGACTGGTCTCGTATAGCCTACACTTTTTCTACCCTATTTAAGGTTATGATTTTCCCTTAGATATGAGAACATTTCTTAGGTGCTATTCTTGAATCTCCTTCACTTAAATTTTCCCTTATGTAGGTCGATTTTCTCCTTAAAAATAGTGTACTTTGGAAGGTATACCTTAACTTTAAGGAAAAAGTTAGGGAAAAAATAAATTGGCCGAATGCTTCGACGCTATTCTCCGTTATTTCACAAGTTTTTAAGAAAAAGAAGAAGTCTCTCGTTTAAGCTTAGTAAGTATGAATTTATTTCATGTATATTGATATTGTAATTAATATTATATTAATCATATTCATTTGCACATATATTTTCAGTTCGGGTACATAATTTAACACATTTGTTGATAAAGTTAGTTATGTTTGTTCGTAATAATTGTCGACTGGTATTATGGTATCATTAGCGAATGTGTCATCATTATACGTTTTATGGATCCTTTTCTTGTCTATATATTCAGAATCAATACCGTAGTTTTTGTCCATATGGTGGTGTTAAGATCATAGTTCTTCTGTATATACGAAATTTAAAGTATTAGTCGTGGGTTACGTGATTTCACGGTCGATTAACCTTTAATGAACTCGGTATATTCTATCGTGGAGCAAATGGGTTTGTATTTAGTCAATGTAATTGAGTTTGGAACATACAATGACGTTTAATGAACATAAATTGTCGCCTTTTACTGACACACACTTTTCACATGTTGAAGGTGTCAATTAATAATAATAGTGAAAATAAATCGCTACTTCGGTTGTCATACACAAACAACAAATAACATTCGTACAAGCTTTGATTTAGCGTCAATTTTAAAGTCCCATAATCATATAAATTTATCAGTCGTAATAGTTTCTGTTTGTTCTATAACAGAGGAATCCAGTGTGTTTTCCTCCCGTGCTAACTTTATAGCAAGAAAAAATGTTTCCAAAACCACTATCGTATTTTTTTCAATATCATTGAAATAAATACTATTTATAGAACAGTTGTGTTTTCCCGCAGTCATATTATGCACACGGCATGAAGTGACGTCACGTGCTCTATATATTTCAAGTTTACAAAAGCAAAAATCACAGCGAAATGAGTGTTTTTAGAAGAAAAGGGGCTCGTTTCATCGGTAATAATTATCTTGGAATAATATCAGCAATTGTTGTTTTTTTGCATATATATTTTATAGCAAAAAGCTAATGGGACTTTAAGCGCATAAGAAATTTGCCAAGCAAGATGGCCGCCAGGAGAGGTAAATATTGTAGATGTGGGAACTATGTATAAAAACAGTTCATCATTAACTTCATCAAATGAATATGATATTAAATATCGCTAAACTAAGTTACCATAATGGACCATAATGTAACACTTGTATTTCTATATTTTACATTGTTTTAATGTTTATATAATTATTGTTTTTAAAATGTCAAACAGCTTATATTATTCACAACAGTAGTTCATATACATATACACCATCATATGAGTTGTATTGTATCGAACAAAACTATTAAATTATATATATAAATATTTTAATTTTTGAACACTTGTATTCACTGTATAAGTGATAAACAATTACTGTTTTACAAGTATGGGTTTATGTTCTGAGCTGATAGATAAATAAGTAATAAACTATATTGTATTGTATTGTATTGTATTGAAATTCAATGCGACACGACATTCAATTTTGTGTCGTCCTTCGCGTTGAAATTTCATGCATGACATATCAAGTTGATTGTCGTGTGTTCCAGAATTCGCATACACTGAATATAGTATTATATAAATATCACATCCCACATAGGGTGATAGAACGTAATGTTCACCCGAGACAAGTAATGTCGACCGAGGCGTTAGCCGAGGTTGACATTACTTTGTCAAGGGTGAACATTACGTTCTATCACCCTATGTGGGATGTGATATTTATTTTATTATACCGAACAAAACAATATTAACAAACATGTTAACAAATATAACGAAAACTATAATAGAAATTGAAACGAAGCTTCTTTCTGACACCATAGTTACTTATGCTGTCAAAATGTCTACTGCAAAACCGGATGTCAAAATAAAATTATATTCTACTAAGTGCCTAAAGTGTCTAGACAAGGATAGTATTCGATACGACAGAGATTGAATAAAACCTGACACCCGGTAATATCGCGTGAGCGCGTGAGGGCAGTTTCGTTATGGCAAGCGGGCCGAAATGTAATGTCAGAGGGTAACATTACGGATTGTCACCCTCTGACGTCACATGAGACTATAGAGTAAATAAGTCACGTGAGGTATAATAATATTAATTAACTGTTCAATATAAGGCGCGTTTTTACTTCAAATACTGGGCTGATATGAAATTCATCAAAACATTATGAACACACGAACTAGGCCATTATGAAAAAAACTCGGCTATTATGAGATTCGGTCATTCTAATTGGCTGTCCAGCTCGGCCATTATGTAAAACTCGGCTATCATGAGATTCGGTAAATAAAATAAAATTGTCAATAAGCAAGTGTTTTCATAACAGCCTTGTTATTGACTTCAGACAGTCATATTAGCTATTAGCCATCGGCCTTCGGCCTCAGAATAATATGACAGTCTTCAGCTCAATATAAACTAGGCCCTTATGAAAACACTCACTTATTAACATTATATTATAAACCAGAATTTACCTCATGGATATTTTCGTAACGATGAGCCTATATACATGAGAACTGTTTTAATACATTGATATTTTGGTACCATATCTTGAAGAAAAGATATCATGCATATTTAACTAATATATTGCTAAATCGGTTTCATACATTGATGACACGGTTTCAGGTTGTGCAAAATTAACTTATATATTGATAGTTTGCTTCTATGTAAGAACTCGTTCCATACATTGGATACTTCGGTACCATAATTACATAAAACATCGACTTGGTTATTGCCAATTTGGTTCCAAAGTATTGTGTGCCAAATGCTTGAACATATTATTAGGTTCTAGACAAACTGCAAACAACATTAATTTCTAAAAACAAATTACTCAATTGAAACAACTTTTTGCAAACGATAATCTAAACATTTGGCATAATTGATATCAATTATGAATGACTGGTGTGGTTTATTCTTGGCTGTTGCTAAACTGAAACTGGATATAGTACATGAAAATTTGATACAATGCATTTATAGTTAGTGCAAAATGTTCTGTGTTCATACCTGACCATAATAGCAATCAAATATTTATAATGTTTTGTCAACTGAAACAAATGATTTAGTTTTTTTCTCCATTCTAAATACTTATCACCCATATAGTATTATGTAATATTATCACTCATGTCGTATTATGTAATATTATCACCCATATAGAATTATGTAATATTATCACTCATGTCGTATTATGTAATATTATCACCCATATAGTATTATGTAATATTATCACCCATATAGTATTATGTTTATTATCACCCATATAGTATTATGTAATATTATCACTCATGTCGTATTATGTAATATTATCACCCATATAGTATTATGTAATATTATCACTCATGTCGTATTATGTAATATTATCACCCATATAGTATTATGTAATATTATCACCCATATAGTATTATGTAATATTATCACCCATATAGTATTATGTAATATTATCACCCATATAGTATTATGTAATATTATCACCCATATAGTATTATGTAATATTATCACCCATATAGTATTATGTAATATTATCACCCATATAGTATTATGTAATATTATCACCCATATAGTATTATGTAATATTATCACCCATATAGTATTATGTAATATTATCACCCATATAGTATTATGTAATATTATCACCCATATAGTATTATGTAATATTATCACCCATATAGTATTATGTAATATTATCACCCATATAGTATTATGTAATATTATCACCCATATAGTATTATGTAATATTATCACCCATATAGTATTATGTAATATTATCACCCATATAGTATTATGTAATATTATCACCCATATAGTATTATGTAATATTATCACCCATATAGTATTATGTAATATTATCACCCATATAGTATTATGTAATATTATCACCCATATAGTATTATGTAATATTATCACCCATATAGTATTATGTAATATTATCACCCATATAGTATTATGTAATATTATCACCCATATAGTATTATGTAATATTATCACCCATATAGTATTATGTCCTTACTATGTATTTATAAGATGCTTGCTCGAGTGATTAACCACATTTTAACGCACACAGTATAACACATAACACATGAAAAATGAACATAAACAATAAATGTAGAATCTTAATTGAAGAAATCAATGAGAACACTATAAGAATATTCAATGATTAAATAAGATGGCCAATTTGTTGTATACGGGTTAAGAATATTGATCAGGTGTTAAAAAAGATAGCATGACTACGAGTATACAAAGACGTCAATTGCACTATCTTCTTATTATTGCACTTGAAGTTTTTCAAGAAAAGGTTAACAAAATGTTCTCGACAAAGTAATTCACATGAAAAAAATAAGGTGAAATGCTGTATATTTTTATATTAATTCGAAGAAATTAAGACGAGAACACCAAAAAGATTAAGGTCTATCGCTTTAAATTTGTCGACAGGTATACATAATTTCTCATATTTGGTGTCCCTTCCGTAAAATCGTTATGTGGTTGGTGCATTTATGCTTCCGTAAAAACACAATAAAAACAAGAAACATATACCTTTCTAGCCTTACTGTTGTTGCACAATGCAGCTTACAGTAACCCTCTAGTCAGAAAATGTTCACATTTCTAGCATTATTTAGCCAATAAATACCCATAAAAACTAGATCTGTGGCGAGTATCCGAGTACTCGGGTAATAACGAATCAAATTGAAAAATCGAGTATGAATAATCGTCATTACTAAGATTCGTGGTTCGCGATCTTGTTTTTTAACAAATTTAAAGTGTATTCTTTGTTGTTAAAAATCCATTTTCTCTGAATAGATACTATCTCATCATGTACTACTGTTTGTCAAGATGTCCAATCGTTCTTTAGATTATAATGATGCTGTTAAATCAGTTAACTGGAAGGAAGACTTACATATAAATTTAAGCCATAGAACAATTTATATTGATTTACTTTGTTATTCCTAATAAATAAATCTAACTTTCTTCAGGAGTGCAATTTTGAAGTTTTAGATGGGTTACTTGCATTGATAACAAAAGATTCGTGATTCGATTTGTGGATCGTAAGTGATGAAACGTGGATTGGATTGGATCGCCACTTACCCAACGATCCACAGCCCTAATAAAAACCACTTAACTATAACAAAACACCTTATTCATCCTAAATAAGTTCCAAGAGATACAAAAATAATGTTCAAAGAAAAAAATAGAAAGAAAAAAGTTTGTCCCTACTGAGGTTTGAACCCAAAAACCCTCAGTTTCAATGTTATTGACAGTAATTCTAGCACATTTAAATACACTTCAATGTGGAGGAATGCGTTAGGGTCCCTAATGCTACATGTGTCCACTTTTAAAAGAAGGTTAAGGAATAACCAAAAAAGATTTTCTTATTTCAGTTTCGCTTATTCCAGCACTTTAAACCTCTAACACATGTATTTGCTTTTGAATTTTGAAACATTCTGCAAAAAGGTTTTAGTGATTTGTACTCTCTTTTTGTATGACAATTTATACGACATTGAACTTATCTTGACTTATTTTACCTTATATTTATGTAGAAACATATCGTTACGTACATGTAAATATAATTTCTGAGGTTTAGTAAAAATAAAATAATTCATTTTTCACTTGTTGTTTATTGCTGACTTTCTCAGTCGTAACCCTTTACCATGAAAAGTAAGTCGATGTATGTGTTGGACGTAAGTCCTTTAAGCTTGGAATAAGAATAACCGTATACATAATGGCTAAGCCAAATTGTTTTACGAGTTTCTGCAATATTTATGACATTTTGTATATACACAGTGTAGATATATCGGATTTCCTTTAAACTTTGAACAAAGATGTCCGTCAAATAACTGGTAGGATTCGAACTTTATACCTTCCTTTCTAAGGTTGAATAATCTACCACGGGGCAGTCACTCCTCGTTACTCTACCTCTTGGTCATCACATCCCGTTCTGTCAACACACACACATATGTACACATTAGCAACGGCGATATATAATAAATGCCAAGATAAAAAAATAAAATCTCCAATCCAGACCAGCAAATGTGATTAACTTCGGGGGGGGGGGGGGATATTGATGCGACATTTAACGTTGCTTATATATATCCAAGTTCTAGTATTTTAACGGTTTAATGTATATAACACTGAAAATACAGACAAGTAGCATACGTAATAAAACACAATTAATGCAAGCAAAGTACACAATATACAAATTAAAGTACTGACAGTACTCATAGAAATTACATAGACTTGCATTGCAACGTGAAATGGGAACTAGTTTAACAATCGCATGGCGGGTGACGGGAATTTTTTTTTGCATCATTTGTGGACAAAACACTGATACTGCCACCTGTGATCTGACTCGCATATATCTAGTTTCTTTTTACAAATGTACATATAAAATAGTGCTTAGAAGTTTATCTGAATTTCCTAATGCAAAAACTCCACCGTCCTTCGGGTAGCCATCACTCGGAGTTACAAACTGTAGGCATAAAAGACATAATGAGACATTTTCATAATTTTAATATTTTATGCATACACTAGAATATTTCACTATTTCTTACGAGGGATGACCCATAAGTTCGGTAGGACTGAGTTCAAGTAAGTCTAGTAACAATCACGCGCCGTTTGGGTTATACATTATAACTCCAGGTATTACAAATTGTTGTAATGAAGGGGGCTGCGAATTTTTAAATCTTATAATCATCCCGTAAATATCGATCAGAGTAAATATATGTATATAAAGTCCAATGCCGTGTAATAGATGTCAGATTTGTGTATTTGTCGTGCCATACAAATGTATTTTTCTTTCGATGTTTAAATTAAAAGGCAAAGCAGACATTGGAAACACAGCAAAATGTACTGCAAAATAGAATTCGATGCACACTGTCCTGTACAGACAAAGACAGTTTTAAGAAAAAAAATACAATTTGTAATAATTGTATTTTTCAACACAATGTTGTTAATGTCATATAGTACCCATGTTTATAATATAGTTACATACATTTTATGTTATAAGAACAACATATTAAATGAACAGCAAGAACCGGACAATACAAGGTCTTTAATCTTTTTGGAGCATATTTTTCATTGCTTGTAATATTTCAGCCGTCATGTTCCTATTTTTGTCCTTTTTAATATAAATTATAATACTTAAGCTTACAGCATATAACAAAACGACCATAGACGGTTGTGGTCAAGAATATTATATAAAACTATAACAGCATTAAAAGGTCAGGTCGTCAGTATTGGTCAAATATTAGTTTAACGTAATTATTGTTGATTTGCCGGTTGCCAGCCCATGACATCGTTGTATATATAAACAAGTCGCCGAACAGCTTACACTATCAGTTAGATTCTGTCTTCAGATTGAAACGGGAGAGTTGGAAATTAAAAAGCAGAAACATGCCTAGTTATAAATTAACATACTTTAATGGCAAAGGGAGAGGCGAAGCTGCACGTTTGATGTTTGCAGCCGCCGGACAAAAGTATGAAGATAAAAGAATTACCTTTGAAGAATGGGCTGAAGTTAAAAAGGGTAAGACAATAACATAACCAGTAAAATACTGCAACAAAATGATGCTGTAACAAGTTATATAAAGTTGTTTTTCATATACATGTATAATTGTATGAATTAAAATAATATTTTTTAACATATGCGCTCCTGTAATTCGTATTTGTTTGTAACCTTCGCATTCTGGAATATATCTATGTTTTTTTTTTTAATTAAAGTATTGTATTAAGATATTTCATTACCAAACTGTGTTTAAATTAATTGCAGGTGTAAAAACAATTAATATATTTAAGGATTTTAAATAAGGTCATTGAAACTCACAATAATGTATCTTGACTTCATCGCTTACAATTATGGAAAGCATAAATTTGAACATCCGTTTATATATACATGTATACACAGTGACCAAAGAGTAACAAATTATATGAAAAGAGTTGGATTGTTATTACTGCCAGCGTCTCAGATTCTCTTCTTTCGTGATGTTTTTTTACTTAAGTCCTCGCTTAAAAACTGTTGCTGCAACCAACTCATAATTAGGTTCATTAATCCCCCGATCTAACCTGCTTCAGCTATATTGACAAGAAATGTTGCTGTCTGTTCCTTTTCGTTTTCCGCACATGCATGATATTGTTACAAAAATGCTTACCTGCCTACCAATTGTTAAAAATCTGGATCATGTTAGATATCAAAGAGTCTTCAAGGTATAGAAGTGTTTAACATGGTCAATGCATCTTTACTTTCCGATTACTTTTAAAATATATCAAAAGATCATTTTTTAATCGTAATAAAATGACTGATGTTGTGCGATTGAAGTTGTAAGTTTCATCTTTTACTATCATTCCTGCGTTGCTTTCTAATTGATTCTTTCTATCTGCCAGGTACGCCTCAAGGTTCATTGCCAATTTTAAACGTCGATGGAAAAGAAATATGTCAAAGCATGGCCATCAACAGGTTTATAGCCAGAGAGTTCAGTAAGTGGATATATACAAATATATCATTTTAAATGTTGATATTTTAATCTAATATAATTATCATGAAGCCCGATGCGATGCCTGTTGGCGCACTACTAATCAATATTCTATGGCACCTTTCTGACGGTAAGGGTTCCGATTTGGTTTGAAAAATGACTTTAATCTCAAACTATTCTCCTGTTTCTAAGAATTCTGAAGATCTGTTTTAATGGTGTCTGTCGACATGTCTTCGTAATGGATTGACTGACGGATTAGGCACTTGATTTTGCACTTGAGTTTGCGTCAGAGATCAGGATTCCAAGACTATTATATCACATTACATTAGGGAGCATTTTGTTGCCAATTGAACTGGAGTTTTAGAATTAGAGCGTTCTTATATTAACTATGGCTCTGCCGTGAACGCGGTATTCATAATTTACCATGGCTATGCCAAGAAAGCAATGTTCTATATTTACCATGGCTATTCTGCAACCGCTATGTTCTATATTTATTATGGCTTTACCGTGAACCCGATGTTTTTTATTTACTTTAGCTATGTCGTGAAAGCCATGTTCTAACTACCACCATATATATGAATGTGAATGTAATGTTTTATATTTACCATGGCAATAACGTGAAAGCAATGTTCTAGGTTTACCATGACAATACCGAGAACGCAATGTTGTATATTTACTATGGCTAAACCGTGAACACAATGTTCTATATTTACTGTGTCAATGTTCTAGATTTATTTTGGCTTAGTCATCAATGCTTTATTCCCAACTTGACCGTCCGCTTAAGCGACTACATACATGTACATTTTGTATACACACACATTCTTTCAGTAGTTCGTTTGGTAAATTGCACGCTTCGATACACAAATATACTTTATAAGTAGATTGTACGTATTTGTTAGTTTTGAAAATTATAGGTATACACCGGTTCTCAATTCGACCACACTAATCATAAACTACGGGGCTTAAAACGCACCAAATATTCACTAAATTTTATTTTCAAAAATACATATATAGAAGCAAAATTATTATGTGTGCATTGTTTTCAAATGCGATAATTATGTATTGATTTTGTATTATACTGGTATTACAACTGACTTAAAAGCCCCTAAATGACTAAAAAGTCATCGCAGTTAAATCCTGATAAATCTATTATTTTTTTACAGATGCACATTCTAAATACTGTAGTATACATTGTAATTCCTAATAGAACCTCCACAATATAATGCAACTACGATATTTGTTATTGGACCGATGTAAATGATATGAGAATACAGAATGTAGAAATAAAACGTTTCATATGTCAAGTGTTTTAAACAATATATAGATAATAATTATGAACTATAACAACATTGGTTTTCATCATTTACGTTCCATTACAGAGTTATACGGTAAAACAAATTTTGAATCGACCCTTGTGGATCAGATATTGGACTCCTGCCTTGACATGTTTTTACCAATGATAAAAATAGTTTTCAATAAGAACGAAGAAGAGAAAGTAAGTACATGAACCCTGCTGTTTTAATTTTGTTAAATAGTGAACAATACTTATACAAGATCTAATGTTCTACAGTGATGATTAAAGATATTTTAACGGTTTCTGTGTTACTGCTAATGAACCAGATTACTTTACTTCCAGGTACTGTGCATGTTTGTGTGAAAATAACCTGAATTAATTTGCAACCCATTAATTCTAATAAGATCTTTGAAACATTGGGCAATAGTCCTTTGTATAGAGGCGATACATAAGATTTTTTTTTTCGATTAAACATAAAAGAACTAAAATCACGACATGCTTGATATTACTCTAGTTAGACAATGCGATATTCTAACGTATAAATATGTATTATTCAGAAAGAGCAAATGGAAGAATACATGAAGGAAAAAGTCCCTGTTTACTTGGGCAACCTGGAGAAACTATTAGCACAATCAGGAAAGAGTGGCTTTAGTGTCGGACCATCGGTAAGGCTTTACAACACAAGACATTCTAAATAATAACTTAATTGAATACTTAGGGTACAATTAAATGATTTATAATTGCCTGTTGGCCATTGACTAAGATTTATCTTGTGGGCATTGTCTTTTTATCTCATGTTCTAGTATTTGTCTACATAAGAAATTTTGGGTAGAATTTGAATTGATTTGGAAAGAATGTCACGTTATTCAACCAATTAAGCTTTATATATTTTTTTTCTAATGAAATATTGGACGAAAAATATAAGTCTTTACAATATGATCGTCTACCATTATTTTGTCTATCTAACGACTGATAAAAAACCAACCCGCTCGTTTTAAGTCAATATGTTTTGTATATCTATTTCACAGTTGACAATGGCTGATTGCGTCTTACACAGTTACATAGAAAACTGCCGATTAGCAGATTGTCTTGACAAGTACCCTCTGCTGAAAAAGAACAGGGAGACATTCGAAGCATTACCAAAAGTTAAAGATTACCTTGCCAAACGCCCTAAGACAGAATTCTAATCTAAATCTGACTCTATTTAATGCTATGTTTACAATATTTGAAATGACGAATAAATGAAATTAATTTAGCATGTTGTGTTTGTTCTGATTGTTTGTTTGTTTGTGTGTCATTTATCAATATAAACTAGTCATAGATAGGGGCTAAACACCTGGCTTAATACACACTGTAACACAACGAGGAACGTACTCAGAAACCTTATTGTGTAGGTCGGTCAAAATATGAAGAACTTCGTTCTGTTTTAGATAGAAGTTTCATTAAGTACTTTAATTAATTCATCAATTAATCGAGTATTCAAGTAATCGAAGAATCCAACATGCCAAGTGTTTTATTAGTTTGTTTGAATTATAGTCATGAATAGTCTAAGGTGATTTCAAATATATGTATATTTTCTCCACCTTTCTGAATATTTTGCGGTGTAATATGCAACAAAATAAATATACATAATACATGAATGTATATATATTTAAATCCCCTCTTATGATAATACAAGTGTATGTATATATTTCTGAATTTTATGATATATAATACTCTGAAAATACAGACAAGAAACATAAGTGATGAAACAAAATGCAAAAAATGCACACAATACAAAACAATACACAAATACTCAGAAATTAGGCAAAAGTAATACATTATTTACCCAGGGTAAGGCCAATGCGTCTATAGTAATACACATAATTACAGTTATTCAAATTACTGCCAAATAATCGATTTGACAATGACATAAACATTCTTAAAACAGAAAAATGTATATCCTTCAAATCGTACAGATTGTATTACTTTTGCTAGAATGTAGGAACCGGGTGACGAGGAGAGGGCTTAGAGTTTGATCCCCTAATAATTTCGGCTGTAATGGTTATTTAAAGGGACTATAAGATAAGATGATATTTATTTAAAGTCTATAAGACCACAACAGTATAACATAAGCCACCTAAGAGCTGTAAAAAAACAAATGCATGATCAAGAACATACAGACCATAAGCAATAAACCACATTTTAAAACATCTGTTAATAAAAACAAAGAAAATGATAATTAAAAACTTCTGAGATATATAATTAAGACATGAATGGCAGTTAGTAAGCACATAAAGCATTATAATACAATTGACAATAGAAAGAAGGCACAGTAAAATGTTTACATCATATATTACTTATAGCAAGCAGGTAAATATACAAAAGCTTTGGAACATATATTCATGTTGTGCAACCCCTGTGTACAGTATAACAAATTATATGATATACATGCGTATCACTTTTTACATGCATTACATTTACAATCTTGTCCATTCTAATTCAAAATTAAACCCTTGAACTGATTGAAGCTGTTACAGCTTCGAAAGGCTTCTGGGAGAGAATTCCATATAGTACAAAAGCTGCATACCTGAAGGCGTTTTTATCAGCTTTAGTAGATCTCACGTGCCAAATTAGAATAGCGGAAATTATGTGTTATTTTGAATAAGATCTTAAAAGACTGGAGTGGCCAAACTATTAATAATTTTGAATGTTTCTAGAGCCATTGTTCTCATACGTCTAATATAAAGGTTTGGAAGCTTGGTCCATGACAGAAGTTTTCTGTAGGAAGACTGCCCATCATCATGTACAAGTATTAAGGCTCTTTCCGGATTTTTCTCCATTTTTTAGAATTTCTTTCTGAACAAAAATGCCAAATAGTGGACAGAAATTAAAGTTAGACAGAATAAAAGTGTGAACTATTGTCAGTCTATTTAATTTGTTGAGATTACATCCTATCCGTTTAAGAATATTGAGTTAGTTGTTGAGCAGCCTTCCTACAGATGCTCACCCAACCGTTGTGATTCAAATCTGTAGTTAGTTCCCCTCCTCTCCCGAAACAAAGTGTAACGTTCATGTCGTAATTTCCTTATCTTATGATACAAAAGCATACGATCTATCGTAAGCCTTGGCCAAAACATAGTCGCAGAAGTTTTTTTCCATGAAAGCCTATTTTTTATAAAAGCATTTTCACTTAACATAAAACTACTCAAGAATAAACCTTGAGAAAAGTGATTTAATTTTATAGACAGACAGGATGTTTTTGAACCAGAGCTTTGTCTAATAAACGACGGATACTAGTACTCACACCCGCTGTTTTTTAGTATAATTATAATTATAAAAAGCACCGACATACATACATACAAAGAGAATTTATACTTTTTACTCACTGTATTATATTTGCAATTATCCCTTTATTACAAAACAATAATGATTTCTATGCAGATAGAATTGTAGCTGATTTTGTAGTGATGTTGTGTATATTCTAACGATGCTCGAAAAGAGATAAACACAGTCGATTGTAGATTTGTAGATGCCAGCCAATTGATTTTACTGAGTACAACGTACAACGATTCTATTAAGCATGAAAACGACAGGTTGAGAATTGTGCCACACTTAATATGTTGCGTGACAATTTCCTTTAGACACTGACCAGTGTTGTCAACATTCAGTAAAATGTTATCAAGAAAGCAATAACCAATACTTATAAATAGGGCCAACATCATAGACAATCCCAAATAAAGTAAAGGAAATACTTATGGAAACTGAACTTACATAGACGTGCACTGCAACATGGAATGGAAACTAGTTTAACCATTGCACTACAATGAATTTTGATGCGGACCAAAGCACTACGTTTTTCTCCATCCGCCATGCACTAGTTCCCTTACCATAATGCAATGCAAGTCTATGTAAGTTCAGTGAGTACTTTGAGTACTTTGATTTCTTTGTATAATTATATGTACAAATGTTTACATAAAATCGTGTTTGTTTGAATTAATTTCATAATGCAAAAAATGCACCGACCTTGAGGAGTTACAAACTGTACACATAAAAGACATGATGAGGCATTTTTCGACGATTTTTAATCTTTTATGCATACAACAGATTAATTCTTACGAGGGGTGATCCATAAATTCGGCAGAATTGAGTACAAATAAGTCAGGTATTTCAGCTAACATTCACGCATAGGACAGCTGTTGATGTTATTACATATTTCTTTGCATATTAATTGCAAATGATATGCAATACTTTGTATGATGACATATTTTGTTGTCACAAGCGATTTTAACTCAAGGTTACTGAAAGACCGGATTACATGTATGTAGAAAATGAAAATGAATTTATTAAACATTTATTACCAGACGTGAATGTTTTAGCTGATGTTTTAGCTAGGAAAAGCTAATATGAAACTGTTAATGAATATGGTGGGGCATTATTAGGATTATGTTAAGTTTCAGGTTTAGGGAGGGTATTAGAAGATAGTAATGTTGGTAAACATACATACATGATTGTTTATGGTAACAGTGTTATTAACATGGTTTTAACTTTTAACTAAATGTAAATTGTTCAATAGTTTAACACCTTTGTAAGCGGACAATACTTAATCATATACATTGTACCTTGTTACCCTTAGATACCTGACTGTAAATGTGTATGTATATTATGTATGTGATATTTTGAACAAGAAATACTAGAGGGCATACAAGCCATTTTTTATGCTAATTACTTATGAAAAAAATATTACTCCATATATTACAATAAAGCTGCCTGTGTATTTTGAAACCTGATAGCCATAGCTCTTAATTAAAGTAAATACTAGTACAGGTATATAAAGTCTAATGCCGTGTGATACAAATCAAATTGGCGTTTGACGCGCAATTAGTTGATGTTCACTGGTCCGTTAAAGAAATATTTAGCATTCGATGTTTTATTAAATGTCATAAACACGCATTTTTTAATTCTTAGGACGACATTTCTTCACAATTCTTCAAAATGTCAAAGCAGAATACGATACGCACAATCTTACAACAGACAAAGAGATTACAAATACACTGTACATACAATAGGTGGTGTATTTTATAACAAATTTTATTTTACCAGTCTTGTTGTCAGACAATGTATTTCAGAGTATGGCATTTCATATGTTGCATTTTCGGTGTCTCAGAACTTATAAATTAAACATGAATAATCTATTAGTGTTTTTTATGTTTACTATAACCCATATTTATAATATGCAAGTTAACGTACGAACATTTTTGTGATAAAACAACATATTAAATGAACAGTGTGTCCCAGAAAATATGAAGTCCCTAATCTAAGGAGCGTATTTTCATTGCTAAAACATGTCTCTAAAATTTACCCATGTTCCTGTTTTTGTTCGTTTTAATATGTAACATTAGAGTCATGATCACATTATCAATCGATGACAGGCACTTAGGGTCAAGAGTTGCGTTTAAAACTAGAACTGTGCTAAAAATATCGTCAGTGTGGGGCAAATATTGATTTAACGTAGTTTAAGTTAATTTGCTGGTTGCTAGCCCGTGACATCCTTGTATATATAAACAAGTCACTGAACAGCTTACACTATCAGTTAGATTCTGTCCTCAGATTGAAACAGTGTTGGAAATTAAAAAGCGTAAACATGCCTAGTTATAAATTAACATACTTTAATGGCAAAGGAAGGGCCGAAGCTACACGCTTGATGTTCGCAGCAACCGGACAAAAATATGAAGATAAAAGAATTACCTCTGAAGAATGGGCGAAATTAAAAAAAGGTAAGTCAGTCACAACAAAATACTTAAAATTACGTTCTAATAAGTTCTAAAACTCTTATGTATTTGAGTGTATACTTGTATAAAAAAATGTTCTTATCATCCTGAAGAAGCCAATGCGGCGAAACGTTGATGGAATGAAATAAATTATCTAATTCAATCGTTTTTCGTGTTTGGTGATAATTGTATGAATCATAATAATTAATGCATTTTCAACGCACTTGTTACAGTAAATGAGTATTCATGTTTGAAGTCTTTTTCTTCTGGAGCAATTTTGGTCTGTTAATGTACGTAAAACGTTTGAAACTAAATTGTTATAATTCACAATAACGTAGACATATATTGCACCACTTTTAATTGTTGATTTTTTTAAAAACTGAACACGCGTAAATATGTCCACTTTTACGCAATGACCACGGAGGAACATACTATATGAAAGAATTTAGATTATTTTTACTGCAAGTATCTAAATGTCTCTGCGTTCATGGTGTTTTTCTGTCGTATTATCTCGTTAATAAATTATTGATTTGCAGAAACGCTACCAACTAATGATTGTTCTAAAACCATCGAACCCAAAATATTTCATCTATTTTTTTAAAAAAAAATGTTCGTTGTTAAAAGAGAATGCCTAACAACGTACCCATCGATAAAAATTTGGATCGCTTAATCACCAATTGTTTAGTATGGCCTTATTGGAAGATTATTTTGGGGGTGTACGACTTTCTTGGGTCACCCCGGGTATAAAGATGGTCAATAAATCTTAATCAATAATTTTTTATCTTTAAAAAATTCAAATAAAATCAAATGTTTGAATTTTACTGAGCAATTAAAGCATGTTCCGTGTTTTTTTTTCTTTGTTAATATAAGGCAACAAGACTCTTGTAAAAGCATCCTGAAATATGATTAATATTAAGTGGTTGAAATGTTTTTCGTGTTTTACGACCAATTCTCCGTTGTTATATATTTGAGTCTTTTTGATCTTACAGATACACCTCAAGGCTCACTTCCTGTTTTAAAAGTCGATGGAAAGGAATTATGTCAAAGCATGGCTATCAACAGGTTTATTGCCAGAGAGCTCAGTAAGTGATATTTTTACTAATCCATCACGAGGTAAAATGACCAAATAATCATCCAAAATGATAAAACATTGTAAGACCACATGCGTAGGAGAGCACATGTGTTACAAATGTGATCGCATACAAGTATATATGCGAAATCAAGGTGGTGGTTGCTAATTTTTTATCTTGTTTGGTCCGAATGCGGTCTCACGGTTTCGATTATGGTCCGTTACTAATGTGATCCGACTTAACAGCTATATAATCCATTCAACTGCATTTTTTGCGATAAGATAAAAAAGTTCAGCAATTCTCAAGTCTGAATGAAAATAATTTATAAAACATTGAAAATCATGATTTATCCGGAAATTTGTATACAGTACAAGTATATGGTAAAGAATATGCACTTTTCAATATTCACTATGACTATACCGTGAAATCAATGTTCTAGATTTACTATGGTTATACCGTAAATGCAATGTTCTATATTTACTATGACTATACCGTTAATGCAATTTTCTATATTTACTATGGCTGCAATGTTCTATATTTACTATGACTATACCGTAAATACAATGTTCTATATTTACTATGACTAAACCGTGAAAACAATGTTCTATATTTACTATGACTATATCATGAATGCAATATTCTATATTTACTATGACTATACCGTAAATGCAATATTCTATATTTACTCTGGCTATACTGTGAATGCAATGTTCTATATTTACTATGACTATACCGTGAATGCAATGTTCTATATTTACTATGACTATATCATGAATGCAATATTCTATATTTACTATGGCTATACTGTGAATGCAATGTTCTATATTTACTATGACTATATCGTGAATGCAATGTTCTATATTTACTATGACTATACCGTGAAAACAATATTCTATATTTACTATGACTATACCGTAAATGCAATGTTCTATATTTACTATGACTATACCGTAAATGCAATGTTCTATATTACTATGACTATACCGTGAAAACAATGTTCTATATTTACAATGACTTTACCGTAAATGCAATGTTCTATATTTACTATGGCTTTACTGTGAATGCAATGTTCTATATTTACTATGACTATACCGTAAATGCAATATTCTATATTTACTATGACTATACCGTGAATGCAATATTCTATATTTACTATGACTATACCGTGAATGCAATGTTCTATATTTACTATGACTATACCGTGAAAACAATATTCTATATTTACTATGACTATACCGTAAATGCAATGTTCTATATTTACTATGACTATACCGTAAATGCAATGTTCTATATTTACTATGACTATACCGTGAAAACAATGTTCTATATTTACTATGACTTTACCGTAAATGCAATGTTCTATATTTACTATGGCTTTACTGTGAATGCAATGTTCTATATTTACTATGACTATACCGTAAATGCAATATTCTATATTTACTATGACTATACCGTGAATGCAATATTCTATATTTACTATGACTATACCGTGAATGCAATGTTCTATATTTACTATGGCTTTACCGTGAATGCAATGTTCTATATTTACTATGACTATACCGTGAATGCAATATTGTATATTTACTATGACTATATCGTGAATGCAATGTTCTATATTTACTATGGCTTTACTGTGAATGCAATGTTCTATATTTACTATGACTATACCGTGAATGCAATATTCTATATTTACTATGACTATACCGTGAATGCAATATTCTATATTTACTATGACTATACCGTGAATGCAATGTTCTATATTTACTATGGCTATACCGTGAATGCAATGTTCTATATTTACTATGGCTATACCGTGAATGCAATATTCTATATTTACTATGGCTTTACTGTGAATGCAATGTTCTATGTAAGTTTCTATGGATATGCAGTGAACGCAATGTTCTATATTCTCAACTTGACACTCCGCTAAAAACAACTATATACTGTCCAGTTAGGATAATGTGATAGTGACGTTTCATTTTATGTGTACACAAAAGTTTACATCCATTGTCTGAACAGGTAAAATGGGTTTATGAGAAACAAATATAGTATTATAGTTTAGCAATGATATTGTAGATGTCTGGTTGGCGCAGTTGGTAAAGCCTTTAGAATTGATCAGGGGCTAAAATTTTATCGCGAGTTCGAACCTCACCGGTTGTCTCTTTTTTCGTTTTCTTTTTCAACTTTTTGCAAATGAATTGTAGTTTCGTTATAATATTTAGTAGTAAATTGTAAAGAAAAAGAATGCATAATATATAATTGTCCTGTGTAACGCAAAGTGTGCCGAGTGCAAAAGTACGTGAAGTATTATTACCGCGCACAGGTATTTCGTACAAACTTATCTGAATGCCAACTAGCTAAATATGACTGAAAATAGGTGGACTTTTAATGGCGAACCAATCGTAATTACCAGAATTACAACGAAATATCTAAGACTATTCTTCATCATGTTTATTACATGTAAAAGATATTCAAAAATGATATGCCAAACGATAAATAATGATAATAATATAAACACTAGATCTAGTGTACTCCTTACCAAAAAAAAAAAAAAAAAAAACGACGAAAAAATTGACGATTTTTAAAAAAAAGATATATAGCAATAGAAAATAATTTGCGAAAAAAACCAAGTCGTGGTCTCACACACTTCTTTTCACATCAATAGATTATCGTCAGACACCATCGTTACCAACTGCGCTACGCCGACAGTTGATGTATTTATGGAATTTTTTTTTTTTTTGTAAATCATGTAGTCAGCCTATATGTCCAATGATAATTTGACAACGGTTTTACACCGTAAGAATGGACTCGACCACTGCGTCACTATACAATTATCCTAACTGAGCAGTACGTGTATATACATCCTTACAGTAATTCGTTTGAGAAGTATCACGCTCTAATACACAAATAATATACTATTGAAATAGTGTATGTATTCAATGGTGTGAAGCCGGTTTTCAAAATAACCGCACTTAATATGAAGTAAACCTTTTACAAACAGCAACATAACTATTTTGCATTTTACTTTAAAGTATATTATGTATTGATGCAACTTTTAAAAGTTTGTCAAGTTCGTTGAAAGCAGTTATGAATTAAAATTCAGTGAAGCGTATTTGAAGTTCAATTCTTATAAAACGAATATATATTTACACTTAATGCGCATCTTGCATACATCAAAGTTTCAACGTTTATTCATAATAAAGTATTCAGTCATGTATAAAGTCATACATAGTTTGTTTAGGTCAGAAACGATCGATGAACAAACTGACAGAAAAAGATGTCATAGCTGGTTTAAAATGATAGATATGCTACCAGTTTACTATAATAAAATATTAGATGACTATATATATATATATATAAGCAGTATCAACATTACATAGAAAAAATGTACGAGCTATGTATGTATATGTTTTTAAACTTTAGCAAAATACAGTTCAACCTCTCCAGAGCGGCTCTCTCTTTAGCAACAACTCTTCTACGACAACAACATGATGTATTCACACTGCACGATTTAACTATTAATTTAACCTCTCTAAAGCAACAACCTCTCAACAATAACATAATTTTGCAACTCTCAAAGGATGTTGCTTTTGAGAGTTTGCACTGTACATACACAGCTCGTAAAAAGTGGCTGAGCAATCAAAACTATGCCTTTATGCAACAATGCCATTTTCTAATAGGACCGATGTAACCCAGTGCTATGAGAATAGAAAAATAAAACGCCCCATTTCTCGGGTGTTTTAAACAATGTATAGATAATAATTATGAACTATGACAGCATTGATTTTTATCCTCTACGATCCATTTCAGAGTTATACGGTAAGACAAATTTTGATGCGGCCGTTGTGGATGAAATCCTGGACACCAGTCTTGACATGTTCTTACCAATGACAAAAATATTTTTCAATAAGAACGAAGAAGAGAAAGTAAGTACATGAACCCTGCTATTTTAATTTTCTGTGATTGTAAAATAATAAAGAAAACTTTTACAAAAGTGTCATATATCTTATATTGATAATTAAAAAATATCTGAATTGTTTTTTTTTTTGCTAGTTTTGGTGTACTAATGTGTTTTAAATAATCATGCAAAATATTATTATCGGGAACTATACGTGTATATGTGAGAATAAACTGAATTTATAAATGATAATTTGAAAACCCATATATTTCAATATACATGTATCATTCACAAACATTGGTCAGTTTTCACTGATACAAGTTATCAAGGTTTGATATAAGAGTGTTTTAAATTTTTCTTCGATATATTCAGCGGCAAAATATGAATAAGTATCAGGGCATGCGTGATGCGGCTCTAATAAGACAATGAAATATTCATAGGTATGAACTATGTTTTATTCAGAAAAAGCAAATGGAAGAATACATGACGGAAAAAGTCCCTGTGTTCTTGGGCAACCTAGAGAAACTGATTGCTCAGACAGGAAGTAAAGGCTATGCTGTTGGTTCATCGGTAAGTCAGCGTTATATAAGGCATTCTCAATTATATATTAATTGAATATAATTGCAAATAAACGAACTACATAGTGTTATGTTTTTAGCTTTTGACGTTTAAATAAGATTGTATCCGGGTGAAACTGGTTTTAGAATCCATGTATTTGTCTACTTTATAAATCATTGTTAGAAATAAATTTATTAGGACCAGTATGTCACGTGGGCCCATCACGTGGTCTTATCAATTGAGCTCTGTATATTTGTTTGTTTTTAACGAAATGCTGGAAGGAAAACATGGCTTTTCCAACCTCATTGTCTACCATTCGTCCGTCTACCGTGGTCAATATGTAAAGTTTGTTTTGTATATTTATGTTACAGGTGACAATGGCTGATTGCGTACTTCACAATTACTTAGAAAACTGTCGATTAGTGGATTGTCTTGACAAGTATCCTCTTCTGAAAAAAAACAGGGAGACATTCGAAGCATCACCAAAAATAAAAGATTACCTAGCCAAACGCCCTAAGACTGATTTTTGATCTGAGTTAATTGACAATTTGACACTATTTTAATGCTATGTTAACACTATTTGAAATGACGAATAAATATATTTAAATTTACACTCTGTGTTTATTCTTATTGTTCTACGTGTATCGTGTATAAAAATGAACTACTCTCGCTGATATAGGGTCGTGGGTTGGAGACCATTTGAAAAAATCAAATGCAACTAGAGCTACGGAACAATAGAGAATACCAGTAATCATATAGTGCACCAAACCAGAGATGCTATACTATCAGTATTCTAATATATACCACCTTGACCAAATGTAATATGAAAAGTTTATTTATTCTGGTTACGAATAGACTGGGGTAACTTCAATTTCATGTACAGTAAAACCTCGAGTATCCGAAATCGACGGGACCGAAGCATAATTTCCGAAATGTCAAGGTTTCGGATAACACGATTCGGATAATGGATTTCTTTAACATTTATATAGTGGGAAATCGGGATTCATTTCGGATAACACCAGGTGTTCGGATAATCCGAGTTCGGATAATCGCTTTATTCTGAAAATACTAAGATAAAACATGACTGACGAAACAAAAACATACAAAGTACACTACTGTGTCTGAAATAGTGAAAATCCTTTATCACAATATACCAAACTATCACAGTGAATATTACAAATTAAAACCAACAAATAGTGCTCCATACAAAACTCCTATGAAAAAAAAACAATCATAGACTGGAGCTCTCTCAGAGAACACCAAATCGCCGCAACTACAGCTGATAGTTTTATAATAGCTTTCCATACAGGTACAGTGCGCAATAAAAAAATTCACAATGATACAATAATTAGGAGATAATAGCTAGTACATGTATTTACCTTCTAAAGGCGAGGCTTAAGAGTCTACTACAGTGCAAACTCTCTAAGGCAACATCCTTTGGGAGCATGGGAGCAGTAAAATGTTGTTGTTGATGAGAGGTTGTTGCTCTAGAGAGGATAAATCAATAGTTACACCATGCAGTGGGAAGAAAATCACACTGTTGTTGAAGCAAGTTGTTACTCTAGAGAGGGTCCGTCTAGAGAAGTTGTACTGTAGTAATACATAATAACATACAGATATTGAAATAAATGTGCCACAAAATAGATTTGAAAATGACGTCAACATTCTAAAAATATGAAGACGTATATCCTTCCAATCATACAAATTTAATGAATACTCTAAATTTAGATCTAAACAAAGTTTATGACGTCTTGTCTCATAGTACAATAGTGTGTGCCGTGTCGTAACCTTCGACCAAGACAAACTGAAGACATATAGAAAATGTTTTAGAATTACTTGATAACTTAATTGCACGTATATGCTTTAATGTTACTAAACAATATTTTCATAGGTAATAATTGACTTAAACAAAAACATCTAAAAAATAAATCATAGAAATAAGAAATGATATGATTTCATGAACAGACCTGACGTTTTTAAAATATAATACTGCACTAGTCATAACAAGAGGGCCAAGATGGCCCTATATCGCTCACATGACAATCACTGTTCACTCATTAAAACATTGTTTTGAACCGGTGACCTAGTTGTTGACCCCAGACGACCTATGTTCGAATTTGTCTTACATATCATTTAGACAAACAGTCTGACTAGGTTTGGTGAAGATACTATCAAAATTTGACATCTACAGTGTTAATAAGGTTTTCCTAAGATTTGACCTTGTGACCTGGTTTTTAAACCCGGCTGACCCATGTTCATCCTTGACCCACATATCATTGAGGCAAACATTTTGACAATGTTTGGTGAAGATCCAATTAAAACTGTGACATCTACAGTGTTAACAAAGTTTTCCTAAGATTTGACCTGGTGACCTAGTTATTGACCCCAGATGACCCATATTTATACTTGACCGTTATATCATTAAAACAAACGATTTGACAAAGTTTGGTGAAGATCCAATAATAACTGTGAAATCTACAGTGTTAACATGGTTTTTCATAAGGTTTGACCTAGCGACCTAGTTTTTGACCCAAGATAACCCATGTTCGAACTCGTCCAAGATATTATAAAGACAAACATTCTGACAAGGTTTCATGATCATCCAATCAAAACAGTGACTTCTAGAGTGTTCACAAGGTGTTCCAGCAATTTGCCCTAGTGACCTTATTTTACTACAGAAATGACCCATTATCAAACTTGACCTACATATTATTAAAATAAACATTCTGACAAAGTTTCATGAAGATCCAGTCAAAACAGTGATTTCTAAAGTGTTCACAAGGTTTTCCCTTATTTGGCCCTGGCGACCTAGTTTTTTACCCCAAATGGCCCAATATCGAACTCGTCCGAGATTTTGTTGATATTAACGTTCTGACCCAGTTTTGCTAAAATTGAGCCAAACATGTGGCCCCTAGTGTGGTCACAACATAAAGTTTGACGACGCCATCGCACACCGCACGACGCACGACGCACGACGCCGGACGCCGGACGGAGAGTGATCCTAATAGCTCACTTTGTCACTTTGTGACATGTGAGCTAAAAAGGGAATGCTCTTTATAGGAAATGCATTAATTTTGATAATTATAACTTTGTTACAACGCATCTACATGTATATTCCAATTAGGCACGAAATGACAAAAAAACACAATCGATTTTGCAGAGTCGTTTTTATCAAATTTATCGAATACAATGTACATCGATTTTACTGACCATAAGAGCGAACCTTGAGAAATTTGCCATACTATTGTGCGTGACAAACTTGGCTGAATACAGAAATTAGTACAAGGACCAAGTGTCCTCTATACTTGACCAAATACTGACCAGTGTTAACATGCACTAACAATGTGATTAGGAAATCAATAACTAATATTGACTAATGAGACCAATAGCAAAGTTAATCTTTAAAATGACGTACATGTATGTACAGTCTAACCCCTGAAAACCGGACTCCCTGAAAACCGGAATTTCAAGAAAATCGGGCTCCCTGAAAATAGGAATTCCCTGAAAATTGGACGATATTTCATGTCCCATTTTCTTCTGAATTTTTAACAAAAGTTCTCAGAAAAGGGAATTCTCAGAAACCCGGACACTCGGCCCAGTCCCGAAAGGATCCGGTTTTCATAGTTTTACTGTATGTAATATATATATTGTTTACACTGTCATATAATGTGGACCAGCTGTACAATGTAGATGACATCGTAACTACTAGATCAACATTGGTTTGTTAACCGTTTGAATTACGTCTCTACAATGTGCTGTAGTACTTAAATATTTGTACATGTATATCATTATGTCTATTTTGTAAACATGTGAATAAGTATTCGGATACGAAATTAATCATAGATGCAAACAACATATTTATTCTTCCTTCCCTGCAAAACTAATTGGAAGGTTTCTGTAAAAAACATTGATCCGGCAGGTCAATGCTTTTATTTACAATGGCGAATTCTGAAAGAATCTTTGCAGAGTTACCATAAAAATAAACTGTAATATGTGTAATGCTGATTGTATACGTACACTACTACACTTTAATATAAAAGTCATCTCAGAGTCAAATAACACTAAAGAGGTCTGTCCATACCATCTGTTACCCGAGATGTATCATGGCCCAATGTAACAAAATACATTAGTAGTATTGCAAACAATTGAAACAGAATCGGATCAAAAGCGGAAAAGAAATTTGAATCCACAGTTGACAGCATAATTGTTCATTTTATTTAAATAGTATCATACTGATACTTTTGAAAAGTGAACCATACCAAAAACTGAGGATCTTGCGACAAGACAGGGCAATTGCGAAAACATCACCGTGAGAAATATTCAACCATAAAATCTTATTAATTAGGGTCGAACCAGGGACGCTATAATAAATATACAGTTTAACCTCTCCAGAGCGGCCCTGTCTTGAGCAACAACAGTGTGATTTTTCTACAACACGATGTAACTATTTATCCATCCTCTTACAGATGCTCCCCCAACCGTTTTGATTCAAATCTGTAGTTAGTTCCCCTCCTCTCCCGAAACAAAGTGTAACGTTCATGTCGTAATTTCCTTGTCTTATGATACAAAGGCATACGATCTATCGTAAGCCTTGGCCAAAACATAGTCACAGAAGTTTTTTTCCATGAAAGCCTATTTTTTATAAAAGCATTTTCACTTAACATAAAACTACTCAAGAATAAACCTTGAGAAAAGTGATTTAATTTTATAGACAGACAGGATGTTTTTGAACCAGAGCTTTGTCTAATAAACGACGGATACTAGTACTCACACCCGCTGTTTTTTAGTATAATTCTAATTAATAAAAGCACCGACATACATACTTTCAAAGAGAATTCATACTTTTTACTCACTGTATTATATTTGCAATTATCCCTTTATTACAAAACAATAATGATTTCTATGCAGATAGAATTGTAGCTGATTTTGTAGTGATGTTGTGTATATTCTAACGATGCTCGAAAAGAGATAAACACAGTCGATTGTAGATTTGTAGATGCCAGCCGATTGATTTTACTGAGTACAACGTACAACGATTCTATTAAGCACGAAAACGACAGGTTGAGAATTGTGCCACACTTAATATGCTGCGTGACAAACGTCCTTCAGACACTGACCAGTGTTGTCAACATTCAGTAAAATGTTATCAAGAAATCAATAACCAATACTTATGAATAGGGCCAACATCATAGACAATCCCAAATAAAGTAATGGAAATACTCTTGGAAACTGAACTTACATAGACGTGCACTGCAACATGGAATGGAAACTAGTTTAACCATTGCACTGCAATGAATTTTGATGCGGACCAAAGCGCTACGTTTTTCTCCATCCGCCATGCACTAGTTCCCTGTCCATGATGCAGTGCAAGTCTATGTAAGTTCAGTGAGTACTTTCAGTACTTTGATTTCTTTTTATAATTATATGTACAAATGTTTACATAAAATGGTGTTTGTTTGAATTAATTTCATAATGCAAAAAAATGCACCGACTTTGAGGAGTTACAAACTGTACACATAAAAGACATGATGAGGCATTTTTCGATGATTTTTAATCTTTTATGCATACAACAGATTAATTCTTACGAGGGGTGATCCATAAATTCGGCAGAATTGAGTACAAGAAAGTCAGGTAAGTCAGCTAACATTCACGCACAGGACCGCTGTTGATGTTATTACATATTACTATGCATATTAATTGCAAATGATATGCAATACTTTGTATGATGACAAATTTTATTGTCACAAGCGATTTTAACTCAAGGTTGCTGAAAGACCGGATTATGTAGAAAATGAAAATGAATTTGTTAAACATTTATTATCAGACGTGAATGTTTTAGTTGATGTTTTACCTAGGAAAAGCTAAGCTAAAACTGTTAATGAATATGGTGGGGCATTATTAGGATTATGTAAAGTTTCAGGTTTAGGGAAAGTATTAGAAGATAGTAATGTTGGTAAACATACATACATGATTGTTTATGGTAACAGTGTTATTAACATGGTTTTAACTTTTAACTAAATGTAAATTGTTCAATAGTTTAACACCTTTGTAAGCGGACAATACTTAATCATATACATTGTACATTGTTACCCTTAGATACCTGACTGTAAATGTGTATGTATATTATGTATGTGATATTTTGAACAAGAAATACTAGAGGGCATACAAGCCATTTTTTATGCTAATTACTTATGAAAAAAATATTACTCCATATATTACAATAAAGCTGCCTGTGTATTTTGAAACCTGATAGCCATAGCTCTTAATTAAAGTAAATACTAGTACAGGTATATAAAGTCTAATGCCGTGTGAAACAAATCAAATTGGCGTTTGACGCGCAATTAGTTGATGTTCACTGGTCCGTTAAAGAAATATTTAGCATTCGATGTTTTATTAAATGTCATAAACACGCATTTTTGAATTCTTAGGACGACATTTCTTCACAATTCTTCAAAATGTCAAAGCAGAATACGATACGCACAATCTTACAACAGACAAAGAGATTACAAATACACTGTACATACAATAGGTGGTGTATTTTATAACAAATTTTATTTTACCAGTCTTGTTGTCAGACAATGTATTTTAGAGTATGGCATTTCATATGTTGCATTTTCGGTGTCTCAGAACTTATAAATTAAACATGAATAATCTATTAGTGTTTTTTATGTTTACTATAACCCATATTTATAATATGCAAGTTAACGTACGTACATTTTTGTGATAAAACAACATATTAAATGAACAGTGTGTCCCAGAAAATATGAAGTCCCTAATCTAAGGAGCGTATTTTCATTGCTAAAACATGTCTCTAAAATTTACCCATGTTCCTGTTTTTGTTCGTTTTAATATGTAACATTAGAGTCATGATCACATTATCAATCGATGACAGGCACTTAGGGTCAAGAGTTGCGTTTAAAACTAGGACTGTGCTAAAAATATCGTCAGTGTGGGGCAAATATTGATTTAACGTAGTTTAAGTTAATTTGCTGGTTGCTAGCCCGTGACATCCTTGTATATATAAACAAGTCACTGAACAGCTTACACTATCAGTTAGATTCTGTCCTCAGATTGAAACAGTGTTGGAAATTAAAAAGCGTAAACATGCCAAGTTATAAATTAACATACTTTAATGGCAAAGGAAGGGCCGAAGCTACACGCTTGATGTTCGCAGCAACCGGACAAAAATATGAAGATAAAAGAATTACCTCTGAAGAATGGGCGAAATTAAAAAAAGGTAAGTCAGTCACAACAAAATACTTAAAATTACGTTCTAATAAGTTCTAAAACTCTTATGTATTTGAGTGTATACTTGTATAAAAAAATGTTCTTCTCATCCTGAAGAAGCCAATGCGGCGAAACGTTGATGGAATGAAATAAATTATCTAATTCAATCGTTTTTCGTGTTTGGTGATAATTGTATGAATCATAATAATTAATGCATTTTCAACGCACTTGTTACAGTAAATGAGTATTCATGTTTGAGGTCTTTTTCTTCTGGAGCAATTTTGGTCTGTTAATGTACGTAAAACGTTTGAAACTAAATTGTTATAATTCACAATAACGTAGACATATATTGCACCACTTTTAATTGTTGATTTTTTTAAAAACTGAACACGCGTAAATATGTCCACTTTTACGCAATGACCACGGAGGAACATACTATATGAAAGAATTTAGATTATTTTTACTGCAAGTATCTAAATGTCTCTGCGTTCATGGTGTTTTTCTGTCGTATTATCTCGTTAATAAATTATTGATTTGCAGAAACGCTACCAACTAATGATTGTTCTAAAACCATCGAACCCAAAATATTTCATTTTTTTTAAAAAATGTTCGTTGTTAAAAGAGAATGCCTAACAACGTACCCATCGATAAAAAGTTGGATCACTTAATCACCAATTGTTTAGTATGGCCTTATTGGAAGATTATTTTGGGGGTGTACGACTTTCTTGGGTCACCCCGGGTATAAAGATGGTCAATAGATCTTAATCAATAATTTTTTATCTTTAAAAAATTCAAATAAAATCAAATGTTTGAATTTTACTGAGCAATTAAAGCATGTTCCGTGTTTTTTTTTCTTTGTTAATATAAGGCAACAAGACTCTTGTAAAAGCATCCTGAAATATGATTAATATTAAGTGGTTGAAATGTTTTTCGTGTTTTACGACCAATTCTCCGTTATTATATATTTGAGTCTTTTTGATCTTACAGATACACCTCAAGGCTCACTTCCTGTTTTAAAAGTCGATGGAAAGGAATTATGTCAAAGCATGGCTATCAACAGGTTTATTGCCAGAGAGCTCAGTAAGTGATATTTTTACTAATCCATCACGAGGTAAAATGACCAAATAATCATCCAAAATGATAAAACATTGTAAGACCACATGCGTAGGAGAGCACATGTGTTACAAATGTGATCGCATACAAGTATATATGCGAAATCAAGGTGGTGGTTGCTAATTTTTTATCTTGTTTGGTCCGAATGCGGTCTGTTTCGATTATGGTCCGTTACTAATGTGATCCGACTTAACAGCTATATAATCCATTCAACTGCATTTTTGCGATAAGATAAAAAAGTTCAGCAATTCTCAAGTCTGAATGAAAATAATTTATAAAACATTGAAAATCATGATTTATCCGGAAATTTGTATACAGTACAAGTATATGGTAAAGAATATGCACTTTTCAATATTCACTATGACAATACCGTGAAATCAATGTTCTAGATTTACTATGACTATACCGTTAATGCAATGTTCTATATTTACTATGACTATACCGTGAAAACAATGTTCTATATTTACTATGACTATATCATGAACGCAATATTCTATATTTACTATGACTATACCGTAAATGCAATATTCTATATTTACTATGGCTATACTGTGAATACGATGTTCTATATTTACTATGACTATACCGTGAATGCAATGTTCTATATTTACTATGGCTATATCATGAATGCAATATTCTATATTTAATATGGCTATACTGTGAATGCAATGTTCTATATTTACTATGACTATATCGTGAATGCAATGTTCTATATTTACTATGACTATACCGTGAAAACAATATTCTATATTTACTATGACTATACCGTAAATGCAATGTTCTATATTTACTATGACTATACCGTAAATGCAATGTTCTATATTTACTATGACTATACCGTGAAAACAATGTTCTATATGTACTATGACTTTACCGTAAATGCAATGTTCTGTATTTACTATGGCTTTACTGTGAATGCAATGTTCTATATTTACTATGACTATACCGTGAATGCAATATTCTATATTTACTATGACTATACCGTGAATGCAATATTCTATATTTACTATGACTATACCGTGAATGCAATGTTCTATATTTACTATGACTATACCGTGAAAACAATGTTCTATATTTACTATGACTTTACCGTAAATGCAATGTTCTATATTTACTATGGCTTTACTGTGAATGCAATGTTCTATATTTACTATGACTATACCGTAAATGCAATATTCTATATTTACTATGACTATACCGTGAATGCAATATTCTATATTTACTATGACTATACCGTGAATGCAATGTTCTATATTTACTATGGCTTTACCGTGAATGCAATGTTCTATATTTACTATGACTATACCGTGAATGCAATATTCTATATTTACTATGACTATACCGTGAATGCAATGTTCTATATTTACTATGGCTTTACCGTGAATGCAATGTTCTATATTTACTATGACTATACCGTGAATGCAATATTCTATATTTACTATGACTATACCGTGAATGCAATATTCTATATTTACTATGACTATACCGTGAATGCAATGTTCTATATTTACTATGGCTATACCGTGAATGCAATGTTCTATATTTACTATGGCTATACCGTGAATGCAATATTCTATATTTACTATGGCTTTACTATGAATGCAATGTTCTATGTAAGTTTCTATGGATATGCAGTGAACGCAATGTTCTATATTCTCAACTTGACACTCCGCTAAAAACAACTATATACTGTCCAGTTAGGATAATGTGATAGTGACGTTTCATTTTATGTGTACACAAAAGTTTACATCCATTGTCTGAACAGGTAAAATGGGTTTATGAGAAACAAATATAGTATTATAGTTTAGCAATGATATTGTAGATGTCTGGTTGGCGCAGTTGGTAAAGCCTTTAGAATTGATCAGGGGCTAAAATTTTATCGCGAGTTCGAACCTCACCGGTTGTCTCTTTTTTCGTTTTCTTTTTCAACTTTTTGCAAATGAATTGTAGTTTCGTTATAATATTTAGTAGTAAATTGTAAAGAAAAAGAATGCATAATATATAATTGCCCTGTGTAACACAAAGTGTGCCGAGTGCAAAAGTACATGAAGTATTATTACCGCGCACAGGTATTTCGTACAAACTTATCTGAATGCCAACTAGCTAAATATGACTGAAAATAGGTGGACTTTTAATGGCGAACCAATCGTAATTACCAGAATTACAACGAAATATCTAAGACTATTCTTCATCATGTTTATTTCATGTAAAAGATATTCAAAAATGATATGCCAAACGATAAATAATGATAATAATATAAACACTAGATCTAGTGTACTCCTTACCAAAAAAAAACAAAAAAAAAACGACGACAAAATTGACGATTTTTAAAAAAAAGATATATAGCAATAGAAAATAATTTGCGAAAAAAACCAAGTCGTGGTCTCACAAACTTCTTTTCACATCAATAGATTATCGTCAGACACCATCGTTACCAACTGCGTTACGCCGACAGTTGATGTATTTATTGAAATTTTTTTTTTTTTTGTAAATCATGTAGTCAGCCTATATGTCCAATGATAATTTGACAACGGTTTTACACCGTAAGAATGGACTCGACCACTGCGTCACTATACAATTATCCTAACTGAGCAGTACGTGTATATACATCCTTACAGTAATTCGTTTGAGAAGTATCACGCTCTAATACACAAATAATATACTATTGAAATAGTGTATGTATTCAATGGTGTGAAGCCGGTTTTCAAAATAACCGCACTTAATATGAAGTAAACCTTTTACAAACAGCAACATAACTATTTTGCATTTTACTTTAAAGTATATTATGTATTGATGCAACTTTTAAAAGTTTGTCAAGTTCGTTGAAAGCAGTTATGAATTAAAATTCAGTAAAGCGTATTTGAAGTTCAATTCTTATAAAACGAATATATATTTACACTTAATGCGCATCTTGCATACATCAAAGTTTCAACGTTTATTCATAATATAGTATTCAGTCATGTATAAAGTCATACATAGTTTGTTTAGGTCAGAAACGATCGATGAACAAACTGACAGAAAAAGATGTCATAGCTGGTTTAAAATGATAGATATGCTACCAGTTTACTATAATAAAATATTAGATGACTATATATATATATATAAGCAGTATCAACATTACATAGAAAAAATGTACGAGCTATGTATGTATATGTTTTTAAACTTTAGCAAAATACAGTTCAACCTCTCCAGAGCGGCTCTCTCTTTAGCAACAACTCTTCTACGACAACAACATGATGTATTCACACTGCACGATTTAACTATTAATTTAACCTCTCTAAAGCAACAACCTCTCAACAATAACATAATTTTGCAACTCTCAAAGGATGTTGCTTTTGAGAGTTTGCACTGTACATACACAGCTCGTAAAAAGTGGCTGAGCAATCAAAACTATGCCTTTATGCAACAATGCCATTTTCTAATAGGACCGATGTAACCCAGTGCTATGAGAATAGAAAAATAAAACGCCCCATTTCTCGGGTGTTTTAAACAATGTATAGATAATAATTATGAACTATGACAGCATTGATTTTTATCCTCTACGATCCATTTCAGAGTTATACGGTAAGACAAATTTTGATGCGGCCGTTGTGGATGAAATCCTGGACACCAGTCTTGACATGTTCTTACCAATGATAAAAATATTTTTCAATAAGAACGAAGAAGAGAAAGTAAGTACACGAACCCTGCTATTTTAATTTTCTGTGATTGTAAAATAATAAAGAAAACTTTTACAAAAGTGTCATATATCTTATATTGATAATTAAAAAATATCTGAATTGTTTTTTTTTGCTAGTTTTGGTGTACTAATGTGTTTAAATAATCATGCAAAATATTATTATCGGGAACTATACGTGTATATGTGAGAATAAACTGAATTTATTAATGATAATTTGAAAACCCATATATTTCAATATACATGTATCATTCACAAACATTGGTCAGTTTTCACTGATACAAGTTATCAAGGTTTGATATAAGAGTGTTTTAAATTTTTCTTCGATATATTCAGCGGCAAAATATGAATAAATATCAGGGCATGCGTGATGCGGCTCTAATAAGACAATGAAATATTCATAGGTATGAACTATGTTTTATTCAGAAACAGCAAATGGAAGAATACATGACGGAAAAAGTCCCTGTGTTCTTGGGCAACCTAGAGAAACTGATTGCTCAGACAGGAAGTAAAGGCTATGCTGTTGGTTCATCGGTAAGTCAGCGTTATATAAGGCATTCTCAATTATATATTAATTGAATATAATTGCAAATAAACGAACTACATATAGTGTTATGTTTTTAGCTTTTGATGTTTAGATTACGAAGCCAACCGGACTTGAATCATTTTAGAATTATTGTGTACCTTACTTGTATGCATAAATTAATGGTGGATTTGTTGACTTATAATTTTGTCCATAGTTGTATATATTTTACCCATATCATTTTTGACTAACATGTTTGTATTTATTACATATTGTTTTAACCATGTCGTAATCGTGATTGTACAGCACTTTTGAACGTGTAATTACATGAAAAAAGGGCTATATAAATATGGTATAATAATAATAATAATAGATAAGATTGTATCCGGGTGAAACTGGTTTTAGAATCCATGTATTTGTCTACTTTATAAATCATTGTTAGAAATAAATTTATTAGGGCCAGTATGTCACGTGGGCCCATCACGTGGTCTTATCAATTGAGCTCTGTATATTTGTTTGTTTTTAACGAAATGCTGGAAGGAAAATATGGCTTTTCCAACCTCATTGTCTACCATTCGTCCGTCTACCGTGGTCAATATGTAAAGTTTGTTTTGTATATTTATGTTACAGGTGACAATGGCTGATTGCGTACTTCACAATTACTTAGAAAACTGTCGATTAGTGGATTGTCTTGACAAGTATCCTCTGCTGAAAAAGAACAGGGAGACATTCGAAGCATCACCAAAAATAAAAGATTACCTAGCCAAACGCCCTAAGACTGATTTTTGATCTGAGTTAATTGACAATTTGACACTATTTAATGCTATGTTAACACTATTTGAAATGACGAATAAATATATTTAAATTTACACTCTGTGTTTATTCTTATTATTCTACGTGTATCGTTTATAAAAATGAACTACTCTCACTGATATAGGGTCGTGGGTTGGAGCCCATTTGAAAAAAATCAAAGGCAACTAGAGCTACGGAACAATAGACAATACCAGTAATCATATAGTGCACCAAACCAGAGATGCTATACTATCAGTATTCTAATATATACCACCTTGACCAAACGTAATATGAAACGTTTATTTATTCTGGTTACGAAT
The DNA here is from genome assembly GCA_964023205.1 of Lutraria lutraria. Taxonomy (NCBI): domain Eukaryota; kingdom Metazoa; phylum Mollusca; class Bivalvia; order Venerida; family Mactridae; genus Lutraria; species Lutraria lutraria. The sequence continues at coordinate 9,793,784 of OZ026844.1, read as the reverse complement.
AGACTGGGGTAACTTCAATTTCAAGTAGCCGAAATCGACGGGACCGAAGCATAATTTCCGAAATGTCAAGGTTTCGGATAACACGATTCGGATAATGGAGTTTTTTTACATTCATATAGTGGGAAATCGGGATTCATTTCGGATAACACCAGGTGTTCGGATAATCCGAGTTCGGATAATCGAAAATTTACTGTATATACTTTATTCTGATTATACTAAGATAAAACATGACTGACGAAACAAAAACATACAAAGTACACTACAGTGTCTGCAATAGTGAAAATTCTTTATCACAATATACCAAACTATCACAGTGAATATTACAAATTAAAACCAACAAACAGTGCTATATGAAAAAAACAACATAGACTGGAGCTCTCTCAGAGAACACCAAATCGCCGCAACTACAGCTGATAGTTTTATAATAGCTTTCCATACAGGTACAGTGCGCAATAAAAAAAATACACAATGATACAATAATTAGGAGATAATAGCTAGTACATGTATTTACCTTCTAAAGGCGAGGCTTAAGAGTCTACTACAGTGCAAACTCTCTAAAGCAACATCTTTTGGGAGCATTGATCAATAGTTACACCATGCAGTGGGAAAAAAATCACACTGTGGTTGAAGGCAAGTTGTTACTCTAGAGAAGGTCCGTCTGGAGAAGTTGTACTGTAGTAAAAAATAATAACATACAGATATTGAAATAAATGTGCCACAAAATAGATTTGAAAATGACGTCAACCTTCTAAAAATATGAAGACGTATATCCTACCAATCATACAAATTTAATGAATACTCTAAATTTAGATCTAAACAAAGTTTATGACGTCTTGTCTCATAGTACAATATTGTGTGCCGTGTCGTAACCTTCGACCAAGACAAACTGAAGACATATAGAAAATGTTTTAGAATTGCTTGATAACTTAATTGCACGTAGATGCTTTAATGTTACTAAACAATATTTTCATAGGTAATAATTTACTTAAACAAAAACATCTAAAAAATAAATCATAGAAATAAGAAATGATATGATTTCATGAACAGACCTGACGTTTTTAAAATATAATACTGCACTAGTCATAACAAGAGGGCCAAGATGGCCCTATATCGCTCACATGACAATCACTGTTCACTCATTAAAACATTGTTTTGAACCGGTGACCTAGTTTTTGACCCCAGACGACCTATGTTCGAATTTGTTATACATATCATTTAGACAAACAGTCTGACTAGGTTTGGTGAAGATACTATCAAAATTTGACATCTACAGTGTTAATAAGGTTTTCCTAAGATTTGACCTTGTGACCTGGTTTTTAAACCCGGCTGACCCATGTTCGTCCTTGACCCACATATCATTGAGGCAAACATTTTGACAAGGTTTGGTGAAGATCCAATTAAAACTGTGACATCTACAGTGTTAACAAAGTTTTCCTAAGATTTGACCTGGTGACCTAGTTATTAATCCCAGATGACCCATATTAATACTTGACCGTTATATTATTAAAACAAACGATTTGACAAAGATTGGTGAAGATCCAATAATAACTGTGAAATCTACAGTGTTAACATGTTTTTTTCATAAGATTTGACCTAGCGACCTAGTTTTTGACCCAAGATAACCCATGTTCGAACTCGTCCAAGATATTACAAAGACAAACATTCTGACAAGGTTTCATGATCATCCAATCAAAACAGTGACTTCTAGAGTGTTCACAAGGTGTTCCAGCAATTTGCCCTAGTGACCTTATTTTACTACAGAAATGATCCATTATCAAATTTGACCTACATATTATTAAAATAAACATTCTGACAAAGTTTCATGAAGATCCAGTCAAAACAGTGATTTCTAAAGTGTTCACAAGGTTTTCCCTTATTTGGCCCTGGTGACCTAGTTTTTTACCCCAAATGGCCCAATATCGAACTCGTCCGAGATTTTGTTGATATTAACGTTCTGACCCAGTTTTGCTAACATTGAGCCAAAAATGTGGCCCCTAGTGTGGTCACAACATAAAGTTTGACGACGCACACCGCACGACGTACGACGCCGGACGCCGGAAGGAGAGTGATCCTAATAGCTCACTTTGTGACATGTGAGCTAAAAAGGGAATGCTCTTTATAGGAAATGCATTAATTTTGATAATTATAACTTTGTTACAACGCAACTACATGTATATTCCAATTAGGCACGAAATGACAAAAAATCACAATCGATTTTGCAGAGTCGTTTTTATCAAATTTATCGAATACAATGTACATCGATTTTACTGACCATAAGAGCGAACCTTGAGAAATTTGCCATACTATTTTGCGTGACAAACTTGGCTGAATACAGAAATTAGGACAAGGATCAAGTGTCCTCTATACTTGACCAAATACTGACCAGTGTTAACATGCACTAACAATGTGATAGGAAATCAATAACTAATATTGACTAATGAGACCAATAGCAAAGTTAATCTTTAAAATGACGTACATGTATGTACAGTCTAACCCCTGAAAACCGGACTCCCTGAAAACCGGAATTTCAAGAAAATCGGGCTCCCTGAAAATAGGAATTCCCTGAAAATTGGACGATATTTCATGTCCCATTTTTATCTGAATTTTTAACAAAAGTTCTCAGAAAAGGGAATTCTCAGAAACCCGGACACTCGGCCCAGTCCCGAAAGGATCCGGTTTTCATAGTTTTACTGTATATAATATATATATTGTTTACACTGTCAAATAATGTGGACCAGCTGTACAATGTAGATGAAACCGTAACTACTAGATCAACATTGGTTTGTTAACCGTTTGAATTACGTCTCTACAATGTGCTGTAGTACTTAAATATTTGTACATGTATATCATTATGTCTATTTTGTAAACATGTGGATAAGTATTCCGATACAAAATTAACCATAGATGCAAACATATTTACTCTTCCCTGTAAAACTAATTGGAAGGTTTCTGTAATAACATTGATCCGGCAGGGCCAATGCCTTTGTTTACAATGGCGAATTCTGAAATAATCTTTGCAGAGTTACCATAAAAATAAACTGTAATATGTGTAATGCTGATTGTATACGTACACTACTACACTTTAATATAAAAGTCATCTCAGAGTCAAATAACACTAAAGAGGTATGTCTATACCATCTGTTACCCGAGATGTATCATGGCCCAATGTAACAAAATACATTAGTAGTATTGCAAACAATTGAAATAGAATCGGATCAAAAGCGGAAAAGAAATTTGAATCCACAGTTGACAGCATAATTGTTCATTTTATTTAAATAGTATCTAATACTGATACTTTTGAAAAGTGAACCATACCAAAAACTGAGGATCTTGCGACAAGACAGGGCAGTTGCGAAAACATCACCGTGAGAAATATTCAACCATAAAATCTTATTTATTAGGGTCGAACCAGGGACGCTATAATAAATATACAGTTTAACCTCTCCAGAGCGGCCCTCTCTTGAGCAATAACCTCTCTGCAACAACAGTGTGATTTTCCTACAACACGATGTAACTATTTATCCATCCTCTCTACAGCAACTGCCTCACTTCAACAACAACATGATTATTTCCCACTGCACGATTTAACTAATAAGTTAACTTCTCTAGAGCAACAGCCTCTCAACAACAACATGATTATTTCCCACTGCACGATTTAACTAATAAATGAACCCCCCCCCCCCCTAGAGCAACAACCTCTCAACAACAACATATTTTTCTACTCCATAAGGGTGTTGCTTTTGTAAGGTTGTACTGTAATAAAGTGTCTCTGGTCGAACTGAAAATCTAATTGGTAATAGATGTTGTTGGCCCTCGCCTTCAGGATATTCTCAAATGTGATAGCAGCCTAGCACAAAGCAACATGGTCTCGGTTTCAGATATTTCCATACACTACAAACACAATCTTCATTTTAGTGACGTATCTGACGCTTTTCACATAGACATATAGACAGAATGAAAACGTATTGACATAATTTAAAAAACAACTTTGCATGATCATAGCATATGGTAATAGAAACATTTTAAGCGAAAAGAAAATGGGGGTCGGGATTCTCATTTTTGAGTTATCTGCCCTTGAATTATTTATTTTAGCTCATTTCAAAATTCTGTCTTTACGTTTTCATTCTGTTATGTCCTTAAGTTAGTTTTCAACATTGGTCACGTACATAATTATATAATGTAGAGATAGAGAGAGAAAAAAATTCAATGATGCAAAAAATGGACGTCATGCAGATAAATAAGATAACCTAGATATATTTCTAAACTGATATCAGGGTTCTCTGTCAGCGTGTTATCAGGTTTGGTTAAGACAGGACCGTAAAAAGAAAACACAAAATATGCCGACTTACAAATTAACTTATTTTAAAATTCGGGGAAGGGGCGAAGGTGCCCGGTTACTGTTTGCTGCAGCCGGAGAAAGTTTCGAGGAAATCATAATTGAGCGATCGGATTGGCCAGACCAGAAAGCTAGTAAGTAATAAGGGATTACATATTCATAATTGTCAAGAAAGTGGTCGCGTTACATTTATACAGTGGGAGTAGCAAAATTATGTTGTTGTTGAGAGGTTGTTGCTCTAGAGAGGGTAAATCAATAGTTGAGTCATCCAGTGGGAAAATAATACTGTTGTTGAATGGAGGTTGTTACTGAAGAAAGGACCGCTCTGGAGAGGTTGCACTGTGTTATTCATGATTTCATTTCTGATATACTTTGTTACTCGTACATACTGGTTACTAGAATTAGTTTGTGTTATCAGAGCAGAACAATACGGGCATCTACGTCCCCCCCCCTCCCCCCTCCGAGCGAAAGTGGCAGAATTTTCTTCGACTCTAAAAGTGAAGAAGAATCACTTGGCTGGTTGTGAGAACTGATGCTCTATGGGTTGCTGGTGTTATACTCCGGGCGAGACCCATGTTTCTTTTTGACTATTTGACTAAAAGTATACTCAATAGTAATTCTACCATTAATTTGAAAAGTTAGAACGTACGTCTGTTGTTATCAAAATGAGAGAGTTAAGATGGAATAGGAAAACGAACGAGAAACGAATGGACGGACGGATCGACGAATATAAGGGCGGGTGTACGGATGTACAAACGAAACGGATTTACCTCTGTTAGATATACATGTACGTACATATATTTTACAGGAATGCCACAAGGAAACGTACCGGTTCTAGAAGTCGACGGAAATGTGACTATATGTCAGAGTATGGCTATTAACAGGTACCTAGCGAGAGAATTCAGTAAGTACAATTAATTCTACATTTAATGAATTCAGTTATTTTGATTCATAATGTGCTATGAAAGCTATATCTAATGACACAAATACTGGGTGGAAAAATATTAATCACGAAGTACATATTTTGGGATCGATGACAACATTACGATGATTTAAAAAAAATATATATATTCTAAAATGAACCGACGGTGTAGAGACACTTTTAACTTAGCAACCCAAACTTTTTAAGTGAATACCGATATATGGTGTACACTCAAACCTGCGGAAACTTCCACGGCCGAATAAAGTCGAATGATATTCTTATAAAACCGTCATTGAGTATTTACAAGAAAATGACCGAGCCCGTATTGTGAATAAAGGCCATCTGTCAATAAAGGCCATTTTTTGTCTTTCCGAAAGGTTGCATTTGTTCACAGGTTTCACTGTACGTTTAATACTCGGTTGTAGATATATGGGAATATATAACGCATAACCCTATTAAACTATACTTATAACATCAATCACATTTAAAGGTCGCGAACTTTGTATAATTGTTAGTATAGAACAATTTTACGCAAGTTAAGCATAAGTTCAGAATTTAGACTACGAAATCGCTCATGGAAATCTGGTTTGTAAAACAATTTTCTAAAGAAATAGAACAGTCAATGTTCTAATTTCGCCATTTAAAGCGTTGGACGAGGTCAACATTCTACCATTCTCGATATGGTTTGTAAACAGCGTTAGATCTAATATGAATTAACTTATTAACAAATAGATACAGAGGCAACGGGATCTCACAATCTATCGCTTTAATTTTTCAAGAGAAACATGACATAATATAGATCTATATGCTTATATTCAGATTTGTTTATACGAAATGTCCTAGATACTTGATAATAATATAATGTGAACTGGGTTTAAGCTCTGAAGAGTCCCAGATTGTGTTCTAGATTTTATAGATGCATCAATATAATGTTCTTACAATGTTCTAGATTACCCGCACTGATTGTTTCCTTACGTCACGTTAACTGATATTTGCTTCACCACTCGAGCCAATCTCTACCCAGAGTTGTCATTCCCGCTACGCTCACACTAACCTCTGTCAACGTCTAAAAAGTAGTCCGGCTTTACAGTGACAGACTTGTGATTTAAAAATGGTTACAACACCTAAAAAATAAAATAACATAGATTGTGTTGTTTTGTTTGTCTGAAGAGAATCGCATACTTAAACTAAATTATAGGAAACTGACATCAGAGCCTGGTATCCCTTCATTATATTATCCGTGTTTTGAATTGTTTACTTCGCAATTATTCCGCCAAATTAGTTTTACAGTTACAAGGTTAAATAATCCCTAATGACACAGCTTATAACGGAGCAACCTGAAGCGTTTTTCTAAAACAATATGACACATTTCATGATGACACCTAACAAATAATTATAAAATATACACAAAAGCATGTTTATCGATCACAGTGTAGTTTGTCAAGAATCTTGGCATTGAGACGTTGACAGAGGTATGTGTGGATTGGAAAGGAACGACAATTCTGGGTAGAGATTGCACTCGAGCGTTATATTTGTAGTATAGATTCAAATTGCATCATAGATGTCAGTTAATACATCAACTATACTGAGCAAAAAAAGAAACTTTACGTTTTATCAAACTGATTTCAATGGGTATTCTTAAAAAAGCTTAATGTGTGAATACGGACACCCACAGTTCACGAGTTCATTGCCCTGTTGTTATACTTCATAGTTGCCGAAACAGAAGCTAAATTGAAATCTCATTCAACGACCAATTCAATCATTCGATCGCTTTCAACCTTTTCAATATAAATAACTTAATGCATTTAATTATGGAAAGTAAGAAGAGAATTCATTTTTAACTTGATATTATACGTTACAGATTTATACGGAAAAGGAAATGTAGAAATGGCTGTTGTGGATCAAATTTTGGACACGTGCCTTGACATGTTTCTACCAATGCTTCCGATGCATTTTAACCCCGATAAAGAAAAGCGGGTCAGTGAATCACACATATTTACCAACTATATGATGATATACTTATTTAGACACTTATTCAAGGAAATGAGCTTTACTACATGCATGTAGTGTTATAGTTAATAACTATATTGAAAAATATGTTTTTTTTTCGGTTCGTTATCAATCGTCAGCTTTCGGCCAATTCCGGGCCTCCAATCACTGTATGCACGAAGTACACGAGAATCCTACCGAAACTGGCCGAATTAGAGCATACATGTACTTTCAAATGAGATTTATCCTAGCGCCATAAAAAAAGAAGTTTCAAAACTGACCTATTTTGAGAATGGCTTTTATTAACAGACCGTATTCTTTAAACGTCTGACTGGATTTTATTTCAGGCTCAACTTCTTGCTGAATATACGAAAGAAAAAGTTCCGACTTATCTACGTTACCTTGAAAACCTGATGGTTCAAACCGGAAAGGATGGATATTCTGTTGGCTCATCAGTAAGTATTCGGTATATTAACGTAGATGGGATCTAATATCGCACCGTCAGCGGCTTTTCCGACTTTAATGGTTGACTAAGACCAGGGTAGAACCAGCAACGTTTCGTTGGCTTGTTGGACATACTCCCCACATGTGAAATGTGTCCGTATTTTTACATATCTAGTCTCATACATCGCAATATCTTAACATTCGATATTTCAATTGCACATTTCCACATACTAACAAACAAACAAAAGAAAAAAATCCTCTGACCGTCCCCGTAGTTATAAAACTTAAGATCGGTTTCTGAGCTCAAATCTCACATCTTGTCTTTTAATGTTCCTAAGTTAATTACAATCAGATAATAATTATTGATACATTTGCGTAACAGCTTAATTAATCTACATTAATCAGCTCTATCTTTTCAATCATGATACTTTGGTAAAGGAATTGAGATTTGAGCTCATAGACTGTTCTCAAGTTTTATAACCTAGGGGCCGGGTTTCAATGTTTCTTCGATATTTTACAACTCGATAATGATATTGTTTAAATATCAGTACTGTCTCTGTCTGGGAATATCTGAATTTATAAAATTAACAATATATGTCTCAAGAGTTTATTATGTCACCAATAAACACTCAGACAGACGTATCTTTTGTCTCCTTTTGATAAGTATGGGGTTAAAAGAACCAATGTTGCACCGTGTTGCTCTAATACAAGTACGTAAAGTTAAACCTGTAAACAAAAGTAACCCTCGGGGAAGGCAAATGCTATCTTTATTAATGGTGACCCTCATTTGGAGGTCATTTTGTTCTAAGAAATCAATGACCTTTTTATAAAAAGGCCTTTATTTGCAGGGGTGCCTTTATTCAGAGGTGGTTGTTAAGACTGGTTAAACTATTTTGTGCAACTCTTTTTCAGTTAACTGTTGCGGATCTTGTGTTGTTCAGTTATCTAGAGAACTGTCACCTTCTGGGCTGTTTAGTGGACTTTCCTCTTCTTTCACATAACCGAGAAACAGTTCAAGGTCTTCCTAGGATACAAACGTATTTGAACAGTCGGCCATTCTCAGAGTTCTGATCTCACACTCGAACCTTGGAGAGAAATGATTGTCCAGTCAGTCAGCAAGATCGGAATCTGAAAGGACGACACCTATTTTTAGTACAGACAAAGTAGTTACAGCTTACAATGACCAATGTGAAATAAAAAAAAATCAGATGTCATAAAATTATAGAATTATATGACAAAGGTTTTATGTAGTGGACTTTAACTACCTCGATCTCATTGGGCTGAACATTCAATTAATCGAAGGAACATTTAACGTGTAGTTTCACTCGTGCAATATGTTTGTATGTAATAACAAAGTACGTGTATGCTTCGCCCATTTCCCTGTTATTTTCTAGACTCAGTACTTGGCACGGTGGATGTGATGGGGACGCTGATAAAGCGTCTGAGAAATTCGAAATGCGGAGCCGACAATCGAACACATGGCCTTTCGTTTACTATTCAAGCGCTTTACCACTCGACAACCGATCAGCCTGAAGATATTTATGTATACGCCGTCTTGAAATGTTCCGATCCATAGTATCTAAAACAAATGTACAACCTTACATAGAAAGACTCGAAGTATATACTAGTAAATATTTGCTTTAGATTAAGTATTGGGCGTTACAGAAAAGAATATGTCTATGTACATTTATTTGTACAAGCGAGAACGCGTAGTGTCATGTAACAATAAGACATGTTTAGTTGGTTCAGTCAAATAGCCTTTCATATAAACTCATTGTTTACATACTAGTCTAATGTTTGCCTCATAATATCAAACATATTCTTATTGACTTCAACCCGTATTAGACAATTTGGTGTCGAAATCAGGAACACTTGATTTTGAAACTGTAAGGCCAGATCCCAGGGTTATAAAACTTGAGAATAGTCTTTGAGCTCAAATGTCCATTTTATTCCCAATGTACAGTTAAACAGGCTCTGAACAAAGGCCACACATGGGAAATTCATAGTTCGGTCTTTATTGACAGGTGTAAATAGGAAATCAGACTATATACAATGAACTGAGATACCACTTTATACACCTACTTCTAACTATAATTTATATTACCACTATGTACGTTTGTGCATTCCATAAAAAACGATAAATATGGGATTAGTCTCGCAAACTTTTATTTTGATTATCAAAAATGACTTTCAACGAATTCATACTTGTTACCCTTCATCCTTATCAATATATAATTCTTTTTACCGGATGTATACTTATTGTTGTCATTTTTATTTAAATGCGCACTACATGACCGTTAGTTGTCAATGCGCCACAAAACAACGTTAATCATTAAACAAATAAAGCTAAATCGCATTATTTACAGTAATTGAATGGTATAAGATCTTATCGAATCATTCATACGTATGTAAAACAAATACAAAAGCTTCAATATACGTTTTGTGCATGTATCTGTATATTTCATGAACTGTTGCGATCAGATTGGAGCTACACAAATCATGTTTGCTTACAACAGATCCATTATCATTGAACAATTACAATGCGCATTAAGGTTTATACAACGATGAGTTTACAGACTAGGCAACATAAAATTATACTTAATTGGCGTGAGCTTTCTGAAACAAACTAAAAGTCACGAGGGTCAGTCATGATGTAAATTCTTAGTGTTTGCCTTTCGTTTTCAACCCATCAGATGGCTAAATTTTTCGAATTTTCTTGTTTCTATGTCTCGAAATAGGAAAAGTATTCGTGAAGGATTTTCTTCGCGCTTGAGCAATGTACAAGGACGGATCGTGGACTTTGTTACGCTTCGTCCGCTTAAGTTACTTAAGTCTGAATTATAAAAAGAATACTCAAGTATTATTACCAAGTCAAACATAATACAACTTAATTCTTATCTAATATTGACAATGATAGATTAATTGTAGTCTGTTAGTGCAAAACAAATGTACATACAATATATACTTCAATCGAATATCGCTGCATTTACAATAATACTAGGTTTTATAACTAAACTATATCCAAAATAGTATTAAACGGGATTTCTATAATCTGTTGAGTACCGCCGTAAAAAAACATTTACCAATTTAAATATACATTGTAGTAAATATACATATGTAAAATTATAATATGAAAATCTTGCACGAATTAAACTAAATTGCTTTTCGAACAGAGCTGTTTCATATCTAAATACATGTTTTTATGCCTAATTACATTTTCCTTTTCAAATTACATATTACGAAATGAAAAATAAAAAGGTAAACAATTATAACGTAGGCCAGTAGGTAACAATTTGAGATAAGGGGGGTGGGGTAATTTAAGATTTTGTCTGACCATGGGGAGGAAGAATCAGATATAACCCCTTTACATTACCATTACAGCCGAAATTATTTGGGGATCTTATTATATATAAGGCCCTCTCAGCCCCCAACTCTCTCTGTTCCTACGGCCCTGTATTATATTCAGTATAATTTCATACATCATGACTCTGCTAATCGCAGTGACAATGTTTATCTATGTTTTGTCATCATTACGTATTCAGGTTACTTACAAAGGTGTAACTTTGTTTTATTGCAATACATAGTTTATTGTAAACGTTTATAATATAAATACAGTTATTTTATCTTGAAGATGATTTTGATGTTGTCACGGGGTTAATATATAGTGACACGAAGCCCGAAGGTCTTTTTTCGGTACATCACGATGAGAAAGCTGTTTTACGAAACATACTAGTATTAAGCGAGGACTTATATATAATTATTGGTTAGGGTTTATTCAGAACTTTCTTTGGTACATTGTATACGGTGACCCAAGCTAGCGGAAGGTCAATATAAAATAAGAATTGTTAATTGATCTATAAATAAGTGTCGGTCATGCAGTTATTCGCGTGAGTGAATGAGTTGTAATATCTGCTATCGAAGGTCCTATATACTGATAGTGGTTTGTAGATTTTTATCAAATAAGTTATTAAAGAAAATCAAAGTACTGAAAGTACTCATGGAAACTGAACTTACACAGACTGGCACATCTGTTAAACATTTTCATGGCGGGTGTAGAAAACGTAATACAACATACTTAGTCCGCATAAAAATGCATGCGCGCCAAGCGATTGACAGCTATGGAAAGCTGAACTAACGTTCAACTTCCAAATACAATGTACATACATTCCTAATTACAATCAAACATGTAAACAAGGAAGACCACCATTAGGAAAGACAATATATGACTTTTATTGACAGACCGCATTTAATCAGAGGCCAGTTTGCTCTAACTTGCATAATCAATGACGGGTTTTCAAAGAATGGCCGTACCTTTATTGTGAGGTGTATGTAAAGACATGTTTGCTTTTACAATAACAATACAATTCTTAGGCACTCAATGAATATGACATGTAATCATGGTACGAACTTTGTTCAGATAAAATAATGGTATTGTCAATGATTATGAATTATTGAATTACATGTACATGTCTGTATGAATTAATGTAAATTGATCGAAGGGAGACAATCTCAATATTGTATAATGACAGAATGTATGTAGATTGTCTCCTTACCATTTTTCAACTCGACTGTATCTAAATAAAGTATTTATTTTGTAATAAGAGGACGAAATAATATTCCTGGTGAAGGAATCGAACCCGTGACCTCCTTCTTTCAAGTCAGGTGTCCCCTTCTCTGTCCCCCTCGGAAATGTCTTTTTTTTCGAAGAATGTCTCTGGTGCGTTTTGGAGGCCACATAAACCATTTTTAAAACTCAAATTATCGAAATCATAAACGTTTCATACTGTATATACGGCAATTTTGTAACAATAAAGTTATAATTTTACCATACATCATGTTTGAACATTCTTTACTGAAATCGATCTACAACAAGCACTAGGCTCGAGTAACATGATGCTCATAGAATAGTTATAGCAATGGTTATACACATTTTTAATGCGGTCTATTATAACACAATATAGTAAGATAGAATTAATCAAATAAGCCTTTTTGGCTCTGTCATAGCGTGGCTACGTCGCTAATCAGTTTATTCAAAGATTTATTATAAGAACTAATAAAGACGTTTTTAAGGCAAACAAAATGTTAAAATGTTACATCTAGACTTGGTTTTGACTTTTTTAATCACGAACTATTTTCATTCAAATATTAGTTCAGTTGTAAGATGGTCCCATCACAATGCTGTTCCAGTTGTTGATTAATTGTTGAATCATCGTCTGTGTATGGTGTAGCTACGGTACGATCTTTTGATAACAATGCATGCTGCAACGAGATATAAATGAAATATATGTACATTGTATATATACGTGTATACGTGTAGCAGCAAGGAAAATAACAAAAAAACAGGATTAGCCCGAACCGACTTATCGAAATAGAATCCAACAAAATTAAAATAACCCCAACATAGTTAGGCGAACACTTTGATAATAATTCTGAAGAAAATAAATAAAGTACTGAATCCTATTAGTGCCATATGAAATGTCGTCCGTCGCCCCTAAACGCGATGCACGACAACGCGGTACGACGTACGACAATGCAATATGACATTTGTAAAAATGTCGCGATGTCGCTTCCCATTTGTCGTGCCTCGAGTTGCCAATTTTTGCATGATATGTTGTACTGTTTTATGTTGTATGGTGTGACTTGACAAAATATGATAACAATGTTTATCAATATGCATGTACATGTGTATGTTTAACACTTGTATGTCCCGTTCTTTTACACGAATTTCCTTTCAGGATCTCATATCTTTGGAGGTACGATGCGCCATAAAATCTTTTCGCGCTTTGGATTTTACTGGTTAGAAACTAAGATTTGGTGCCAAAAATAGGACCGGTAAGGAACCGAAGCATGATTTTTTGTTCCTGTCCAAATATCGAATTGGTAAACCTCATTAACGTGTAATACCAAGGAAAAAATCATCGTCGGATACCCATGCACGGTTGCTGACTCCACTAAGCTACATACACGGAGTGGAGTGATGCAGCAACAGTTCATGGGTATCATGGCCGACGATGAGGAAAGTACGCATTGCAACTTTATGTTACATGTATAACTAAAACATGTATATAATACTGTATGAATTATTACCTCAAATGTAGCTTGGACATCATGAGTGTTAATTAACGACATCTCAATATCAGTCAATGTATATACATAACATATGTGTGATGAAATAACGACTGCCCTCATCTAAAAGAAACACAACGTTAAGGAAGCTTAGAGTCACTGAAGAACTTTTCTCAATGTAAAGGAAAACTTAATTCAAATCGACTTGTTTTATATATTATGAACTTCAAACAGTCATATTAGGGATCACTTGCAAGCATTCACAATTAATCTATTCTGACCGGGATGTTTTTAGGAATTAAGTTTTGTGTGGATGTAAATCTTTTTTAAATACAGTTGGTTTTGTCTTCTAAGGGCTGTCTAGCACAGTGCAACATTTTTAAAGCGGCCCTCTCTAGAGCAACAACTTCCCTTCAACAACAGTATGATTGTTTCCCACTGCACGATTTAACTATCAATTTAACCTCTCTAGAACATTTCATCAACAACATAATTGTGCTACCTTCCTTTGAGAGGTTGCACTGTATTTTGATTTGTCCAGATAATTTTGAACTCGCTGAGTCGATCCGTGACATTGTTTTACGACAGGCATCACGAAAGTTGTGTGACGTGTGAGCAGTACCTCATACTGGTCTTGCTTACTGATTATCCAATATTATTATTAACAGTAAAATGGAATTGAACTCACCTACTACTGTCATTATCTCATTTTACATAGTAGAGTGTGTAAGATTTGTTTAGTGTAGTGTCGCATATACAATGTACATTTTGTACTTAAAGCTAAAGTAGAAAAGTTTGGTCAGTGAAATACAGTAGACACTCATATAATTTATTATGCAGTACTAGTACCTAATTGGTATATGTCAACAATTTAAGAAGAGAACATTTCTACGTACAGGATTAGATTTTATATAGAAAATAGATGGAATGGGTGTTGTCATAGGCATCGCATGATGACTTGTAGCACTCGGCGCCGGTATTCTTGTCGTGTGATAACTTGGTGTAGTATCAGAATTGTCTACAGTACTGTATGCCACTGAATTTGCATTCTGAAAACTTAAGATTTGTGGTTGATATAAAACCTAGATACAAATAGTAAATTCTGGTACAATTGCATTGCTTTCTTCATGGGGTTCGTGCTATTTCAGACTCTGTTTCTCTGGTAATATATCCAGTACATTTTTGAAAGAACAGCACATACAATATATACATATCAAGGCAGTTACTAGTCCATGTATATTGAAAGGGTGTTGAGGTTTGTTTGATATCAATAATTCATTCGGAAAAGAAAGGCTTTTTTTGTATGTGCAACATTCCTAATCTTCAGTCAGATTTTCTAGACAACATTCTATGCTTGCACTCGAAGTTGCCGTAATAAGTTCCTACATATCCGGATACTTTCCTACATATCCAGATACTTTCCTACATATCCGGATACTTTAATTCCTACATATCCGGATACTTTCCTACATATCCGGATACTTTAATTCCTACATATCCAGATACTTCCCTACATATCCGGATACTTTAATTCCTAAATATCCAGATACTTTCCTACATATCCGGATACTTCCCTACATATCCGGATACTTTCCTACATATCCGGATACTTCCCTACATATCCGGATACTTTCCTACATATCCGGATACTTTAATTCCTACATATCCGGACACTAGACTGTGTTTCAGTTTTCATTGATGTTTCAGTAATATACGACGACCGGTACACCTAACCAGTTGTCCTGGACTGTATTCTAACCAGTACTAACTACTAGTAACCCGAGTCACGCTGAGACGGCATGCAACTTCTCCACATCTGGAGAAAATCGACCTGCCGCGGCCAAGATTCAAACCCGGATTGCGGGGTCACAAGTTAGCGACTAACACCTAGACCATGACCGAGGCCTTTGGATACTAGTTTACTCACGGTGACAGAAACACCAGTTGCTATTGTTGTTATTGGTTGTGATGGCGGTGCTGTTGTCTTTGCTAAGGTTGTACTATTCAAAGGTCGTTGTAAGAAGTAGATGAGTTGATCATGACACCAACGATAAATGTTATGACTTATTCCTGGGTCATTATGGTATATTGGTATCTCTGGATACACACCTAACCATTCTCTCATCATTGTAAGCTGTAAACAGTATTATATATCGTGAATTCTGAAGAGAATGCGAATTAGAGAGAGGGTGTCACGTTCAAGTATTGGTCAATTTACTAGAACATGTAGAACTAGAATGTAATCAAGTGTCATTTTATGATTTTGTAATTTCGTGAGTTTCACTCTTGACAGATGACATCAGATATGTCTACACATTGAGAAAGTTTTCTTGTTTTTACATTATGGGTCCTCAACACACAAAGATACATCGAGTTTTGGTGTTTATTTTAAAAAAATTCCATCTCATATGGTACAAATTTTGACGAGATGACTGGAGCACTATGTATCGATATTGTAACAAGCAGTCACGACTTATTGATATTAAACTGTCAAAGCCACTCCATATCAATGTTAAATTTGTTTGTTCGTACCGTATTCATGTTTGTTTGTCTTAATACTTGCATTAAACTATTCTTTCTCTTTAAAACATGACATTATTTAATTGTAGTTGAATTGACTTAAAACATTCAGTCCATAAACTGATGTTGCTTCGTGAAAGAAAACTGCACTTCCCCATGATGCACTCTTCTAAGAAGAAGGACAATAATACTTAAGTGTCAAAATATCTATTGATATGTTACAGCCAGTGTTATAGCATCAACAATCATCTTCGAGAAACCCCCATCAACCCCCCACCTTATCATTTACATACGTCAGTCGGATTAACTCAGCCGATTCCGTATACCTTCGTTTAATTAGACATAATTGGTCGAGGTTTGCATAATTTTACTTACTTCTAACATTTCCATTCCTTTATCTGTATGGACAGCATCCATTTCCGGTATTGTCAGCTTCACCAAGTAACATTCTGCTGTGTTGTGACCGACTAAAATATGCTTTCAAATGAAACAACATACATGCATTTGATTACTACTGTAATTAGACTAAAGTAGCTATATATATATATATGGTTGTCTTAGGGTGTGCATACAAAATAATTTTTATACTTGTACATTTTGTTTATGAAAACAATTTTTACATTTCCATACTAAATGTTTAAGTGGTTCTATTTTTTGTCTTTCAAGAGACATTATTGTGTGATAATTTTATGAACATGATTGAAATCTGAATGATATCAATTTTGTTGGAACTCGAAACAATTGAAATGCGTGTGTGCTTAACAAACCAACCAAACAAATACATGTATTATGGTGTCGACGAAGGAGAATAAGTACAGTGCAACCTCTCCAAAGAAACATCCTTTGGGAGTAGCAAAATTATATTGTTGTTCAGAGGCTGTTGCTCTAGAGAGGTAAAATTAATATTGAAATCGTGCAGTGGGAAAAAGTCAAGCTGTTGTTGCCAGGAAGTTATTGTTCTGGAGAGGTTATACTGTAACACACATGTAGTTTCCTCAGCATCGTATTGTAAATGTCATACATGTACTTAACACAAAACATCCAAACCACACTTTATAATCATTCTTACTTCCTCCATCGAACTGATTACAAATAACTTTATTTAAATCTATGACACTGTTTACCATTTTTGACAATATCTGGGCATATATATACGAGACTGACTATCTGTACTGCATTAATTTGATAAGCATGTTGACGTACAGGCCAATCAGATTGTAGTAAACTGTAGAAAGATTCGATCTGTCATACTTACAGTAGCAGGGTCATAATGGAACCTGAATGACCCAACTCCTACCCTGCCTGATGAGACAAGTATTACATGAACAGTCGCTAACACCAGAATGTTGTATAATATTACATATACCTGTAACCGTAAGTAATACAACACTAGATTGTTTATAATGGCGAGATAATTATTTTTTTATTAATTCGACCCCGTCCAGTTCATTCTGAGAGGATATATGGTCCTTCCGAATTACATGTAGTACGGTTTATATAAATATCACACATGATCTCAATTTCACTTAAGAAAACAACAACAAAATATTCTGCTCCATTCCTGATGTTCATGTAGAAAAGATAACTTTTTGACCTCTTGCCTATATATGTATATATAGTTTCAATCCTAGTGCAGGTGTACTCAAAACCGACATTCTGTCGGAAGGCTGAGTTATTGTTGTGTTAAATAGAGTGTTATCAAAGACCTATACTGTATATAGTAAATGTAGGTCGTTAGGGTTACATGTATTAAGTTTTGTATTCATAACGTATGAGGACACAATTCGTCGCATGAATCTTATAGTGAGATATCTACCATTTTGAAGATGTTTACATAGTTGTATTCGTTTCAGAGAGAGAGAGAGAGAGAGAGAGGGGGAGAGAGAGCAATCTCCACGTTACGGCATTTGTTTAAGCAATTGGAGTTAAAAGTTCAAGTTCTATCAAATTTTGCGCAATCTCCATGTTTTTCAATTGACTTCGAATGTTTGTTGGCCTTTTTCTCAAAAAGGTAAAATTTGAGTTAGCTCGTAATTATTCTCAGGCGACGAATTGTTAATCACAATATTGTCCGGTATAAATTCTATCTATGAGTATAAACTGTTGGTAATAATACATTTAAACGAATGAGCTTGCCAATTGTTTAAATATGTATGACTTATTTCAATTAAGTACATGCATTATAATGTATTTAAATAACACATATACTCACATGTGAGATCAACATTATGTAGTTTAAAATGAAATTAGAAATAGTTCGCTGTATAAATATCCTGACCCTACGTACACTGTTTAGCTTATCAATGAGTGTAGTTTTAGATTCGTCTTATCTACGCATGTCCGGACAATTAAATTATGAATAGTCAGTGCTTTAGGTAGATAGATATTTTATTAGCATTAAATGCTGAATTTTGTAATTTATATATATAGATCATGTGACAGTGTTTCATTACATATATATACACAATTCAATATTTCATACAATATATGCATCTATATATATCTTTGAAAAATAGGAAAGTTATAGTTAGATGTACAAATTAGTATACGAGATGGGTTCATTAAATCTACGGACATCTATCAAAGACGCGCTACCTTACTATGATACTATAGTTGTTTACCCTATAAGTTTAATTTCAATGAAAGAAATTTTCTTTAGCCAGTATGCAGTCGAAATTGTGGTCAATATGTATGTGTAAGCTTAATTACCTTTTTTCCTTTAGATCAAAATAGAGTTGTAAGTAAAACATTTATAGGGCTGCTAAAATTGTTCATACTGTAAGGAAAATTGAGTTACGCATCTGGACATTATTATTATTACACATACATGTACGTATATACTTCCTGATATAACATAATTATATTGCAGCAAATGAAGCACTTGCACAGCAAACATTATTCGAAAATAATATTGCCATTCAAATTAAGTTTTGTAGATGAACACACATTTTTTTAGATATAGCTAGTATATATAATTCTTAGTGTGTATACGTTGTCTCAATTTGTGCGGTCTGTTTTGTTGGTGGTGGGCTATCCGCAGGTATGTAAGCGTCAATTACAGATACATTAAGGTCTACAGCTGCATTAATTAAAGCAGCTTCGTGTGTACGAGCATTAGGAGCAGCTAGTATATATATCATGTTAATTATATTATATTAACATCCCCTACTGATTTTAGTGAAACCGGTTTGGTTTCTTTTTTAAAAAATGTCTTTTTAAAAAAGTGATCTATCATTATTTTACGACTATTATTTTTTTATAAGAAATGAAGTTAGTAAAGAATCCGGAATATTTCTTTTCTTTTAATTATATAGTTTATCTAACCCTGTCCATTTTCTATTATCAATAATTGAATGGATTGTCTCCCTTACCAATAATGTTTAAAGGTAAGACGCCATTTGTTAATTTTATCGTTATAGCCTATTAGCCTTTATGTTATTTTAATGATACAGTATAGCCTGTTTGGTAGTAAAAAGCGTGATAATTTAACGAATTATACGAATCGACAGTCTTCAAAGTAACATTTAGTACTCTGACACCCAAAGAGCACCTGCTGGTAAAATGGTAAGGTATGAAATAAACAATAACACCGGTTAAAACTTAATCGGAATACATTTGATGTTATCCTGCTATTCAAAGAAAATCGAAACCGGAAGCTCGTTATCTCGTTCTGTTGCCAAGAAACAGTCAACATTTTAAAGAAATCTGCTGATTTTGTTGGAAACAACGATTGAAATTCGTGGGGAGGGATAGAGTCTACAAAACTGATTCATCGTGGAGCTGAAATGAGTACAAAACTGAACACAAAAGCGTCCAAAAGGGACAGACCGAAATCATCTGGTCAGTTGTTGATCGAGCGTTATTATTTTTGTTTGTTTCTTGAATTTTCACCAAACCTTCAGTTTTCTCATCATCCATGTTTCATCTGTGGTGACTTTATCTTCATCTTGTACAATAAGCAACTGTTCTCTATCCATTTCAACAATATTTCTTAAGTGTTTTTGCATTGCCTCCCCTTACCCCTTGCTTTAGGTTTTAGCCATACAAAGCTTGATCAGTGCTGCATTGAGATCCCACATGAAGTTGCACAATTGCTGTACCAAATTTATTTTTGGCAATCCATATTATTTCTGAAATATCATAGAACATATTAAATGAAAAGCATGAATCCATTTAAAAATTTAAGCTTAGTCCAAACAATTATAATTATATATCTGCCGTGATGTTCAGTTATGAACGAGTACGTACAATAATATATAGACAGGCCGGAACAGTATGCGGACACTTCCTCCCATATGTAACTATTTCGTGTAAATGAGGCCGTGTTTCAAATAATCCAGTCTTTGTAGTTTTGAAGATGAATCCTTGCTTAGAAATATACATGAACTTATGATTGTAAACAGTGCACTACGCATGCACAGTCAGGCATCGTGGCAGGTACAGTCACGGCTCAAAATTATTGTACAATTTAACCAGTACACAGACACCCCTTTATATAGACGTAAAATGGTCAAATAAAGTAAACTCACCTGAATCTTTTTTTGTGTGTATATATTTCTTTTACACATGAAAATTAAAAGAAAATATTTTTTCTTTATTAAAAAATTAACATGTTTAAAGCATTGAGTGCAATATGTCAATTCATTTATTCTTCTTTACAAAAATCATGCAGAACAAAGACTCTCCTACAGTTTTAGTTTGTACTTTAAATTACAGAAATGAGTATTTATCTAGATTTACTTATTTCCATCACTAAGTTTGTAGCTTAAGAGAGTTAAAGGGGCATGCCCAGGAACTGCTGTGTCTTTTTTTTCGTACACCAAAAATGTGTTTGTCACTTGTAAAACCAATTATTACCGAAAAGTCAAAGAAGAATGTCCGCTCAAAAATGGCCCTATAATGCACGCGTGGGTATTTATATGCCGGTTTAAATAAAAGGCTTACAAGCCTTTTATTGACGACAACGATATTTCCGATTCGTCTGAGAATTTAACTTAGCGTGCGCGCTGCCTTTCAAGCAGCAAAACAATGATATTTACCTATAATTGATCGATAGATAAGCTTTATGTCGCAAACAATGAACATGACGTGAGCAATACTTACCATTTCACAGTTTGTTGACATTTTTTCCGCTTTTGACAGATCCCGAAAGGGTCGAGTTATGAAAATGACGAATATTTTCTAAGGCGTAATCGGCAGGTTTGGTAAATCTTGAAATGTGTATTTTGAGTCAAATAGCAGGACATTTCGTAAATATTTTACAGGACTTACATTAATTGATTTAGGCATTCAAATGATACCAATTTGATTTATATTTGAGACGCTTCAGTTCCAGGGCATGCCCCTTTAAGGACGTCAAAATAAAACTATAAAAAGGAAAGCAAAAACATTTGGCAGGTACTTGTAGTCACATGTAGGTTCAAGCGCCAAAGTGATAAAGATGCGAAAGTTGCTGAGTTAAATTATGTGTAGCAAGATCGATTGTGTATAACAGGTTTTTTGTTTATTCAAGTGAGATTGTATCATATTTATTAGATACGTAGATTATTTTAATCAGTGGCAATTTTTTTAGCCATTTACACAAGGAGTTACATATTTTTACAAATCTCAATTTATTTTGTTTATATCAATCGTCTGCTGATCAGTATAAACAGGAAATGTAAACAGTATATGTATCATACGGGAAGAAAGGTAAGTTTGTTGCGAATATAGGTAAGTAATATGGGTATCATACAGGACGTTTTAAATCTTTAAAACTCATCGAATACGAGGGTGTCCGCGTACTGGTAGCATCCGCATACTGTTCCGGTCTGTCTAGATAGATAGAATTGTTGAAGGTATACACTTTCAGTACCATTATCAGACTTTTTTTTAAGTATTATCAATTTATCACTGCCTTCTTAATTACTCATTATCCATAATGCTGGTGATTGATATAAGTTTTAGCTTGTTTTTTTTAAATTAATTACATTTCACTGTTAGAGGATAGAAAAAATGCCAGGAATTTGTGCACACGGAAATCGAGCGGGTACATTATTTTGAAGGCTAAGATTACCATATCTATTTTACCCTGCTATCTGTATGAGGTAATCATTGAAGGCTGGTGTTCTATGAAGCCGGTACACACTTTATTTTCGTCAACATATTCTTCTGATATTTTCTTTCAGATTCTGCAAGTACAATGACCAGTTTGAAGGCACACTTCTTACTATGTATGAATCATTTGATAGTTTTAATGTCTTATTTTTTCATTTCTAGGTTTATTAGAAGGTAATGGGATTGTTCTTGTTCAGGTTTTTTTATCTGTTTCAATGTTTTTCTTTGCGTTTTAGAACTTGGTTGTATGGTTACAATTTGTTCATGTTTATGAGTGGGATTAGAATATTGATGTAACAGTTACATTATCATATGTTTATTTATATAGTTTTGAACATTGATGTTTTTACATTACTTCAAGGGTAATAAAGGCGTAGTATTATTTTCTAAAAAAATTCATTTTATCAATCAATTCTGTTCTCGTCTTTAGTTATGTATAGGTAAGTAAAGATAGGTAAGATTTCTTAAATCAGTTTTGATTAATCCTTATGATTTAATCAGTTTGTATTTCTGTTAATACTTCTTCAATTACTTTAAAAAACAGGAATTTATTTGACAGTTTTATGTACTCTTTTTGAAGTGCTTTATATGATAAGTGTCAAATTCAGCAATGTGAATTGCTTCATGCAGATTTGAGAGATGACAGCCGAGTCAGGTCATTCTTTGACTGAAATATTAAATATTTGATATTTTTATGGACCATCTTGATGAATCATTTCCACCTCAAACATCTGTGAATAATTTACATTTTATTTATGGTTTTTTTTTGGTTCTGATTTATTATATATTAAGTATATAAATGATAAAACCCTTTAAGATACCATAGCTTTCAAATGTATTACTTTCTAACATATGAAACAGTTTTCTTGCAAATCTTACTCAGTATTTGTAATAACTACCAGTAGTATTACATGTATTAATGAATTTGTGACTTTTAATTAGTTTGTAGCCATCTGATTGTGTGTAGACCTGTGTGAGTGACTCAGAGAGAAAGAATGAGGGAACTGCAGGAGATAGTGAGAAAAGAAGAGAACCTTATGTTACCAGTTGAATAGACATATCATAGCAGATTCAACTAACTTTGCATTGTTAAATTGGTATTTAGTTCATCTTTACTGTTTATAAAAGATTATGATACTTAAAAAAATTCTATGAATTTAGAAATTTTTAATAAATGTATTGATAAGTTTTAGCAATAAAGATTTGACTGGTTACAGAAAGTACATGTAATTTAAAGGTACTGATGTACTAATATCAACAGTTACACTATTCAGTCTCAGCTTATGTGCAGTATATATGATCAGTTCAATTAAAGAAAGTATTGCATGGCTGATAATGATGTCACTGTGCAGCCCTTTTTAATGTTTTAGGAACAGGTATGGGGAAATTTGTGTCTTGAAAAGTTTGAGTTTTTTTTTGAAAGTTCTGTGATATAAATGTATACATGATTCCTACCAAAATGTGTCACAATTCAGTTAGTGGTGTTTCCTTGCAGTTGTTGATTTGTTGGTTAAGTTGTGTTCTTCAGTTGTTCATGTGATAAGATTTCACTGGCTGCCTCTTGTGTGTACACACATTTTCATCCCTCTTCATTCCTGTAGACAAATAAGTTCACAATGATTTTGTTCATCTTACTAAGATTATGTTATGTGCTATTTGAGAAAATGGCTCTATTGTCTGTAAGTCTTTATGTGAAGTTGCAGGTCTATAACGTATTGATTTATTCAGTTCTGATGCCTTTCAAAAGTGACTAGATCCAAGAAAAACTAAAAGTTTTCGTTGATTGGTGTTTGAGTTGTGTTTGTGATATCCCTAGCATGTCTGGAGGATTGATAATTATGTTTTAACCTTGTACTAAATCAACACAGAAGAGAGTAAATAAATGTACAAAGATCAAAACTGTCATTAAAATAGATTTCAAACAATTGATCTAAAAGTCTGTATTTGTATTTTGACAGATTTATTTATTGATATACTCTGAATATGTTTGAATAAGACTATTGTCTTTGATCTTACTAAATAATGATAGTTCTCCAAACTTTAAATACCTTATATCAGACTGGACATCAGGTAACCATCAGATGGCAGTATCTTCTCCAGTGTATGACAATTAAATCCTGTACATGACTGTACATGTTCTGGAAAAAAAACAAAAAACTATCACATATAAAGATATTAAGAACTAATCTTGCCATCCCGTCATTTTACAGTTCATGATATTATGTAATTAGAAAAAATATCAGTTCAAGTAATATTTTTTTGTATTAATGCTTACTGGCCATTTACTTGCAATGTCTTTAGATTTCATTGTCTCTTTTATTAAATATTCATTTGATTAGAATGAGGATGAGTATTAACATCCAATTACAATTGTTACGAGGGTCATCCTTTAAGTTCGTGGACAACCTAACTTTTTGGGGTTATAATGATGTAATAATTTTAAAAAATTGTCCTGGCAATAATTGACATCTTTTGTCCCAAGTTCTGTTTCTAAATTGTCATTTTTTCACGTAGTCACTGGATATGAGTTACCAAGGCAACCCTAGTCAGCGCCTACGGAGCACTTTGATTTTTTGCAATTAAGCAGATTCTGTAATTTGTATAAAAATGAACGGAAGTGTACAGAATGACGTTGGACGTCGCACCAAATATTTGTGACGTTTTGTCGCCAAACGTTTAAGTAATTGCCTGCGTAATAACAAAGTTATCGAGCATGGAAGAACTGTGCTTATTTGAATTCATTACAGAAATTAAAGTCGCCGTCAGAGCGTACGGAGCAGCGTGCTGCTACCAAGTACTGTGTAAGGCTGTGTGTACACCCACGCAGACACTAAAGTTCATTTCAAGTGCTGAGAATTCTGAAACAGTGTCAAGATTTCTGATATTGAGGTAATATTTTGAGAAAATATTTTGTCGTAAAAGACCTTTTATTTGTCTCATTAATAACACTGTCCACAAACTTTACGGATGACCCTCGTATAAATCTAAACCTTATGATTTGAGCTAAATTATTTTTTATCACCTTAATATAGTGTTACGAATTTGTCATTCTGTCCAAATTGATGCATCTAAACTCTACATATAAAATAGGGATATGGTTTAATATGGTGAAATTAAAAACTGAACAATTTGATACTAGTTATGAGATCATTTATCCTCCAAGGCTCCATTGGCATGATTCCTCATGAGACCTGTCATGCCAATGATAGTACATGTACTTTGAGTGATAAACATTAAATATCAATGATTTCCTTTTATTATGATTTTGATTTAATGTATTAAGATATTAGTCTAGTACTTTAATTAAATAGTAACCTGTTAATGGATTGTGTATGGAATTCTCTTTTAACAAAAAAAACAAATATCTTCAATTTTATATGAATAAAAAAACAAATATATCCTCTCTCTCGTACAATAAGTGCCTACTCGGGGCTATAAACAACATCTTATAATTAATGTTTTGCTTGCAATTAAAAATTCTCTGTTTATACACAGTAAAAGTTGTCAAAAATGTTTGGGACCAAAATATCAATTATAGACACAAATACTTTTGTGTTATGTATGAATGCATATCTAATTAGGTACCAGGCTCGATCTTATACTCATGTCATAAAAACTCAATTCAAAATGCGTCACTATGCTCATCTCTATCTTGAATTATGTTCTTACTATATTCCATGACTCGTGGTTATGGTCATGAACTCCTCGATATGTTTGTTTCAGTAACATTAATTGAATTATTTATTTAAGAAGTCCCCTCCGCAATGTTACCATATCAATGCAGTCATTTATCAACATCTCTGTGACATTATTGACTTTCCAAATTCATAAAATTTATGAGCAATTAGAGCCATTGTTATCTTGCTTGTTTTTCAACTTATACTATATACTTAAAAGTGGTAAGGAATTGATTTTTTTAAAAAATGGCAAGTGACATTGAAAGTTCAAGTAATCTTTCTCTAAAGGGTTCATTGATAGTGTGGCTTTCAATAAGTTTTTTTTTTAAATTCGGAGTTATTATTTCTTGTAAAATAATGATCTGCTGCAGTTTTGGTCGGCTTTGAGTCATAGGTAGATGATTTGTATAACGTTCATTGAAGGATGTATTTCTATCCTATTAGTTTTAACATTTACCAGACTAAGGGAGAATATTTGTTTATTTTGAACCTAATTCCTGTTTGTTTATACCATAAGTCAATAAGCAAATGTTTAAAACAAGTGTTATTAATATTCAAATTTTTTGGACTATTGAATGTAACTACATGAGGACTATGGAAAAGTATGCCATGGATTTTATTTGAAATCTATGAAGTTCTTGGTTTAAAATGTGTTGAGAAATAAACGTCAGTTATCAGCAGTTTGAAACTAAGGTTTTGCGCTGGCTGGATAAACATTGTTTCATTGAAAATGTGTGTTGTTTTATGAACAATAGAATTCTTAATTCTTTTATGTGATAAATTAGTGGAAATGAAAAAGAATCAAAGGATAGAAATTTGATGGTTATTATTTTTATTTTTTTTATTCTTGTTGGTTTTGTTGGATGTGGTAGGCTTTCTTTAATGGAAAAACTCAATTTTTTATGGCTGTGTAAAAGGTATGAAAAGAATGCATCTTGTGTCTGAAACACCTTTTATGGTTCTTTGCATCATGTATATAATTTGTTTTGGAAAGAGATTGGTATTTTTTAAGATTATGGCATATCACTGCAATTTCATGTCACTCAAGTAATTAACCCAAGTTTGAAATTTTGGTAAGGTAGGCTTAAATAGGTAGGGATTTCTTTTTTTTATTTTGAAACAACCAAGACATGGAAGCATATTCTATAAAACTCGCATACCAGTCCTTGTATTGAAAAAAATATTCTACTCTTAAATATAAAAATGAAAAATTTGGGTAGTGGTCATTTTCCTGGTTAGTAATGTTAGGGCAAATACTCATATTTTTATTCTTGGCCTAACGTAGTTATCAGTTAAATTAAATGTATCACATTCATTATAATGAATTGGATTATCTAAGTGATGTAATAACACATCTTGTTGCTATACCCATTGAAGTAACATCAATGCGTGATGTTAAAATTCTTTCAAAGAAACTGACCAATGTTCTACCTGTGGTTAATTTATATCTTTATATTTGGATAACTTCAATCATTTTAGTTCATCAACTGATACCTCTGTGTTTGATTAATGACTGCTATTGTCTGTTCTAAGTAATTTGTTACACATATTTGTCATACTGAGTCTTTTTCTGTATTTCTTTTTTTTGATGAATTACCACACTTCATGTATTGAGATACTATTCATATTGCAACTAGCATCTTAATTGCTATCTCTTTGGCTATATAAATCAATTACCGGTAACTATTGCTGAAAGTTCAATACTTTATTTTGTTCATTTATTACATTTCTTATTTCCCAAGTATTGCTGTCATTTTTAATGAAATCCTTTGCATACAGTTTTAAAAAAGAGTGGCTAGATAGAGATACATTAATGATTAGTGTCAAAAAAAATATCATCAGTTTGATGTAAAAATGTTTTAAAACATACAAATTACATGTACCATAGTTGTTTTACAATTAAATGAATCTAACCTGTTGAGTTCAATGCATAAAGAGTCTGAATTTCTGTAGGTAACTGATTATTTTCTACATTTCCATAAAAGACTTGAAGTTTAATGTCTATTATATTTATTCAGCAATAAATAAAGTTAAGGAAATTATGGGCTTGGATTGTTAAGTTAAAACTTAATCTTTACTGCATGTTTACTTTATTTATAGTTATCATGTAATTAATTTTTAAGCATTTGCTCCAAGTCAACATGTGTGCAAATGAAAAATATAATTTGGTCATATATTATAACATACAGTTAAAGCTGTGAACAATGGCCACCTTGAGTAAGACATAATGTGGTCTTTATGGACAAATGGTCTTTGTTTGGAGGTCTTTTTGTTTTTATCAACAAATGACATGTTTTTAAATAATGACCTTTATTCCCAGGGTGGCCTTTATTTGTAGGTTGCCGCTAACATAGGTTTGACCGTAGTTCCTCATGATGTATTGCATTTTACGATAAAACTGGAGACTATGTCACTCCTATAGTTTGGCTAACATTATGGTAAATATGAATTAAAATCAAATTAATCATTGCCTTAATTCCTGTTTAGTCACCTAGGAACCATGTGATTTGTTGATAAAATAAACCATCATTGACATAAACTAAAAGTGAAAAAATATGTTCAACTACAAAAAAAAGAAAGAGCAGTAACTGTTATTTTTTTGCAATGTGCAGATTTGACTTAATATTTAATAAATAAGTTCAACATGAACATAGAATAAAGAATTAATATAAATTATATTTGTTATTTACAGTCATCTTAAGAATTAAAAGTCATATCTCAATTTTCAAGTATTACTATCACTGCAATCAAAGGGAGATTGATTCCAATTTCAGATGTAATGTACTAGTTACTTATACTGTAATACTTAAACTACTTCTAGTAATGAGTCTAGTATGTATTTATATCCTAATTATCTCCCTTTGTTGCTTTGTCATCGGTCTAAGTCAGAATTTTTGTTGCTTTAACAATAATAAAGAAAACAAGAAAAAAGGCTTCATTACTAAAGAATAACATAAATTGTTCTAAGTCAAGCTTTCAAGTACAGAAGTTAAGTATTTGACACTTTCTGAAGCTTTAGATAATGTGGATTGATTGCACTTGTACCGTTCTTTGATTTCTGATACTTTCCGATGAGAAACCGACATTAATGTCCAGATCAAAGCTTTGACATCAATCAAGGTATTTACTTAAAGCAACTGGCAAGTGTTGACTCAATAAATGGATCAAGACTTACTTCTGAATGTGACATAGCGAATCATATCAAGATATGTGGCTGGAAAATATCATAAAGTATTATAGTGATGAATGGTATCTTACAAGAAATGATATAGAATGGCACAGTCTTTACAAATAATTAATGAATTTATAAATTTCATATCTTGTGATGATGTATTTAATTTTTACTGTGATTTCATATTGAATGTTGATGAGTCATATAGGCTAATAGATTTTTACTAACTTAAAGATAATCAAAATCTGCTTTAAACTCATATGGTACTAAGCTTTGAAATTATAATTAATGAATTGCAAAATTGTAAAATGCAATAAGTAAAGAAGTTGAATCAGTTGATCATGAAAATACACAAATCATGATATGTCTAATTATAGTAAGTGAAAAATGAAGCTATTAACATAATAAAACATTTTTGAATCAGAGGAATAGATGATTAATTAAATAAAGTCATGTCAAGTCAAATATGTGATCTTTGTGCTATAGTGAATTCATAATGCCAATTTAGAACAAACTTTATGTACACTTCAACATTTTATGCTAATTTTAAACTTAGCTCCTATAATAAGATTGAGTTTGAATAATAGAGCAATAAAATAGTTGAAATCAAAAACAGTTGCTTCACAATCTGAGGTATTCTAAACATTTTCATTGACCATTTCTCAAGCATCCATTTCTAGACTCCATTACATGTTCTTATATGACATTACTAATAAATTAGTTGTTCAAGATGAGGTTAATGTGTTGATAGCAAGTCGGTGCCATCAGTTGTCAAGGATGCTTGTTGTATTGATTTAGTCTTGATTTAGCAATTGCTCAGACAGATTGGATGGATGATAAACGTACAAGGTGTATTAAACGCAGTCGGATGTATGATGCCGTATAATATAGCGAATTTTTCTAATTATTTATAATCTTGATTTATGAAGACATGAGTGATTTTATTAGGGGGACATATAGTTCGAGATATTTGAAGAATATATTGGGCAATTATGATATTTGCATGAATAAAGATTAAGTTTGATCAAAAGTTTAATGGATTTTTGTCTTGGTATTTAATATTGAGTCAGTGAGTGATTTTTCTTGTCGGTGTAGATGGATTTCCTGAACTTTTGAAGAAACTGCTCAAGTGCTTTCTTGTTCTGAGATCAATATGGTGTTAAGAAAATCATTTCACTTGGAGGTAAAGATTTGAATATGAATTGGAATTCTCTTGAAGTTATTGTTGATAGTTAATGTGTTGTGATATTTGCTAGATAGAAGTCAGTGCTCACAGTGTTTGCTAGGACGCACATTTCTTTAGATGTGAACTTAATTGAGACTTGATCAATATAATTTCAGTTTTCAGCAATTTTCTGTAATTGTTTGTTGATTTCATTTCATAGCCTATGAAATCACCTTTAGACGCTACTGCAGTTTTGTTTGGAATTATAGAACTTGTTGATTTGCTGAAAATTCTGCTTATAAGTATGTTTTTTTAATGCTTCTCCTGAGAGTATGATAAAAGATTCAGGACTAGTCTCAGATAAATCTAGTGGTATAATTGTAGACAGAGTGGAACTTGACAACATGAGGAAAGGTACTGTAAGTGTTTCAAACAAGCTTAAAGATAATTCTGTTGAAAGAGCTGAGAAAGATAAATTGAAACAACTGAAAGGCAGAAATGAAACTAAAGAATCTGTAAACAGCAAAGGACATAAATCAGGTACAAGTTCTGAATCTGGGTCACCAAAAAGTTTGGATGATAACCAAAAAGAAGACTATGACATAAAAGGTCAGAGGTCTGACTCAAGTTCTGTTGCTAAGACATCAAAAAGGTCAAAGGTTAAGGTCAGTGATAAAGATTCACGGAAAGGTGGAAGAGCAATGCGGAGGCTACGGGGATCTATACATACAATTCAAGTGCTTTCTATTCTTACCAGTAAGTGAAGGTATTTCTTATCATTGTTATTGTTTCAAAATTTCAAAGAGTTGGTCGATGGTCTAGTGATCATAAGGCACTGGACTACTAAACAAAAGATCTTTGGTTTCAAATCTCAGCTCCACCTTTCAATATTTCAGAATGCTTCACAGTCAGATACTGTGTTAAAAAAATCACATGAAATTGGTGAGGCCAGTATCAGGTGCTTTATACACGGAAAACTGTTTTAAAAGAGTAAGGATGTAAAAGCCCAGTTCTCCTGTATCTTATCTCCCCTATCTCTCTCTCTAACAGGGGCGGCTCTGAATTGACCATAGCTGCAAAATAGGCCTTTAATTAAACGATAGATGAACTGCAAAATTTGTGGATAATCCAGCTTTCTTAAAGGGATCCATGGTGTAATCGTTGCCTGAGGCTGAATATGAGATGCAATATATGCTTGGAAAAGATGTCACATAAATATTATATTTTTATGCTGTGTAAGACCAATCAAAGTGTTTGTTCTGTTCATAGCATGGTTTGCTTTGTGGGACTCGTACAATCTTCTAAAATCTGTGAAAATATTAAATGTTGTGACCATGCCTGGGTTTCATAAAAAAGGCAAAACATTTCTTGATACAAAAATTTCCTGGCTTGCAGTATAATCAGGCATCCAACGTTAAACAAAACAAATAACAAATTGAATAGTACCTTGAATGTGGCGTCATAATGAACTGCATCTAATTCCCTTAGTCCTTTGTATTACAGAATGAGAAATTCTCTTTCTTAATGCTTTTTAATATCACAGTATCTTCCCTTTGCTTTGTACAAACTGTGGGTGATATTTTGTTCAATCCGATTCTATATCTCCGAGTGACAGTTTTATTTGAATTTAAACTTAAATCTTGTTTGGTATAATGAAATGAAAATAACTTGGCCTTGAGGGTGATAGAACATGTTAACAGCACACAGATAGCAAAATGATATCAACTAATTATGTTGCACCTTGGTTGATATTATTTTTCTCGGGTTAATTATATGCACTGTTCCCTGCTTAGAATGTAATACATCCTTAAGAAGAAAAAAACTTACCATAAAGTGGTCTGATCCCTGGCACCTCTTTGTAATTGTATGTTTTGGTGACCTCAACTATTAAAGGTCATATTTGTAGATCATGGCAGACCACATACAGGTTTCTTTAAGTCTTCATTTAGTGTCCTACAAAAATATTGTAGTATTAGAAAATCAATTTTTTTTTCAACACCATTTAAGCTGTTAAGGGAATCCTTGCTTTCTGTTTTCATTTTTGAGTGTCAACTTTATACAGTTCAAGTCACAGCTTAAAAGCAAACAATTAATGAATACAAAGTAGATCTAGACTCATTAGAAGCAGTTGTACTTCAATGACTTATTCCCTATGACCATTAGTGTATTTATTCAGCTACCAAATCAAACAATGCCACAATAAAGGACCATCTGTGATAATACAATATTAATCCATAATGTTGACCCATACCGGTACCATAATTGATTTCTTTTACTGTTTCTATGAACTATTAAATAAAAATAGCCTTGTTTTCTGATATGTTCACTGTTTGTTTTGTCAGCTAACAATTCTAAAGCTTATTATTGTTGTGACAGTCCATCAGTTTGTTCAGAAGTTCATAATTACTTATACTTAGTTCTACAGTCACTTGATCACAGTATGGCTTCAACATTACAAGTTATTTATTTCTCATTCAATACTTCTCTATGTCATCAGTTAAAATGATATTTAGTTCAAACATAAAATAAATTTCACAGACTTAGAATTGTGCTGTAAAAAATACTGGCATATTTTTAATACCTCTAGCTGTACACGTTAGGGTAGTGATTCATTAGGCTTACATACTGTGATGTATGTTGGCTTGTGGTTAATTTTGGGTAATATTATGTGTTGGATTATATTAATTATCGACAGGATTAAGGTGACCCTGTGTTAGTGAATGAATTAATGGGATTAAATAACGGACTAAAGTAATTAAGATCATTTTCCCTTGTGATTATTTCTTGTTCGTCTCTGTATTCTTATGGTAATCTGCAGTCATATTGTCTGTGTCAGGATATACAATGTCATGTATCGATCACTCTTATGTATAATTTAAAATTTGGGTGTCTTTCAGTTTATTTAATAGCAGGTTTACCATGAAGCAGAAAAATTAATGTTCTTGAACAAAATATTGTTATGGTAGTTTCTGAAATTCCTCTTTATTCTGCTTATAGTTCATGAATAGATTATGGTTTGGATCATGAATACTTCATGAACTCCTAATGATTCTTAAATGGTTCATGAACTGTTCACAAACAACCCTTAAGGGCAGTTCATGTAAAAAAATCATGAATTCAAATCAAGAACAGTTTATAACCAGTTCATGAACTGTTCTTGAACCGCTTGAAATAATAGTGATTTCATGAACTTCATTTTGCATGGGTATACCTTCTGCAAAAATTGGTTTAGAAGTTATCACAAACAGTACATCAATAACAAAACATACAGTTTAAAAAAAACTCCTTCAATATATAAATATTGTATTATTTTTGTAGAAGAAATTGATATTGTGCTACTGGTAAATATTTGAAAGCTGCTATTTTTGGTTGGCAAATTATGGCATGATAACAATTGTTTCATTTTTTCTGTATTTTGGTAGTAGCCATTGATCTTTTTAACTTGATTGGATTATCTAAATCCCCCTTGACCATTTGATATTTTGTAGACAGAGTAATTTTATGCTGAAAGAAATTAACTGTAAAGTTACAACTAATTCGTTTGAGTGTGATTTTTTATAAGTAAATATTTTATTGGCTAAATTTTCTAAATGAGTTTTGAAATTACAATTTTGGATTAATAAACATTTTTCAACATAAACAATCAAGGAAATATTCTACTGCATAATACCTTTGTTATTTTGAAAAAAAATCCTTACTAAATCATTGTAACCTACAGTACAAGAATATATAACTGTTGTTAGCTAGGTACATGCTGTTTGATAAGCTTAAATCCTTCCTGTCTCCGATAGGTTTTTGTTGGATTTAAATTAGATAATTTTATTTCATTAGATTGAAATTTCTAAAACATGTTTGACCTTAAATTGATATTTCTTGATTATGCTTGACCTAAGGAACGATTTTTGAAACTTACTGGATACTCTAGTGTCACTTTTTGGAAAAGGAGTTAAGTTGTGTTCAGTGGACTCATGTTTGAAAGAAGTGTTTTATAGAATTTAGTAAAATTTGACACAAAACCTGACTTTATCATTATATAACAAAATGGCTGCTTTTTTGAAAATGGCTAATGCTTTGAAGAAGCAAAATGTGGACAAGCAACCATCGCCAACATCTAGTGATGATAAGAAATCTAATACAAGTTCTAAACTTGCTGATGTGATGAAGAAAACCAAGGGTTCAAGTATGTTAGGTTTGTAAATTACTTTATTTTTTAAATAAGAACATTGTGGTACATAATGAGTGTATGGTGTATTTTAGATTATGGAGTCCATTCTGCTCCTAAAATGCAACATTGCGTGCCGGTGCATGAGGAACACCTTTTTAAAAGCTGCATTCAATTTTCTCAATGGTATAGCTTTGCCTGCTGTACACATTTACAGTTTTCATTGATTATAAAGTTAAAGAACAATTGTAAGCGTTCATCATTCAAGTGTGCATTGGTTGTATATGATGTGACCATAAATGGTCAGTATAGAAATACTTAAGATAAAAATTAAAAATGCATTGAAATTCCATAGATAGGTAATAAATAATTCATGTTATTAAATTATATTCTTAATAATTTTAATCAATGATTACTTCATTACTGAAATTTTTGATGTGACTGTCAATTCTAATATTTTGATATTGATAGAATTTTGTTTGGCTTCAAGTAACATTTATGATACACATTGTGTATACCAGTTGTCCACAGTTTTATAGATATTGTATGTTGATTTGTTGATATAACAACGGTTACCATTGAATTGAAATCTTTTACAGTAAAAGGTGTAAACATGGTCAAATATTGGCTCTTCAACTTAAAGTATGCATTACTTGCCAAGTACTCATAAAGTATATGGTATCTTCTCCCACATTGGTCACTGATATGGTGGGTCATGTATGGTTTCTATCAACAAGAGCAAACAAATGGTAAATCTTCATGATCATAGTGAACTTAATTTATTTAAACTATTAAACTATAATACATGTATTAATAATGTCCAAGTATCACTAGAAAGGGGTGAGGCATGTATTGGTGTTTTTTTCACTGAGCGCAATAAAGAACCATGAAAAACTATTCAAAATAAGAAAAGGGATATAAATGCCTAGTTCTCCTGTACCTTATATTGGCGGCTCTGAAATGACCACTGATGTTAATTGGACTGTTAAACAACAGAGAAATGTATTTACAATACAATATTAGCTGCTGCGATTTCTTTATTTTGAGCCAAAATGGACTAATTGTTGAATCAATAATTACTGTATCTGTTGAAATAAATTGTTTCCTTAAACTTCAGTTTGGTAAGCATGATTTCTTGCTTAGATACCTACTTTATACAGTACACAACAAAGATAACACATTTTACTTTATTGAGCTCATATGAACTAATTTTAGCATTGTTTCTTTATAGTGTTAAAGTTCATACCGAAAGTCTTAAATATTATCACTAGGCGTGGTACAATTGTAAAAGCCAAAAGTGCTTAAATGGTTCAAATTAAAGGGAGACAACCACAAAATAGTTGAAATGAGCTTTATGTCAGAAAAACTTGCTTTGTATAAATGTTTGTATGAGAGTAGAAAACATTTTCATATTCATTTAACTTAACATTTTGAAATTCCAATAATGCTCCTTTGCATGATATTTGTTTCCTTTTTAGCCAAGGTGTTTGTAAAAATGTTTTCCACACAGTACAAGTGTTATAAACTGTCTTTTATGTGTCACATTGTCATGAAAAGAAATTTTAGTGATGTTTTACAGTTTATTGCAGCTGTTTAAACTAAATCAATGGCTTTTGTATGGTATTTTATTTTTTATCAAAATTTCATTTTAAGTTGTTTGATTACACAAAAGCTGTTTTGCCAATGATAGAACATGTTTCTTTATGTTTATATCCTAAACATATGCTATCATATGAATTACTAGCACAAAGTGTTACAATACAATTATTATACTTTTCCCTATGGATTAAATTCAAAATTTACAAGAAATTTGATGATTTTATTTTCATATATTGAACAAAACTAAGAAAATGGGTAGTTTGCATTTTTTATCGTCCTAAGATTTATACATTTATAGAAGTAGATATCTTTATTCTTAAGTTCATATAATCATTTTTACCATCTCTCTATAATTGCACAAGTGTCTTCACTTTTTAAATTTCGGGACTTTGACAATAAAACAAATGGTACTTACAATCATAAAATCATTGCTAATATCTCCTTCTAATTCATTACAAAACATTTATTCACATGAAGTTAACTTCAAGAGCCTACTGTTAAAATTATGGACTTAGGTATATGCTGTTTGGAGTACTGGCAATTTCAGTATTCAAATAATGAGAATATGTAAATATTTAGCCATTTTGATCATTTATATTAGCATAGTACATACTTATACATGCAATGTTTGAAATGCTTTCTAGAAGGAAATTAAATGTTAACAACAAATTATCGTAAACTCTTCAATGTAGTGTATACCATACATTGTTTGATGGTTTCGTTTTGTGAATAAATTAGCATCTCTGTTTGTCTTGAATGTTTGTTCAACTTACGGTTCATGTTCAAAATTTTCTATGGTTTTCATAAATATTTGGTTTTGTGGAGAGTGATTGAAAGTTCATGTACCATGCGATTTGCGGTATTCTGCGATAGATGTATTGTGACTGAATTGTGGAATTTTCTGGTGGGACAGATTTGAGATCTGCATTAAAAAAGTGAAATGTCTGTTTTTCTTTCTGTTTTGTTTTAAGATTTGGATAACACTTAAGACAGTCACTTTGTGTAATAGGAAGTACTTTTTGTTTAATATTAGAATTTAATTCAACAAGTAAAATGTCAAACAATAATATCTCTCGTAGGAGATTGTCTGTACAAGTCTTCTCTACAGTTCAAAAATTATCATCTGCGCCTAAGCATAACTCTGCCCCACCTTCATCTAGTGGCAGACGGAGCACTTTACCCAATGCCGCGTCAGACAGGAAATCTTCGTTGGCGTCAGATTATAGTGGCAGACGGCGCAGTGCAAGTGAGTCATTGTTTTAAATTTCAGCTTAAAATCTTCAATTCCAATAATACCCGTTAGCTCTTATTTTTACAGTCATTCAATATACTTGGCTATGAATTAATATTTTGTTTTAGAATGATTTAACTTCTTCGGTCAATTTGAAGACCCTGTGACTGTGTGATCAGTAGTAGACGAAACAGTATTTTGCAAAATCTTATTTATGATTTACAATGGCTTCATTAAAACCTTACATCACTCAGATGTTTTTCTAATTGCATGGGCTTGGTCTTCAATAATTCCCCTTTGAATAAAATTCATGAACTCATGAACTTGTCTTGAACTATTCATGAATCAAATATATTATCAATATGAAATGTAGATGTGCAAGACACAATTTACATTCCCAGTGATCCACTCATTCCAGAGTCCAGTGCAGAAGGCATCTATAGTGTACTATCGCATTCTTAGTGTCAAAGCAGCGGCGGGGGTATTAGTCACTTCTCTGACAAAGCTCTAGTTACTACTGTTTGACTAATTTTACATTACATTCAAGTATTTATGTATGACATTGGTCAATATACTCTTATTAATTATCATTAAAGCTGAATCATTATGTTGTATTAAAGATTTACCATTTTCTCTGTGCTTTAAGCAGGAGTGAAGTGTAAATAAAAATTATTGTTACACTTTTATGTTATATTCACATGACATTGTATTGTGCGATTTTATTAAACTGTCAAAGCTGCATCATTTCATAGTTCAAAGCCTGCATTTATTTTTAGTTTCGGTGAAATTTGACAACTTTCATAAGTTATTTCTTCGTTGTATCGCTACATAATATTATAAGCATGTGGAACAGAATATAATCCCTTGGCGTAAAATAAAAAGAAGCTAACAACTTTGGTATGAAGCTAAAAAATAAATGCATTTAGTGACTGTGCAATTATTCATCTTTAACAGATAAATAAAATTGCACTATACATACATTGTACTTTTAGGCTGCTGCAGCCCTGAATTTAACGAAACATTTCATTTTGAAAATTTCTCCATTTTTGTACTAATATATTAAAGCATAAAACTATAAATCATGAATCATGCTTGAGTGATTTATTATCTAACTATCTAACTAATGTCTATAGAATATTATTGGATTAAAATTTATTATCTTTCAGCCTGAATCACTGAATGTCATTAAAGTAGATAGTGCTGATGACAGTGGTAAACATTCACCACTGATAGGGTATTTTGTATCATTCAGGGTCGTAGCTGTCTATTAGTATAAGGGGCTCACTGTGGGGTGATTATGTATGTCATCAATATGTTCCTTTCTTGTTGAAGTATAGTCTGATCTTTTATGTAATAGGGTCTTAGCTTCACTTTAGGGAAGTGGCCAGGGGCTCTCAGGTACGGGAATTTCATGTCATTTTGAGGAAAAAAGGGAATTTCAGGGGATTTTTTTAGAACTCTTATAACCCTGCACTAAATATTTAAAGCTTAAAATAGCTGTATTTTCATAGAGTGTACATTAATATACAATTAATCAAAGGTAATGAGTAAATATGAAGCAAACATACATGATAATTGAGTCAGATTCAATGTTGAACGTCTGGCAAGACTATTGCTGTGATTTTTTTTAAATGGGCATTATGTCTTCATCTTAAAATAAATGAATATTCATGAAATCTTAAATTTTCTTGAATCTTTTCTTGCATACTTCATCATGTCAGTAATAGTTCATGAAGTGTGAAGAAATATTTGATAGCTAGGGAAACTCTTGATGGCATGCATAACAATTCCTTTGTGTGTTCTTTTTATAATTTTTATATATTGTCTTCTTTACTGAACGACTAATGTATGAATCACAGTAGCTTAAAATTATTGAAGAATTGACTTAAGCATCTAAATTCTCATTT
Source organism: Lutraria lutraria (assembly GCA_964023205.1). NCBI lineage: Eukaryota > Metazoa > Mollusca > Bivalvia > Venerida > Mactridae > Lutraria > Lutraria lutraria. Next base: position 9,754,498 of record OZ026844.1, on the reverse strand, counting down.
TCATTTTGTTACATGTACAATGCATATGCATTTTGGCAGCATGTAATTTTAGTGGCTACGGCCCTGCATTCTATTATAAAAAGTTGAGAGGTTTAATACACAGTTACTTTTGTTTATAAAGATTAGTTTGAGTTGGTGCACTTTCTTGTTGATTCTTTGAATGAAAAATTTTTCATTTACTGTTCAAAATTTTCATTGCTTGTTTTATTTAAGGATTATTAAGAATAAAAATATTACGTTTACATCAGTTAACATTTGAATGTAAATATTCTAATGTCATTAAATAATAATTTAGATTACTTTCTTATTTTCATTTATGATTAATGACTGTCAGACATAATGTGAATTTTATGGACTTCTTACTGTTAATGTCCAATTGGTATCTGTAATTTTGGACACCACAGTACTTCAATAAGTAGTTTTATTCTTTAAATATTTATCGTTGAATGTATGAGTTAGTAAAAAAGTGCTTAATATTTCCTTTCATTTTTTAAGCAGTAATTTAGGGGCTGTTATTGATTTAACTCTGGATGTGTTTTAAAACTTTGAGATGTATACATGTACTAAATTGATCAGTATTTTGCACGAGAACTCGGACATGTTCATCTGATTAAGTACCGGTACTGGAATATTGTGTTAAATAATGTGATTGCTGCTAGATTGAGAGATTTGTTTGGACACACATCATGAATAAAGAACAAAATTCAAAGGCAAGCTTCAAGAGTAAAGCCACGGTAGTCATGGCTAGAACTACTATGATCAGTAAGATTTGATGAACTTTTGAATACCTTTTTATATATCATATGCACACATTTATTAATTAAATGAGATAGTGTCTGGAACCAGCAAAGTTGAAGAAGCTACGTTCTACTTATGTTGTTGTACATCCAACAGTCAATGTCTGTATACAGTTTGAAGATCTTCAGTTGATCATACACACATACATCTACTGTATAATTTTGAATCTTAACATAACATATATCTAATTACCATTAGAGTGTTTTGGATCTTTGCACCTTATTATAAAAGGTCAAAGAAATATTTACGCTCAAATCATTACCCATAATTGGCAAACAACCTTGCAAATGAGTTCAACCCATTTTATTGCCCAGGGATATCAGCTGTCCAATAGAAAAAAGAATGTGAAACTTTTCTGTTTCTTTTTTGGGTAAGTTATTATATAGGGCTTAGGAAACTTGACATTGGACTTGTTTTGTGACAAAATGCAATACATGAAACCAGGGTTTCCAAATGCAAGCCAATGGCGCCAAATGCGAAACATTAAAAGTAGGAATATTCAAATTGTTTTAAACTACTAGTGCAGTGTAAAAGGTTGTAGAATATTCCTGTTTTTACTGTTCCAGATTTTCTACGGCAGTTCTTTTCCATTTTAGATTAATTTTGGATTGAATTAATATGTCTTAAATCATTATGTTATACAATGGTGTTTATGTACATACTGAATGTGGCAGATACTTAATTCTTCAAGAAAATCCATATTAAGAAAAATCCATCTTATAATATTTCTATTCTAATTAAGGCCAATTGCAAGGATTACATTAATCTATCTTCATTTTCCGTCAGAGCATTCAAATATTTGAGCTACATAAATTATGTATTATTTATTTAAAATTTTATTGATTGCTTGATTTTATTGATGATTATGGTGCTACAAAACACTAGAATGTTATGGTTTAGAGCAAGAATTACAATTTCATGAACTCCAAATGAATTGAAATGATTCATGAACTGTTCATGAATACCTCTTTAGAGCATTTCATGTTAAAAAGTTCATGAACACAGGCCAAAAACTGTTGTTAACAGTTCATGAACTGTTCTTGAATCAGAATGGCTTGAAATGTTCATGATTTCATGAACTTCATTTTGCTGGAGTTCACACATCATTGAGATGATAAAACAGTCTTTGTTGAAGGTTTATATACAGATGAGCATAGTAAAATATGGGATTTCATGACATGTTATAACATTCACTGAACAAGATATTATGCTACTTACCTAACTCATCTACCACCTACAGCACTGGAGTAATCCTTTCAGTTTGTTCATTGTTTTTATCAATATCAGAAACTTCCCTCTTGCTTTGTTCTTTCAATGAGTATTCTGAGAACCACATATTTACATGCACTGTACATGGATCATTAAATACTCCAGTATCCAGTAAAACAATTGTCGCAGAAAGTTTTAAACATCCTTCAATAGTTATATGTATTCATACATTTCGTCCCCTTAGGACTCTTAATAAAGACACACACACATAATCACATCTCAGTGAAATTAATTAACACTTAAACATTATTTATTCTTTAACAGTTTTTTTTAAATAATTTTAGCTTCTTCTATTTAGAACAAAATGCAGTACTTATTCAGTGTTTGATAACCATTTCTATCTACATTTTGTGCAGTTACTGTATTTCTTTACTCTGAAAAGATCCTTCACAGGTTAGATACACAAGGAGCAATCAATACTTCATGCTCAATTTTTGTTATAACTCTACACAATGTATTCATCTAACCAGATATATGTACAGGGATTTTAATGGTCTGCTTTGTCTATATGTCATTGTTAGAGCATTTATATAAAAGACAAAAGAATAGTGTTGATTTGAGTTCAGGTGTGATGTTCTTGACGGTATTCAAAATTTATGTGACTTAGGTTTAATAGGTTATTCTGTTATATTGTCTCTTTACTGATTTGACACCCAAACTTTGACCATGGTGTGTCAGGGTCATTGGCTTCAAAACATTTGGCCTCTCTCTCCAAAGCTGGAATATCAATCCAGGAGGTTTCAGATACTTCATTGTTTAGATTGTGTTGATCCATGATCTTGAATATTGGCCACTGTGTGCCAGGATTGGATTAAGGTCTTAAAAGATTTGCCAAACACTCTATGTAAAAATTTGGATATTGATTTCTAAAGGTTCTGTTGCTGCTTGCAAACTGTTGCTGCTTGCAATTTTTTATCATTGTCATCAAAGGTTTAAATAGACCTTATAAGTGGTGGATCCACCCTCTCCAAATGTTCCATCAGTATTTTGCAATGGTTTTGTCTCTTTCTGCACATGAGGTCAGTTGTTTAATGGGGGGGCTCAGTGGCTCAGCTCAGTGGTTATGGTCGCTGATTTATTATCACTGAAGTCCCTCACTGCAACTGTGAGCTTGAATTCAACCTTGGACTAGACATTATATATCATATATAAGGAAACTGTTGTGCTAGCTTACAAAGGTTGTTGGTTCTACCCTGGTGTACACCTTTGGTTGTCCTCCAATGCTTAAGCTGAAAAGTGACCAAATGACTCTGACTGTTAGTGTGACATTAAACCCTAGTCAATTCAAATAAATGAGGCCTTGCAATGTTTCCCATTAAAATGACCCATTCACCAACAGGTAAACCATTTTAACTCCCGAGTCAGGTCACCCGCCTCTCCAAATGTTTCACTCTTGTCTGCAATTGACTCCAATGTCTGAGTCATCATATTTGCAAATCATGTGTTTGATATCAAAAAAAAAAAATCTGTGCAACTGTTTGGAAAGTTTGAGCCAGTACCACATCCCTCCAAATCATTATGGTATCACAATTTATTTATTGTATTGTTATCACAATGTAATGTATGGCCCGAAAACACAACATTAGAACAGGAAACATTTAGCTGTTACCTTACAAAGATTTAGTTGTCATATTTTTTATAAGGCTGATCTGCTGAGACAGGACCAGAAAAACAACCTGTTTCTAGCTAGACCAGAACAATGGGGTAGATATTGGCAACAAAACTTTCTATTACTTTGCTAAATATTTCCTTCATACCATTACTGACGAACGCAAGATTTGTCCCCAAATATTTTCATCCTTTGGATTTTACTGATTGGCACCAAAAATTGTCTGGTGACTGGAAACACACTGTGGCCTGTGCCTGTTTACAGTTAGTTACAATGACTTTAGAAGATTTGAAAATATACTGCACTGCCTTTGTCACATTTTAGATGTTTGATAGGCTGTTAAAATGATCTTTTTGTTCACATTCAGAGTGTGATTAAGTTTTTGTTATTGTTGAATAAGTACAGTAATTGTGATAATACATATTATGTTAATCTAGTTGAAGTCTCTGTGTAAAAAGGCTTTTGTTTGAATGTATTAACTTGTTAATGAGTTTAAAGAATTAAACAAAGTTGAATAATCTAGGTCATGATAAATAAATAGTAATATTTGTGTGATATGAAAAATTATTTATAGCTTAAGGCAGTGATGTTGATAAATATGTTTTGATATCATTGAGGGCAATAATTCTATGTTTTGATAAATAATTGTTTTGGTTTTGATTGTTGTGTGAAAATAGTTATTCAGTAAAAAAGCTGGACGTCTTGTAAAGAACTATTATAGTAAGAACTGTGTTTTTTGAGGATTAATTGTGGTAGTTTGTCTAAAGTTCTAGTATGTTTAGTACAATCAAATTGCAGGATAGCACATTGAATCATTTCTTTTCGTCTCATTTGATCATGAAACTTGTTAACATATTGTAATTATAACATGAGATTGCAAGTGAAGAGGACAAAATTATTGCTTCGGAATATTTCTCTTCTTTCTTTTTTTAAGCTAATGCAAACATTTTATGTCTGAATTGATCAGTCTTTGTAAATGTTTGTATCTACAGAATGAAATATTCATTGTATGTTATTCTAATTTAGCTGAGATTTCATTAAAATGAAAATGAGTAAAATATTATTTCATTGTAAACAAATTTTGAATACCTAGAAACTTGATCACCATGTTATAATTAATTAAGAAGTTGTCAGTGTTTTTGAGTTTGCATAGAATTTTGGGCTGAAGCAATTTGAATATAAGTATGTGCAGGTATACAATTTACATGGAAGAATTGGATTCTCTTAAAAGCTCATTATTTACTATTAATTATGCTTTTAATATGTAGAATTAAATGTATTGATGTTGAGCAATAAAGAGAATGTTTGAAATCAATATTTGATAAATAAGTTTTGATCGTTGTTTGATTGGCTCATCGTTGAGATTGAACCTTTTTTTACCGTTGCCATTAACTTCGGTGTTTTGATCGAGTGTATATTATATTTTTTTCTGTTTAGATAAGTTTGAGTCTGTAAATGTTTGTCTCTAAGATTACTGTAAGAATTTTATTTTAGTCTTTGAAATAATATATTGTAATAGTGAGATGTATTTGAAAAAAATGGAATACTGGTACATAATGCATAGCTTAGGCCATTCAGTCATTCAGTGTCTAACATTGAATTTTCTCATGAAGGTATTTTTCTGTCTGTTAACCACTTCAAGTGTTTGGATTCATACATAAAGTTTAATAATATGTCATAACATTTTAAGTTCTTAATCGACAGATTCAGCATATAGATTTTTTATTTGATCTTGAAATTTGAGAACGAAAAACAAATTTGAGTCTGCTTTGAATTTAAGAAAGTGTATGTTGCTGTTTTTGCAACTATTTATATTTGAGGAGTGAGTTTTATTAAAACTCGCAATAGAGAAATTCATATAGTGTATGTACTACCTGGGATATCATAATTTGAATTTTGTTTTACAAGTTTGGTTAGAAAACCAATTATAATAATAATATGTATTTAATGGATTTATTTTCTGTTAACTATGTGATTTAGGAAGTATGAGTTTAATCTATACCATATGAACATGCTGTAACTCAGCAAATATTCAAAACAAATTAATGAAATCACAATTTTTTTATTGAACTATTCTTGTATACTCTTGAATTATGAATAATTACTGACAGGGGTGTTCTGAACAATTTAGTGTGATTCATATGAAGAGCAATTTCAAGACAGTCTGGAATTAATCCTGCTTTATGTAGATTTGAGAAATAAGAGTATTGCATTTGACAGTTACCTGATACAGATGTATTAATAATTGATAAGTTTTCAATATGATAACGACTTTACTGTCTGTTGCTATGCTGGTGGGGTATGCTATTGTTGGCTTTTAACATTTTTTTAATTGATTTATATGCTTTTGTAAGACAGAAATCAATTTGCTGTAGTTCAGACTAAGAAAGGTTGAATCTTCACAGTTTCTGTTAGATGTTTGGACCAATGAAAAGTGCATGCTTTGTCATTGTTTACTGATATTTCTGTGGATTAAATTTTGTAATACGCTTTAATAAGGAACAGCTATATGTGTTGGAACACTTAATCTGCGAGTATACTGTGAATTGGAAGGATTATATATTTAGAATACTTACTAAATCATACAGGGCAATTATTGAATGACTGATCCAAACATGTTATGCAGTGTTGTATAAAGCTGTCCTGTTTTTCTTTTCTGTTGGAAGTCTGCTTATGGATTTATAATTTATAAATGTTTTTAAATTTTAGTGAATTTTTTTCAGATGGTAGCTTGTTATTTTGATGTAGTTACTGGATAACTATTTTTACCTGCAAGTGTATAATCATAAGGATATTTGCATTTACATTGTTAAAACTGATAAAAGTAATTGTTGGAATTAAGTGATCTCGTTTATAAAAGATGATCAATCAGAGTCGTCGGAGTAGTCGGGACGTGTCGGGGGGCAAAGTATTGTCTCATCACTCACATGGTGGGAAAGAACGTCGATTGTCAAATGCTTCTGCCTTTGGCAAAGGTGAGAATACCTGTGTTGTTTTTTGTTGAGGGTAATTCCATATATGACCCAGCTCTGATGTGTAAACATTGTATAGTTTCCTAATATTAATCATTTTGTGTACATGCATTCATGTGGTGGCACATAATTCTAATGCTTAAGTGCGTGGAAGGGTTTTTCATGTGTTATTCCAGCCTTTAAGCAACTGTTGACGGTTGTGTCTGACCAATATCACATAGTATATACTACTAGTTATTGAATTATATTATATTAAGATGTTTATATTTCTGTCTTGTTCATTATCAGACATTCTATGATTCAAAAGAATACTGCTATTCTTATAACCCTTTACCTGCTGAACTTCCTGAGTGAAATTATTCAGTTTTCATTTTGAAACTGTCCATTCCCTTTGAATAAAATTCATGAAATCACAAACTTTTATTGAACTATGCATAAATATTTGACCGGGGATTTTCAATTTAAGGGAATTTTTATCACAATGAGAATTGAGAAGTTAGTCAGCCAACAGTAAATGGGCTGGTCAGACTGCATGTACGATTGTTTTCTGCAGGTCAGGTTCTTTTCTGGTGACTAAAGCTTTGCAGCTTCAGTTCCACTGCCATTGTAAGGGTTAAACTAAACAATAAACTAACTCATAGTGGCTTGAATAAATTTATAACTAAGAGGGACACTTCGCAGACTTATCTGTCCTTTGTATTGTATTATAATAACATTCAGTTACATGACATTAAGTTTAAGTTTTATTGAAAGTGCCGTACACCCAAAATATTTCATTCTCAAAATACATTTTCAGACATCACAGTTATCATAATCACAGTTATCATAATCTTACTGTATTTTAAGATTAAAAAAAAATATATCAGAAAACATAAAGAATTAGAAAACATGATAATTATTGTCATGACTTTTACAGAATTTTAAGAAAATTAAATAAAAAACATTGAAGGAAAACATTTTCTCGGATTAAATTTTAATCTCTGCACCTCTTTATGTCAAAGTCATAACAACCTTTAACCTGAAGGATTGTTTGTTAAAAAGTTCAATTAACTTTTCTTAAATTTTAAATCTTATTCATAAACTAGTGTTAGAAGGCAGTTAATTCCATGATTAAAGCTAAATACCACTTCAGTTTTACAGACAAATCTGTAGGTATTATTTTTAGAAGAATATAAACTTGAACTTTTGAAACCAGGCATTTGGTCAAATGCTAAAATGTCTGACACTTGAAGCAGAATACAATTGGTCTAATTAGTTAAACCTCAAACACAAGGAACACTTAGACCTTATATTGTATAAATTGAGTGAAACAGACAAGCTTAATCCTATAAGAAGGGACATCAATGATGGTAGAGTACTATGATAGTTAATGGTTATATGGACATGAATGGTAGTTCATAGTAATTCATGGTAAAACGACCATCATTTTCACCTGTGTCTGACAGTATTGTGCGATTTTATTAAACTTTGAAAGCTGCATAATTTCACAGTCAATTCTTGCATTCATTATTAGCTTCTATAAGATTTGATTACAGTTCATGAATTATTCATGATTTGTTCATGGGTAGTTCACATACACAATTCATAAAGAAAAAATCATGATTGCTAAATGAGACAAATTCATGAATGGTTCATGAAATAGCAGTTCATGAATTGGGATCATGAATTTTTCAAGAATGTTTTTCACATAAATTCTTTTCAAATGTTCACCAACAGTTCATGAACTGATCAAGGACAACATTTTAATGAACAGCTTATGACCTGTTCTTGAACTTGTTGTCCATGAACAGTTAATGAATATTTTGTTATACAAGATGTTAGTGTATTGTCTCATTTAGCAATCATGAACGTTTAGGAAATAGTTCTTCAAACGTTCATGAACTAGTCCTGAAAAACTTTTATGAATATTTCAAGGGCTGTTTTTGGACTATGTGTCATTGAATAGTTCATGAAATTGTGTATGGTAACATAGACCACTCAATTATTTAGCAATCACCAGATAATGACCCCCCTTCTGGAGATGTCATTGGAGTCATAAGTCAGAAGGACCATCTTTAAAAAAAAATACTTAAAAAAATAGAATATCTAGAACTACAATGGTTTATGTTTACTATTTACATCTTGCATGAATCAAAACATCATATTTATATATATTTAGTCACCTCTGTTTTCGTTATACCAGTTGTCGAATGTACATGTATTTAACTAAATATGTGCTACATATATATATAATATTAATACATCTATAAACATTCGGAATTGGGCAACCCCTAACTATCTCTTGTGGTACAAAGCTAAAAATAATCGCATTCAGTGACCACATAATTATTCAGCTTCGACAGTTTAATAAAATCAAACTATACCTGATGACCCGTATATTATACATGTTAATTAAGGTATAATTCAATGTCCATTGTCTAAATGGTTTGGCCTCATTGTATTAAAATATTTATTATAAATAGTTACTTAAATCCTGACATATCAAATGTCCAATACATTGAACTTGTTGATAACAATTAAAATATATACTTTATTTTAAGTATTCTATGATAGCACTATAGGTTTACATTATCTGTGGTCTTTGCCCATGGAGAGACAATATATGCACATATAACATTAATCTCTATGGAGGTGACTGGTTCTTCTGACAAAAGAACCCAAGTAGTAATAGACTGGTTCAAGTAAACAAAAGAACCCAAAGATATTTATCTCCTTGTTTCTAAATAGCTTTGAAATTTAATATTGATGGTGATATAGTGGAATCTAGCCTCTGATTTAAACTTATATACTGATTGAAGTATTAGATAGTAAACTACTCTAAATCTGATGTTCATATGGGTATTTTAGACCTTTTTTGCGCTTTGATTTCTTATCAAAATTTGTGGATGATAGGTTTTGTATGGATTCTCAAATCCAGCTTGAAATTGTATTTTAATTAAAAAATAGATTCAGTGTTCTGTAGTACAATGGTTTATTTTGTAAAATATTTGACTTAGAAACACATTTTAGTGTTGTGGTTTTATGATATTTTGCAAGTTGTATGAATAGATTTCGGATTATTTTTACCCAGGATTTGTCCTTCTTTAAGTAGTATTGTTCAGTTTTGGAAATTATGATGAGCAGTAAGTTTGTTTATTATTGTATGTATTGATCGATTGATGTAAAATATATGTTTTATTTTCAGTATGATCTCCTTCGATCTTAAATGGCATTGTAACTCATGAAATTAGCAAGGCTCTTAAGAATTTAATTATACCAAGGGATCAAATTTACTATTACATTAAAGGAAAGTTTGTGGACTCCTAAAATTGGTATTGGCTAATTAAGGGTAATTTTTTACCCCTGACAGTTGATGTCTAGTGTCAGCATCCTGATATATGCTAACATCTAGAAATTGTCATACATGATACATGTTTATTATGAAATGATTCAATGTTATTAATTTATTCTTTATTTCAGAGGCTGATAGAATTGTATATATATATACTATAATCATGCATGCATGAACTTTTTTTTCATATATATTCATTTATTCAATTTTAAATTTCTAGGTGTATATATAATCGTACGAGTCGATCAATGTACTCTATCTGTAGAAACTGGCAGAACATTGATGAGCATGAACCATTTCACTGTGATAAATATTTAAATTCATAATCTCTTACTGTATAATATCTCTGTGCATTGTCTCATGATTTCTTGTACATGTATCTTGACTCCTATGCTGTAACCCTTAAACCATGATATTTTCATTAGGTATAGGTAGGGAGGATTTTTTTTTTCAACAATTTAATTTTTGTATTGAACCCAAAATACATGTCAGAATGCTTTCTTTATTATTTATACTCAATAGACCTTTTTTGGAGCTGGCACCAAAACTGTTTCTAATGGAAAAATCAAAAGCATGAACATAATCTGGAATGAATTGTTAATAAAGGTGATTAGGAAGAAAAATTGAAAAAAAAAGAGTTTTCCTTACTTTTTGGTACCAGGCCACTAAACTTTTTGCTTTAGTAATCAACAATGCATGCTTTCGTTCAAAGAGGAATTTTTAAATATTTGTTTTCTTTCGACAATCATTTGCTTTAATTTGTTAAGACTTAAATGGTCGTTGAATAAATCGGATCCAACAATGTAAATTGTATTTTGAGTGTTTAGACATTGAAAAATGGTGTATGTTCCTTGGGAGTGTTAGATTCTGTGACCATGACCTTGCTCAAGTAAAATGTTCAATGATTGATGACTGTAGTCGGATCATCACGTTACGGAAATACTACGATGTCTTGCATTTCATGTGTTTTTTCTTGTTCTTTCAGATAAGCTGAAAAATCGCAAAAGGGATGGAACCCCTGAGAAATCAGGAACACCTTCCCAAGATGCATTGCAAGATGAATCTGTAGGGGCTCGTAATGTCATCTGGAATGAAGAAATAGAAAAACTTCAGATTAAAGATGAGGAACTTACCAAGGTTAGAACAAAAGTTAATTCATAAGATTTTATAATAAGAAAAAGATTGTTCTTTCACTATTGAGAAATGAGTGAGCTTGGGCCGCAGCAGGTCATACCCTTCTGTAAAATTTGACAGAAATGTTGATTTTCCACCATATGTAGAGAAGTTGCCGGCTCTTTATGAAAGTGTAAATTAGTACAGGTTAGAATACAGTACAGGAAAACCAGTTAGTTGAATCAGCCCCTGTCAAATATTTGTGCATAGTTCATGAACTATTCATGAATAGTTCAAGAAATGTTCATGATTTCATGAATCTTATTCAAAGGGTTTGTCGCCATATATATGACTGAATTGGCGTTAAACCCACTGAAATGAGATAGAAAATATTTTATCAAGCATTATGTGGTATGACCTCTTGTTTTGTCTGATATGTTACGTGGATAAGTTTAAAAAAACCTTACCTTAACATGATATCATGATAAAATGATGCTGATGTCATTTGTATGTCTATTCCTATGTTTGATAACAATATAACCTTCGTTTAAAGATCCTATTTTTGACTAGAAAAGTCATAATATTGACTGACAACTGGCACTACGAAAAGTACAGTCAAAACTGTTAGCAGCCACCTGCAGATGAAGACCACCCTGTGAATAAAGTCCATTCTTATGAAAACAGTCATTGATCATTTAGAACAAAATGACCCCCGATTAAAGGTCACCTGTCAATAAATACCACATTTTATCATTCCTGAGGGTGACCTTTGTTAACAGGTTTGACTATAGATATTCCCATGAGATCATTCTCATTTTGAAGTGATTACCAGGTAAAGTTTTACTGTATATTATTTATCTTACAGATACGAGATCCGAGACCTCCAGAGACAGATAGAGCCACTACACCTGTCACAGAGAGAATCGTGGTTCGAAAGTTGAAGCCCGCTGAAATTCTGAATCGTCCTAAACCTAGGGAGTAAGTCTTATCATTATATCACAATTAATTGATCTAGCTAATTACTGTTAATACATGTAATGATCTTCAATTTCTTAATAAGTCTGTCAATCTCAAGTGATTAAAAGAAATGTTTTACCTGTTGCATAACAGCCCACGTAGAGGGGAGAAGAAAGATAGGAGTACTGGGCTTTTATATCCCTACTCATTTTTTGAATAATAAAAAGAATGGGTCCTAAATGGTAGTAGTCTTTTGAACACTACCTTATTTTCTACTTTAAATTTGCTTGAAGTTTTATTATTATTTAGTTTTGAATGTATAAGAAGAGTATAATAGATGACATCCCAGTATATTACTCAAGTCATTTAAATTGGATAATATATCACTATCTATGATATAATTATTATAATGTTGTGTTTTAGAGTGACAGTTGCTAAAGCTGCCCCTCTGGATGCTGAAATTAAACCAATGGAGTTCTCTGGTATGTATTTTAACTCCAGTCAAACCTGTGAATGTAGGTCACCCTTAGGAAAGATAAAATGTGGCCATTATTGACAGGTGGCCTTTGTTTTGTTCTAAATATTCCCAAAATGGCATTTATTCACAGGTGGTCTTTATTCGCTAACACAAGTTCGACTGTAGATTCATTATGCAAACTATAGATTATCTGTTAATTTAAAATTCTGTATTTCTGTAACAAGATTCAACCGTATGTAAGAATTGAAGATTGAAAACAATGCACCATATTCTATTCATGTTTTGATGAAGAAATGTATGTCTTCTGTTTATGCTTTCAAGCTTTAGTAGCTTTTAAGCTTACAGGGTATTTGTCCATATAAGCTGAGCCTCAATGGTCATGTTGTTACTAGTATGGTATGTGACCAGTTATCACTCACCCCTAATTTGTGTGCATCCAAATCACATGTAAGACCGAAAAAAAATTCACATGTGAGAAAACTGTCCAGTTAGCATACAGACAGTGAATGGTTTTATCCAGTTGTACATATCTGGTCTTCCTCGGGTGGGCACCATCCTTAAAGGCGGAATAGCAGCCACGCGACCTTGGCTGATGGTGTGATGTTAAACCCTTATAAAATCATTACTGGGCTGGTTTGTTATATACCCGGTACTAGTATTTATCATATGAATATCATTGCAACACGCTATAATAATTAATTTCTTTTGTTTTGCTGATATGAGTCTTAACATTTTCTCCAATCATTCATTTAATGTTTACTTACCTATAGGTTTTGCTGGTCCAAGATATGACCCTATAGGTAATGTTGTTGCTCACAGTATACTGGGGAACTATGATGACTTCCAGTATGAAGCTATTAAACGTGGAGATCTCATGGTAAGATAACAGACAATAACATAGTTTTTTTACAGCAGTTACTTTTAATTACCTTCTTTATTTTGTCGCTTTGAAGAAAAGGGAATATATTGCATTGCACATGTTTGTAGGTCGCTTGAGAGAGTACATTACCAATCTAATTTGATAAAGAAAAATATAGGTCACCATACAATATCTACAGAAATTAATATATTTCAACAAGGGCAATAACTCTTGCATTTTTTAAAAGTGTTGTAAAATAAATGGAATTATTTAAGGTAACTATCAAAGAAACAATGATAATTGGGCTATACTATTTGTAGGGCTGTCCCGATACAGATCTCAGCCGATACGATACGTATTGCGATATGGTACTAACGATATGCCATATCTACGATACGATATAAAAGTACTTCAAAGTAATAAAAAACGTAATAATATAATATATAAGTCAATATCTACTCACCAAACAGAATATTTGAATCGAATTTGTGGTCTAGCTTTACCCCATGCTGCTAATTTCTCTAAATAGCTGCTAATGTCTATGAATATGTAGAACCCCAGATATTAGTTGAGTAAGCATTGTTGACGATTAAATGAGAGTAAATTCGTAAATCTTGTTCAGTTGTTGAACATTCTAGGAGTTTTAAATGTAAAAGTAAATAAAGCGCGATACGGCCGATACGCGACCATCCGATACGATATCATACGCATATCGTTCAGCACTGTACTGGTACGTACCGGTACATGGCCATATCGGGACAGCCCTACTATTTTGTAGTATTAACATTTTTGCATAGCATTAAGCATTAGGCTTTGAATACCTTAAAATGCCTTACTAACTTGTGGTTTACAGATTTAACTGTTATTAATAATACATTAATACTCTTTCATTTATTCAGGACATTCCTACTGTTACAAGAGGTGACATCCAGCCTCTCGAACCTTCACTAAAATATGAGAAGAAAAAGAGACAACGTGAAAATGATGTATGGGGACGTAGTGTTGAGAGTAATGCTTTGAAAAATTGGCAAACAAAAATGATAGAAAGAAAAAAACAGCAAGGACACATCTCTAGTATGTAACTATTGATTTTTTGTGTAACCTTTCAAGATATACAGTAGGATTTCTCAAGAGTGGCCCTTTCTTGAGCAACAACCTTTTTGCAACAACAGCATGATTTTTTATCCCCACTGCACGATTTAACTATAAAGTTAACCTCTCTAGAGCAACAGCCTCTCAACAACAACATGATTTTGCTCTTCCCAAAGGGTGTTGCTTTGGAGAGGTTGCAATGTATATTATCATAGTATCATATAATACAAGCAGTTAAGAATGAAATTCATTTATTCATGATGTCTTGTTGATGGATATATACCTAAATATTTTTTGTTAATTGACATAAAACTGTATTATAAAAAGCTAGATTATCGGAAATCAACGGGACTGTTTAATCCATGGTTTCGGATAATCCAGGGTAAAGGAAATCTAGACTGTAGTATGAAAATAAGAAAGATCACTCCCAGATAAATTATGATGTATGTTTAAATATAATACAAACAAAATGTATGCAAAATGAATAATATTTTCTTTGAGTGAATGAATTATTAAGTTATTCATTGGTCATTAATAAAGATCAAGTCAAGATTATTTCAAACTGATATGAAATTAAACATCTGAAGTCAACACTGTGGTAGCAGTTATCTCTTTAAAAAGGCCACCCTGTGAAGAAAGGCCATTCTTATGAAAACCGTCATTGATTACATAGAACGAAACAACCTCTGAATAAAGTCCACCTGTCAATAAAGGCCTAATTTTGTATTCAATCCTAATGTGGCCTTTGTTCACAGGTTTGACTTTACTTTGTTATTTTACATACCAAGGTATTATATTTTGACTTGAATTCTTTGCAGGATTGTTACAGAAGGAGCCTGAAGATTTAGCCATGAATCAAGCTGATAATTACCGCAAGATACAAGAAGATAGATATATTGTAGATAGAACAATACCTGCTGTAGACTATGGGAAAGGATGTAAGGCTTTTATTGTTATTGTAATACAGATATATTCTGGTTTTATACCTTACATTATACAGTTTAACCTGCAAACAACATACAGTTTCATTTTTGGTATAATATTGAAATGTGTTATTTTTTTGTGTCTTCAAAATCTTCAGAAGAAATATGTTGATCACTTTGAAGGCACAAGTAGAAGGAACTTGCTACAAAAAGATTTCAGTTTTAATTAAATCTCACATTTTATAGCTTTTAATAATTGCTATGAATTTAGTATATATATAGTATTTAGGTAATTTTCATATTTGATGGTGATTGTCAAATATTCGGCAGGATGTTGATGATAAAGTATTTATTTCAGTTCGAGTTGGAAGTGAGTTTTGGAAACAACAGGAGAAGTTTGGAGATGATATTATGGGTGTACAGTAAGTGTCTCAATTTTATCAATTTTGTTGCAAGGGAGGTAATTTGTATCAAACTAAGGGAGGTAATTTAAAGAAGTGATTATTCAAAAATGTTTGTGATTGCGTGTTACTGATGTTTTGTAAAGAGCATAAGTGGAGGATCTTAGAAAGGGCACTTGATTTTGCTGCGATGTTTATGATCAAAGCTCTATTACTAGTTTAATGCCTCCACTTTAGGTCTGTGATACAAAAAAAATACGGCATTCAGTCAAGCCTGTTTTTGTGGCCACCTCCATTAAAGGTCACTTAGATTAAAGTCAATTCTTTTAAAAAAACTGTCATTGATTATTTATAATGAAAATTAATGACCTCTTAATAAAGGCCACCTGTCAATAAAGGCCACATGTCTTCCCAAAGGTGTCCTTTGTTCACAGGTTAGACTGTATGTTGAACTCATTAGTTACTTTTGGAAATTAGTTCTCATAAAGTATAGACGTTTTACTGTTTCTATAGCAGTATACAAACTAAATGACTTGTTTTATATGATTATATATTAAACTTTAGGGATCTACTGTAAGTACCAGTCATACAGAGAAAATATAGTAAAGTTTGTTATTATAATCATGCTTATATCTTTATCTGCTGTAGATTTTACTTATTATTGCAACCACTGGCAAATTTCTTTCTTTAATGATTAAACGACCGATTGAATGATTGATTTGTTGATTGATTGATTGATTTGATCAAAGTTCATCTATTTGAATAATCAGTTTGTCTTGAAATGTGATTGTGTTTTTGTATCATTTGAACATTCTAAATGAGTAATGTTTGACAACGAAGAATCTTTCTGCATGACATGCTTATTGAAATATCTATCTCTTTCTTTTGATGTTTTTTTTTTCTTTTTGTGTATTAGAAAAAAGCATATTATATAATTCCACGCTGCAAACATTGTCACTAGTACTACTACTGCCTCAATGGTCTGATATAATATTTTTTTAGTTTTCACATTGCAATTTACAAGTTCGTACATGTACAAATGTCTATTACACAGCAGCCCCTACAATCCACCTTGGATTCATACTTGTGCTACAGGGAGAAGGTGAATTTTCTAGCATCCATTTATTTTTTTATTATTGTCCAATCACATTGCATGATTTTTTATACATTCTCCAGAAATATAATGTTGTAGCATGTATCACCTTAGTGTTGTACTCAGATTTATACAAAAACTTAACATACTTGGACATTATTGTATAATTGTGTATATTCAAATTTTAAAACCTTCACTGTAGAAACATACTACTGCAATCATAAAGTCATTATTTGTAAAGCTTATGCAGGGATGAGGGTTTGATGGTTGAACCGTTATTGTCTCCGTCTGGCATTTACTTACCCCTTACCTCTGTGAGTTCAAGTCTTACCTAGGACCAGATAACATTTTACAAATGCAGAAGCTGACCAGTTAGATACTATCAACAAAATACCAGTTGTTTTACCTGGATGTATACCTGAGGTCTTCCTTTACCAATAAAATTGGGATAGTCATGAAATGACCCAGACTGTGGTCCAGTGGTTAGTGGGCTGTACCTGGCAATCGGGTTCAAATCAAGGATGCCACAGGTCATAATCCTTCAATGAAATCTGACAAATTATTGATATTCCACCATTTGTGGAGGAGGTACTGGCTGTTACGTAGAAGGTTAAAGGTCAAATCTGTCAATTGAGATTTCACTATGATCGGTTTATTTACACAAAATCATGTTAATTTGTGCACTTTTCCGAATTTTAAGATGAATTTCTACAAAGAAAACGGAATTTAAAATTTACGAATATTGCACTGTAACTAAAAGATAGATCGAGTTACCTCCCTTTGAATGTGTCGTCATTCGTGTACACTCGGCGATGTAAGCTTAGTTTTATTTATCTGTTAGAAAACTGTCCAGGAAAACTGGTTAAGTGAACCAACAGTCGTATATAACGATAACATCATTGAATTATGGCATTAAACCCACATAATGAAACAGTAGAAGTACACCAAGTTCTACTATAGTATTAGTTATATATTAATGTCATGTTTATATAACTGTAGATGTTGTATTTTTTTCTCATCATTGACATATAATCAGAACTTGAAATTTACAACACTGTTACAAATTGTATATACATTGGTTAACTATAACCACTGGGATAAAATGAGGTTTCTGGTTGATACTTGAGTTAAAATTTGGTAAAGTGATTGTAGAAAAAAGTTTGGTTAAATTTGAAGAAATTATATACAGTAAAGGTTTAACCTAAGTGTCTGATATTGGTTAAGAAGCTGTCAGAATCTCAGTTTGTCTATTGCCTCTGGTTATAACTTTTGGTTAATATTTTAACTAAACCTAAAATTTAACCCATTGGTTGAATATAACCAATGTTTATACAATTGGGTGCAGCTGAGGTTGTGTACAATATTGTATTATATCAATATATTTGCCCAACTATTTCATTACAAACACGAATCGCTGGTTTTGGGACTGAGAAAGTAATAATGTTGTAATCTTTTAGGAACCGCATTTTTTTCTTCCTAATCTTATATTAGGTAGTATTGTATGCACTATTGAAAGTTTCTATGACTGTGTAAAAGATTGTCTATATGTTCTTGCAACTAAGAGTTCAGCATTTTTTAGATATTGTTGCCCCTAAGAATCTGTCAAATGCAATACCTTTGCCCAAATAATGCAGACTTCGTTCATTATGTGGTGCTGAAAAATAAGACTGTCAAAGTGATGGTACACTGAATTTTGACTGTTACAGGATAGGGCTTACCATTTGTGAGACCCCAGAGATTACCATTTTACAGCAATCTCAATACCCAAATAATATTTTCATTCAAAACATATTTCAGTGCATTTAATTGAGGTATTTTGAGTAGACCTACCAATTAACATTTGTAAAGTTTATTATTTTAAATACTACATGTACATACTCAACCTTATATGACTTACCATTTGTCAATGTTATGTAAAATGTAGTCTTGTATGGCTATATATACACCTACTTGTATTTTTGTTCTGTAAATGATTAGATTATAAATGTTTAATTTATGTAGTTGTCAGCCGGACCTTTTAAATGTTCAGTTTCTTAAGTTAAAAAATGGTGTCTTGGTTGTATGTTTGTTGTTTAAAACATTGTTCTATGTTAAATTTCATCAGTATTTAGATGTTTTAGTTTGGTTATAAATCTTGTCATTTCAAGAAATTGACCTTAATGTGACCTTGATAATTTCAGTATGACCTTGACCCAGACTGAGAAAGGTTATCCCCCTCCAATTGAGCATATTGGAATTCCAGGCAAAATAAGAGAAGAGAAAGGTATAAAATCTTTATATTGACAAAACAACCAATAATACTAATTCTATTTAGTCTAAGAAATGTAATTTTTGTATTGTGTGTTCTTAACACTTGTAAAAGTATAAAATATATTAATTAACTTTTTTAATTTTAGCTGGTCTGCTTTTGAAGGAAGAGTCAAGCTATATAAATTTATTGTATGTAAACTAGACAATGTCAAGTCTGAAAAAAAGTTCCATTCTTTTCTGATAAAAGCAACATTTGATTTTATCATATGATATAAATATAGGTTAAGACTGTATAAATAACATTTTGTGATGATTCTCTGTTTTTTAAATGTATCTCAACCATGGCAAATATGGCTGTTTTACTGTTGTATTATTCAGGTTGGCACTGGGCTCCCACTCATACCCGCCCTGTGCATTATCCATGGCATAAATCATCGTACCTTGAACAAAGGAAGAAACAACTGAATAAATATGAAGAAGAATTAGATCCACATAAACCAGTATGTAACTAATAATTATACATATATAATGTAACTAACAATTATACATATATATTGTAACTAACAATTATACATATATAATGTAACTAACAATTATAGTATAACATATATAATGTAACTAACAATTATATGTATATAATGTAACTAACAATTATACATATATAATGTAACTAACAATTATACAAATATAATGTAACTAACAATTATACATATATAATGTAACTAACAATTATAGTATAACATATATAATGTAACTAACAATTATAGTATAACATATATAATGTAACTAACAATTATAGTATAACATATATAATGTAACTAACAATTATAGTATAACATATATAATGTAACTAACAATTATAGTATAACATATATAATGTAACTAACAATTATACAAATATAATGTAACTAACAATTATAGTATAACATATATAATGTAACTAACAATTATACATATATAATGTAACTAACAATTATACATATATAATGTAACTAACAATTATACATATATAATGTAACTAACAATTATACAAATATAATGTAACTAACAATTATACATATATAATGTAACTAACAATTATAGTATAACATATATAATGTAACTAACAATTATACATATATAATGTAACTAACAATTATATGTATATAATGTAACTAACAATTATACATATATAATGTAACTAACAATTATACAAATATAATGTAACTAACAATTATACATATATAATGTAACTAACAATTATACATATATACTGTAACTAACAATTATACATATATAATGTAACTAACAATTATACATATATAATGTAACTAACAATTATACATATATAATGTAACTAACAATTATACATATATAATGTAACTAACAATAATACATATATAATGTAACTAACAATTATACATATATAATGTAACTAACAATTATACATATATAATAATGTAACTAACAATTATACATATATAATGTAACTAACAATAATACATATGTAATGTAACTAACAATTATACACATACATGATCAGGTGTTTTTCATAATGCTGATGTACAACTACATTAATGTCATTGCTGAACTTACAAAATATTTTACTTAAACTTAACTATATTCTTATGAAATTATTGATTGCCATCTGAGTTCAATAATATTAGTTTTGGATTCATGATCCACAGAAATTACATAGAAAAATTCTCATTCTATGCTTTTTATTGATTTTAGAATGTAACAAAAGTTTCAAATTGTATTTTTAGGACTTCGAAGGTTTAGAAGTCATTGGGACGGCAAATCCATTCTTGAATGGAGAAGGCGATGTGACACAGAGTTCATCACAAATGTTTCAAGAAATGGAGCGTCAGCCAATCACTGAGCTCGAAATGCTCGACGAAGATGATCAGGAATTCTCTCCGGGGTAAAGACAGTTAATATAAGCATAGTTACATGTATTAACTGAAAAACTGAAAATTGGATCCCTTCCGGACTGGGCCAAATTTCCCCTTTGCTGATAATTCTGGTTTTCAGAGAACTGTAGATGAAATTTGAAAAAAAGGGACTTGAAAAATTGTCCAATTTTCAGGGAATTCCGGTTTTCATGGAGTCCAGTTTTCTGGGATTTTACTGTGTATATATAAGCATTGCCAAAATTAGTGAGTTTACCAAAATTCTACTGAAAGAAACCTTCAATAGATAATTGTACAATGAATTATTTGTTCACATTTATTACATGTTATGTTTTGGATATATTTCCAGTGAGAATGTTGACACAAGGACTGATAGTGCCCCAACGCCTGTATTTGGACCTTCTATTCAGTTTGCTGGGCAAGCTGCCCGCTGGACTGGGGACAGTTATAGCTTTAAGGACCAAGTTGGAATCGAGGCTAGGGTCAACTTTGAGACCTTTTCTGGTGAAAGGGTTACAAGTTATTTGACAATTATCAATAATGGAACTACGTCTGTTTACTACGACTGGAAGGTATGATACTATAGTCAGTTGAATCCATAAGCATAAATGAAATCTTTTAATTAGATTGCTTCATTTAGATTTAGGCCTTATTTTATCTTAAGAAATGGCTTACAAAAATCATTCAAATTTAGTTTTTGAAAAAAATTAAATGGTACAGTAAAACCCTGATTATTCGAATGTCGTTGGGCCCTGAAAAATCATTTGGATAATCCATGGTTTGGAATAATCCATTTCAGTATGATGTACTGGTTGGAAACGATAAATTCCGTACTGTCCGTATATTGCAAGGGAGTTAACTCTCATATGCAAACATGACGTTACTTGAGTGATAATGACAGAGACATAGATCTATGTCTCTGATAATAAGAATGAAATAAAATGTACTCGTATAACAAGCACTTATTAGTTATCCTTGTTTTATGAATGTATATGAGTTAACAAATAAAACAATGATTCTTGTCAAATAAATACCCGCGCATTTATGAATTATGCAGAACACAATCTGACACAATAATATGTCATTCTCACTTCACTTACTAACGATCGACAAGGCATCACTATCGTTACATTCTAAAACAATTAAAGACTCGAAGACGTGATGGGTTTTTTTACATTTTTTTCACTAAATCATCATGTTCTAGTTAGTTTTGTTTAATTGTGTTCGAATGAGTTTTTAAATTTTGAATTACGCTGAAATGCAAATAATTTCATACAGATCACCAGGTAGGCCTACGTTCATTGAATATCAATTTATTATACCCAGGATCACAGTGTAATATTTGTCGCGGTTAGTATAAAATCATAACAAACAATATGGTCAACGATAATAACTGTTGACACGCTTCATGTATGAGTTGATGTTAAACATTGTTTGTCACATGACAGTTGATTCTCAATCGGCCATTGTTATCAATTGCTGATTTTGAATAATAGGTGTGAAAATACTCAAAATACGCGCATTCATAACTTCAGGGACAAAATAATGTATTCAGACTTCACCAGGTATTCATAAAATACGATTCGTATAATCAGGGTTCGTTGTAGTTGAAATATATATAGACGTAATCGGGACCTTAGATTTAATTCGGATAATACCGGGTATTCGAATAATTGGTGTTCGGATAATCGAGGTTTTACTGTAGTTAAAATGCATACTTTGACCATTTGACATGACAAAAGAATAGTCCAAAATAAGTAACGTAAGTACGTACCACGTTGGCATCTGTATATCATAATGTTTTATAAATTGATTAAATTATCAGATATTACATAGTTTAAACATTTAAATGAATTTATTTAAACCATCTATGTATTACTTTCTTTTCAGAAAAAGCCAAAAGAGAACCCCTTTGATCTTACACAAGCTAATGTACAGAGATTTTACTTCAACAACAGTAGTGGTGTGATACTTCCAGGAGAAACAATGAAATTCCCTTTTGTCTTCAAATCTCCCAATGCCGGTGTTTTCCAGGAACAGTGGAAGTTCGAGACCAGACCCGTGGTATGTGGCGGGGCTGACTTGATTGTGACATTGAGAGGTATTGCATTCGCCGAGGACAAATACAAGGGTCAGCGCTTGAAGCTTGAGGTGAGTGTGATAAGTGATTTCATTGTTTTATCATTTATGTCTCATGTATTATTATATCAATTTTAGACATTAATTTATGATCTTGCCCCATGCTCAAAGTTTTGAAAAAACACCATACTATTATATCACTCAGTTCTATTTCTAGTTTTTATGAGACATTTTGTATTAAGAGTAATTCTAAATACCTTTTAGCATTAAGCGAAATATGATGAAACAAACTTGTGCTTGAAGACGACTTTTAATTACAGTCAAAAACTTTAACAGAGATGACACTCTTAGGAAAGACTAAATGTGGCCTTAATTGACAGGTGGCCTTCATTCAGGGTCATTTTGTTCTAAATAATGAATGGCAGTTTTCAAAGGATGGCCTTTATTCACACAGTGGCCTTTATTCACACAGTGGCCTTTATTCACACACTGGCCTTTATTCACACAGTGGCCTTTATTCACACACTGGCCTTTATTCACACACTGGCCTTTATACACACAGTAGCCTTTATTCACACAGTGGCCTTTATTCGGAGGTAACTCAGGTTGATATACTGTATTTTCATTTATTTTCGTTGGGCTCAATTTTCGTGGTTTTTATCAAAATGTCTATTTCATGGGAATATAAATTTGTGAATTTTGATTTTTGAAAAAAGCCTTATCTCTACATTTAAATCCCCAACGAAAATCAAAGATTCCACAGTATGTTGAAACGATAAGGTATTTAAAAGAACATGTTTTGTCTATTAACAGTCTGAGTTACAGAAGAAGGAAGCTGATCAGATGATGAGACAAATTCTAGAGGAGATTATTGGTGGAATGAGAACACCAGAACGACCGTCCAGTCCGATAGATGCTTATATCACTGAGGAGGAGATCTTCCGTAGATGTAATCCTAAGGTAAGATTTATCACACCGGACAGCCAGTAGACAATGTCAACATTTTTATTTATTTTCTGAACAGTCTTAGTAAAAAAGGATTTTCGAAAGTTAGCAGTGTAAAGCCCTTTTTTATGCCATTTTTGGGTCCATTATTCTCTCCTGTTCCCAAGTAAAAAAGAACATATTTTTCCCACTGAGAGAAAAAAAAACATAATTAAAAAAAAATCACCAATTTTAGTGTATTTTTATGCAAATTTCCCCCATCAAAGGGACCTGATGCCTGGTCCCCAAAAACAGTAAAATAAGGTGTAGACACATATAAGTTACAGAGTACATCTGAGATTGATGGAGGAGTGGACTTTGGCCAAGTAATGCAGAATATTGAGAAATTAAATATAAACGGTAAAATTACAATATTAAGACCAAAACAGACCTGTTTGAATATCAAATGTGTCTCATTGTCTGTTTGAAATTCTATGGATAAAAATGAAAAAACTTATTCTGTCCATAAATTTATATCTGAAAGATAGAATTGGGTGCACATTTATTGTTTTAACAGCTAAGATTGATGTATTATATTGTTGTTTATATTACATCTGAATGTATGTGAACTGTTTTCTTTCCAGTTACATTATCACCACGATGCTATACAAGAATTGAAACAGTTACATCTGGAGCTGGTTCCACCAGAAGAGAGAGATGGTCGAACATGGGACTTGTCTGTGGAGGATCTCAAAGATGTAACAGTCTATAGTATTTTTAAGATCTATATTGACTTAATTGATCTATATTGACTTAATTGATTGATTGACTGATTTATTTATTTATTGATTCTTGGTTAGCTGATGGGTTGAATGAATGAATGAAGGACGAACCAACGAAGGAAGGAAGGAAGGAAGGCTGGAAGGAACAAACAAACAAACAAACAAATAAATGAATCAAGTTCATAATTTACAATTAAGTTTGTTTTTTTTTTGTAAATTGTATGTACAGTGAAGTAAAATGATTGAATGATGAGGTTACATAGCATTTGATTGCTCTCCATGTCTTTGGTGATTGTGAGAATGTTATTGTATATACAGTGCAACCTCTCCATAGCAACACCCTTTGGGAGTAGCAAAATTATGTTGTTGCGGGTGCAATATATTGTTTTTGTATTTGTTCAGGAAATCTTGGAGATGGATGATGATGATGAAAAGAAGGAACCATCATTACATCAACTTAATATATGTGTCTCTAAGATGTCCTTTGTTCCTCAGAAACCTGTACATAAACAACTTTACAAAGCTGGGTAAGTCATTATACCTCAGGCTGTCTTTTTAAAAGACAAAACTCAAGATTTTGTTTATTCTTGAATCTTGAAGCTCCTTTTTTACAGTATCTGTGTTATACTGTAAAACTGTGGTGTACATTGTATGTAAATGTTGGGCTTACTAACCATAACCAAAAATGTTTGGTTAAATCTTCAGATATGCAGAGAAAAAATAGTATTTGAAACTTGGTCTAGTATCCGAGTACTCGGGTATTATCACGAATCAAATTGAAAAATTTAGTATGAATAGTCGTCATTACTGAGATTCGTGGTTCGTGATCTTGTATTTTTTAACATAAAGTATATTCTTTGATCTTAAAACTTCCTTTTCTCTGAATATATATTGTCTCATCATGGACTGCTTTGCATGCAAAGAGGTCCAATTGGATCTTTGAATAGTGGGTCACATGTAGGCTGACACCTGAAAAAAAAGGTTAGTTAATTCATTAACTGAAAGGGAGTATGTATAAATTTATATTGATTTACTTCAAGAAAAATAAATTTAGCTGTCATCAGGATCGCAATGTTGAAGTTTTAGATGGGTTACTTCATATCAAAAGATTCATGATTTGATTTGTGGATCATAAGTGTTGAATCGTGGATTGGATCAGATCGTCACTTACCCAACGATCCACAGCCGTAATCATTACTACTTGACTGCAAATCATTCTGTTTTAAGTATACTTATTCATTTTATGGTATCGGCAAAAGATCTGAGAATATTTGACATTGTTTTTGATTGGTTTAATTATCTGAAGTATTAATTGGAAAGGATGAATTTATCATATGATATGTTTATAGCTATCAGTTACTGGTAGAGGCTGTAGATGAAATGGTGTGTCAATCCATTGTGGTGAGGCAAGTGATGGGTTTGCCTGAAAAAGAATTTGATGACTTTGCTGATGATACAAGTAAGTAAAAATCACAAAATTTTGAAAGAAATAAATGTAGTAGGTCATTATGACGTCAGAAAATAAAATTTGTTCATCAAATGAGGCTGATGTGTCATTATCTTATTTCTGCTATCCGGACTAAAGCTCCCCCGGACGAAAGCTCCCCTGTTGATTTTGATAGGAGCGGACAAAAGTTCTCCCATTCTTTTACTACCCCGGACAATCGCTCTCCCTTGTTTCTTGCATCCTGTACAAAAGCCATCATACTCACTGAAATGTAAAATTTGGATTCCTTCTAGCCTTTTCGACGTGTTCTATCAGGCTTACATCTATTTCTGAATAAATTTCGAAGAGGTAGTTCTGTGTCATCAAAACATATTCGTTACCTACAACTTGATACATTTAATTTATTAAATGAATAACATGATCAATGATCAACGGGTGTGCTTTTGTCCGGGGGAGCTTTTGTTCGGGGAGCATGTAATGTTCTTATTTCCATTTATCTCAAATTTGTTTGAATTTCAAAAAGTCCCTCTAATTCAGGTTACCTTACATTATAATTAAAATGTTCTTTTTCTTAAATTAAACCAATTGTCTTACAATTAAACAAGCATGGGTCTGTAAATGTTATATAGTTGCTGCTTCATTGAAAAAAAAGTGGGTAAAATTGTTGTAAAGTATTGTTTTTGAGCGTATCTGAGTCATGCATGAAGTGTGTATGCTTTGATTGTGTGTAAATTGCAAAATTTTGTGAATTATCTGATAGCATGTGCAATGTCTTAAATAAGCATGGTTGCTTTTATATACACAATAACCAATATAAATCTATGATATCGGATGATTGCCGCACTGCTTAATTCATTTCAAGTAAGGAAATTGTCACTGTAAAGAGTTTGAAATGAAATATTATGTTAAATGTAGAGTTTGACTATTGTCTCGAATAACTGCGACAATGTTTGTAAACTTTCTACCATTGTTATATGTAGATGATTTTCTTAGAAAGTATTTCATATTATTATTTTTTTGCATCTTCTACAAACAATCTTAATTGATAATCAAATTCAAAGTTGACCTAAAAAGTTATTATTGAAGTAACTTAAATACTTCAATAAAATTTAACAAACTAATTACCTGACAACTGACACATATGACTTCAGGAACTTGTTACTAAGGCCCCCCCCCCCAAAATGTGTTTTTTTCTGGTTTCCAGCTCATTAAAGTAGGGAATAATTATTAGGTAGGGATTTTTTAGGGTTGGGGAACCAGAAACAAACATTTTTTTATATGTCTAATGAAGTTGCTTTACTTTTTTTGCAGACTTAGTAATATTCCATGATTTACTAATATAAATCTTATTGACTTTCTAGTTGCGGAATCCACCGGCTCAATACCAGAGTCGAATGATTTAATTTCTGGTAATGGTTTAGATATCTGTATATTGTCTTTGTTTTTACCCCAAACCTTTCTGTAGACTGAAAATTGCATCTGTATTAATTGATTTTATGTAGTGCGTTTGTTTGAACAGAAAAAACTTTTAGGAGAATTATTGTGTGCTCTAATTGTGTTATGTAGTTATACAGAACTTGACTTTTTATTTATCAATGTTTTTATTAGTAAAACATCATATATTCCATTTATGAAGTCATGCATTTGAGTTTTTAATTTGACTCTGTGATGTTAAGATAAAGCATGAATTTGTATACATACTATTGAAAATTTCCTACAAATAGATTTCAGTCTAAACTGGTTGTGATTTTTGGCTTCAATTTTTTTACCAAAATGTCCAGGGTCTGTGGTTATATAAAACCTGAGATCATGCCGAATCTCAAATATGATACTTTTGGTCTCTGCTTGTTGTAGATCTCAACATTTGTTTGCCATAATTACTATGTAAATGATTATTCAGGTTTGTTAACTCATATACAGAATACTGTTATAGGCCCATTTAGTAATTCAGAACAATAGATAAAATGATAGTTAAGTGTAAGAAATGTATTTTATTTGCTCTAAAACAATATTTACATAATGCCTTTCTTTAGCCAATCTCGTTAAAATGTTGTGTGATGCTCTTTTTAATTATTTTTTGCAATATCATTGAAAAAAATATTGTGCTACATTTCTATAATTATGTTCTTCGAATTTTTTGGGAATGTTTGTATTGCAAATAACATCTTTCTAGGTAAAATAAGACCTACTTTAATTTTAACATCCAAAAGCTAATGGGGACTTAATGTGAATGTAATGTTGTATGTACATATTTTATGATAATCATCACCTTAAATAATTTGAGAATATAAAAAACACAAAACTTGAGATTTGAGCTCTGAGACCAATTTCAAGTGTTAATTATTATAACCTCTGACCCAAGACCAAATTGCATGACAGTGACGTCACAGAGTTGATCATTAAATTTCTGAATGGTGCTTAAATGAATGACATAGTGTTTCATACTTACGTAGTGTTAGTTCATTACACAGAAGACTCTGGCTATAACTTCTATTAATTTTTTTTATTGAATTTCTGTTCAAACTTTGTCTCTCATGCCAATACTTTTGGATTAAGCTGATAATTGTTGGTTTCCATACTTTACAAAATTCAGTGATTCAAGATAAAATCATATTTTGTTGATATCATAAAAGACTGCACAGCCTAGATAATGGAAAATGTTATCATTGATCTTAATAATTGTTCTCAATCTTTCTCGAAAATCTATTAAAGTTATCTTTTTAAATTTTGATCTTAGAGCATATTTGGAAACAAAGAATATTTAGTTTAGCCTTGCATGTTACATACTATGTTGTGTATAATTAATTTAATGACATTTAATATAATTGATAAAGATTGTAATGATATTTTACCTAAAGCAGCTGTCTCAAAAACATAATGTGGGTGTAAATAGTTTTGTAAAGCCATTCTTGAAAAAGTGGTGGTTTGCAGTTATATACTATTAGTTGACCCAATATTTTATCAGTTGGAAGGTAGGCAAATTTAGCTTTAAACTTTAAAGTCAAGCCATTGTGATCAATGCTTTAATGTAGCTTATAACTCCAGAAATTATAAGAGGTAGCAACATGAAATTTCCTAGGTGGATATAGATCTCACTGAGGCTGTGAACAGACTAGCATTGGCACCGCTTGCAGCACTCTTGTTTGTCAACATAATGTGCTTGTACTAAAAATGACAGACTGGCCTTAAAAAAAGGAAATATTTTGTAATAATCACTAATCAAGTTTTGAGTCAGGGATTTTTAATGGTTGTTAAAATAACTGCAAACTAAACATTTTTTTAAAGATGGCCTTATTTAGATATCTTCTTCAGACTTAATGATATTTAATTTTTAGTCATGTAATCTGAATTAGATGTGTTGGTCAAATATGAGTTCTTAAAATTCAAGTTCAATAAATGTTTATTCACTTTTTGACATGTTTTCTAATTCTAAACTCACTTCAAGCTCAGGGATAGCTGCTTTTGAATAAATGCATGCTTAGTGTCAAATATCATAAAACTTACCTTTGTAAAATACAATTGCTTTGATATTTTAGATGAAAGTAAATGTATTTTGCAGAATTGTATTATTGTAGCATTTATCCAGTGTCAATACATTCACTTTGTCTTGGGTTGGGTTATATAAATGTAAAAAATGTAAAAATGCCTAATCACCAATATCTAGACATTATACAAATTTATTGACCTCTGTGCTTTTGTAATGTTAATTGTTTGTAAAAAAGATGGTCTTAAAACTCAAATTTAGTCATTCCTGCATGAAATAGAATGGCGTACAATCCTGTAACAATTTCGGGACTTATTCTTGGTTTTACAAGTATCTTCATGTACTGTGCAACCTGTCCAGAGCCACACCCTTTGGGAGCATCTAAATTATGTTGTTGTTGAGAGGATGAATTAATAGTTAAATAATGCAGTGGGAAAAAATCATGCTGTTGTTAAAGGGAGATTGTTGGTCGCTCTGGAGAGGTTGTACTGTATACATTTATTTAAGACTGATCACTGTCAGTATGTGTCAATTTAAGCATGAATTGTAATATTATTTATCTACACTGGATGGACATATTACCAAGTAATCTCTAATAAACACCCATGTGGTATCTTTTCAATTTGTTACTTAAACCCTTTTGCTGCCAATGAGACATGCATACATTTGTGTATATACCTGTCTACACAAATCTCTGCTTAAATATTGTCTATGTGACAGGTATACCGTTTTTGGAAAAGGTTAAACAAATTGCATTTCTGTGAAATAAAGTGTGCAATGTAGGTAATATGTGCCTGAGAGCAAATCTGTTAAATAACAAATTCATTATGAGTTATTATTTTTGCATTTTTACTAAATGTAGGGGGGGGGGGGCATCTATTTGGAGAGGGACATTTATTAGAGAATATTTGGTACATGATTATGCTTGAAGATAGAATGAGTATGAATGTGCATGATGCATGACAAGCTTAACAGAGATTTTATGGTAGAGATTGTTTGCTTGATTGACAAAAACCTTCATATATATAGCTTGACCATGTGTTTTGATCTGTGACAAAGTTATTCAGAATAATTCACTGAGTCAAATAGGTGACATGGATATTCGGAACAAAATTAATCTGGAATTTAACTCATGCCAGTTGATTCTTAAGAGATTACGTTCTCCCCACAGTGTCAGCGACATTTACTATTTGCTAAATTA
Source organism: Lutraria lutraria (assembly GCA_964023205.1). Lineage (NCBI taxonomy): Eukaryota > Metazoa > Mollusca > Bivalvia > Venerida > Mactridae > Lutraria > Lutraria lutraria. The sequence goes on along the minus strand of OZ026844.1, from coordinate 9,723,544 downwards.
TTTTTTATCTATTATTGGCAAATGCCTTTTATTCAACAACATAATAATGTTCCGAATATCCACATCGCCCAGTTGATTTAGTGTATTCTTCCAGCTTAAAACACATGGTCGAGCTATACAATAGTATACATGTAGTTTATTGTGTCCATATTGCATCTAGATTTGGTTTTGATTTCGATTAGAAGTCTGTCAGTTTTGGAAAATTACAATTTGTACCCGTGTGCATGCATATAATGAAACATAGATTACCTCATGGTGTATGAGCAAACTCTAATTGGCCAATCACTTTTATATCTTTACTTATTTTACTTGGGTTTATAATGCTGTTTTTCAACAATTTTTCAGTTATAAAATTATGGTGGCCAGTTTGATTAACCTGTTAATATCTTTATATATATTTCATTAAAAAAGTTTAACTTTTTGAAAATTACATAATTACATAAAGTCCTTTTGAATATGCTAAAAGTCCCACGTCCACATTAAGGAATTCAGAATTGTTGTTGATGTAGTTGATAATAAATAAGATATTTTAGTAGCAGCTGTGTTATCATAGATTAGTAATACATAATAAAGGAACAATTGTCTTTCATTTCAGCTAAAAAAGGTAGAAAAATAATAACCATCAAGTTCTAAGATTTAGACAATTTGTTCACTGAAAATTTTCCTAGTTCACTGATTAAAATGCCTGCTTCAGTAGTTATCTGGATTTGTCTTGCTGTGGCGTTTATTACTGCCCTCTAATAATATTCACCAATTAATTAAGGGTCAGAAAATGGCCCTTTAAATTCCATCTCATGCATATGTCTAGTTCTTATTTCTGAAAATAATAGTATTATCATGTCGTTAAAAACAAACTGGTAATTATACTTTTTCTCATGTTCAACCACAGTCAAACCTGTGTACAGATCGAGGCCACAGCCTTTGGAAAGACAAATATTGCCTTTATTGATAGGTGGCCTTTATTCTGAGTCCATTTTGTTAAAAATAGTCAATATTTTTTTTTTTGATAATGGCCTTAATTCCCAGGATGGCCTTTATTTGGAGATGTTCACTAACACAGGTTTGACTGTATACAAATAGGGAATGATTTTTCTTGGGAGCCAGGCTGACGGAGAAATCTGACATTTAATACTTTAATCCAGTGACTAAATATTCAAAACATCATGGACATACTTCTTATATTTCTATTGATACTATGGCCTGAGGCAATTATAATATGATATATTAAAAAATAATATTTATTTGAATTACAAATTATGGCATCCACATCTGTAATTATCATACATACAGAATTCTAGTTCATTAGTTTTATTAACTTTATGAAGTTTTTTTATAATCTGACACAATGTTTTTGTTTATCACTGCATGAAAACACTGTAATATGTTAATGGTAAACCAGCATAGCCCTTTATTTTCAGTCATTGTTTAATTGTCATGAAATATATGACATATCTATGGTGGTACAGAGATGACATATGTTTGATTTTGTTTAAGTCATGGCACACAAGATAACTAAGTCATGGCCATGAGTTAGTAAGTCATGCACACAAGTTTGTAAGTCGTAGCCACAAGTTAGTATTTAAGGCATGTGCAAGAAGTAACTAAGTGCAATTATTCTTTTCTCATGGCTACGACTTAGTTATCTCATGCATACGACTCAGTAACTCGTGGCCACAACGTGAAATAAATCACACACATGTCACCTCTGTACCACAGTACATATCTATCAATTCTGTCTTTTTAATCAGAATATAAAAATGAATCCCGAGCAAGCAGACGTACTTTGTCCAAAACTCCTTCCAAACACTTCATTAATGCTAAGTTACAAAGTGAGGACAGTAACTTAAGTACTGGTAGTAAGTTCAAGGTCACATTGTGGTATGAAGTATATTTATATGGCAATTACAACCTTTAAAGCTAGTGATGCACAATTTGTGGGTGGGGTACACTGTATACATACACCTACCGTATATAGACTGTGAATAGTTGCCAGATCACACATCTAGAAGAAATTCAAGATATTTTTGTTAAATCTTAAAGTAGATATTAAAGTGTGTTTGACAATATTCCTATGCCAAACTGTTACTGGCTGTAATTATGAAGTTTGAGAGGGGGTATATTGGAGTCACTCCATTGGACGGTCGTTGGTTGGGCAGCTAGTTGGTCTGTCCATATACTATTTCACAAGTTTGTGGACGACCACTACCACATTCCCTATAAGCGATTGCAATTAAATTTGAAATATGTCATCGATGTGTAAGACACAATTTCCATGCCCAGTGATCCACACATTCCAGAGTTACGTGCCCTTTAACTTAGCCATATAGTGAACAATGGCATTCTTAGTGTCAAAGTGGCAGCAGGGGTATTAGTCACTTCTGTGACAAAGTTATTAGTTCATATGGTATAATTATGATCTATCATATTTGCTAGGATTAGGCCTGCAGATGTTATATCACCTCTTTGCGTGTTCTATGTGTTAAATCTCTCTTTATAGATCTCCTGTAGACTTCGTACTGTTCGAATATATGATTTCTATAGTGACACACATACTTCAGCACATGTTTTGAAGTGTTTGCCACATATCTTTCTGTCACTCAGCTTTTAATCATTTGACTTATTCATTTTTCTAGTGACTACAATCTCGCAAGTTGAGAAAGTTAGCAGTAGTAAGTCAGAGTGGTCCTGTATAAATGTTATTAGTTTATTCCCTGTATAATATTTATGTATAATTCTATGTCAACTGAGCAGAACTGAATATTCTTAAACTTCGGTAGAATTCAAGACAAGATCATTTTTTATTCATTACTCGTTAAGTCACAAATTCAAAACTGCGGTTAAGTCACAAATTCAAAACTGTGATACCCTTTCACTAAAGTAAGCGCTATTTAAAGCATTTACATTTAACAACAGTATATGTATACAAGCACTATTTCACACATAAAATTACATCAAATGACCATCAGTAAATGTTTCATTGGCAATATGACTTCTCAAGTATCGATCTATTGCTGCTTGTTCAATTTAGATCTGAATTTGACTGAGGATTTATTATAAACACTCATAGATTTTACCTGAGTTGTCTGCTCTTGTTGACATATCGTGTTCTCATATTGTTACAGAATCAGTCATCCTGTTACGTTAAACAGTTCCATAAATATTTGTAAATCTTTTTGTTTCTGTTCCTAATTTATATGTCTGACACTTAAAACACTAAAATCTTTGATGGTTTTTGTATCATTTGAGTTAACCTTTCAAACTTGATCTGTCCCTTGTATACATTAAATTGAGACACTTCTATAAAACCACTACCATACCTTCTGCTTTCAGCACTGTGATCTTTTGTGGCTCCCTAATTAACATAATTCTGATAGAGTTTGAATCTGTTTGAAATCTATTTGCCAAGATTTTCCTTGATAAATAAATGATACATTGTTATAATGTTATAAATATTCATTTCTACCTTATTAAAAGGTTCAAGACTTATTGTTAAAAGTTTGTAAGTTGAAACTAATATTATAAGGACCTAGTTTGTTCTGGTGGTTGTTGTCATGAGATATTCCCATAGTATAAAACACCTGATTGGAATGAATATAATTATATCCCTGCCCAGTGTCAGTGTGTGGGGCTATACTGGAATCACATAAAATGTCCCGTCCCAACGTGTTCTCGTTAAGGCTTTCTGATGGATATCTAAATAACCTGGCATGAATGTTCACCTACATTAGATGGTGTGTTGAGCGCATGAAACAGGTCTGTATTGTCAAGGTCACACTTGAAGGTCAATGGTCAAATATGGAGTTTGCTTTGTCTGGGCTGGTGTGTGGTGTACCCAGAGCAGTAACTACAAGGTCAAGGTCAAAGGACAAAAATGGGGCGGTAACATGAACATGTCTGTGTCAAAGTGGTGTGTTGGGGGCCCGGTATTTGTCACATCTATGACAGTTAAACTCTAGTTGAAACTATATCCCTTAGATAATGGCACCTACCAAAAAAATACAAAAAAAAATATTTTATTTTTTTTATTTTATCAGCAATATCACATTTCTGTTAAAATCACATTGTAAGCAATTTATATGTTCAAGAGTGAGTAATGATTCTTAAATCTTAATATGTTGGTGACTCAAAGTCTGTCTTCTTGTTACCTATGTACATGATATGTTGTATGTATGTCATATGTTGTTACTTATATCTGTTCTTTATTTAACAAAAATCTTTTAAATAAATTATTATAAAACTTAATGTTCTTTTATGGTTTACTTTAAGACTTTTCAGGATGAATTAAAATGTATTTATAATGTTACATAATTTAATTCATCAAATCTCTTTAAATGATTATAATAATTAGTATAAATTGATGATTATTTTGTATACTTGAATATATTGGCATGTTTGATACAGACAGAATATATGGTTGTATTACAGTACTATGCATGTATAGTGTGGTTGATGATGTCATATCTTAGAGCTAGACCTGTGTTTCCACATAACTAATATCTATGAAGTTTATTATTGTAACTTTGCAATGATAGAAAATATTAATATTTCAAAACAACTCAATGTGAAATATGTAATAGATATTTATTTCAAATCTTGTAATGACATGCGTATAAAACATATCAATTATTGTTAACATAAATGATATATTAAATATCAAACACTGCTTAATTGTTATGTGGTCTATTGTAACTGCTTCGAATAAGTTTTGTTTATTCTACAGTTTTAGTGATTCCATTGCATAAAATTCAATCCCTTTATCAGTTAACAATTTTGTACAGTAATATTTGAATTCTTAGTTAACATTTCTCGTTGTTAATATGAGACTTTTTTTATGTATTTGTAGGTGATGGACGTGGAAGAAAAAGTGGAACAGGTGATAAAGGTGGGGCAGCTAAGGTTCCAGATAAAAAGGCCCCAACTCCTGCCAAAGAAAAAGATAAAGGTGGAAAAATGTCTAAAGAGGTGACTTGATTTGTCAGTATATTTTCCTACCATTTTAAAATCATTAATTCTGTTATGGTCATATGCAGATCGAAGTATTGAGAATCTAGGTTATATGTTACAGTGAGATGCCATTTTGAAAATTGATTTGTAAGTTTATCCATGTAGTACATCAAATCAAAATGTCGTAATCTTTTGTAGATAATTCTCAATAGACATGTACCTATAGCTTCTATGTGTTCTCAATAAAGTGATATACATGTTAATTAACTTGACAATAAATTTTTTTCCTTCAATGTTTGGGTCCAGTAAACAGACCCTTCCCAACATCATTTAGGCTTCAACTTTCCCAAATCGAAATGGGGAATTTCCCAATGAACATTTAAAAAAAAAAGAATTTCAAAATTGGACATAAAATGACAAAGTTATTACCATTTTTTTACAACAAGTATAGTATAGTAGGGCAAAGAAACCAGATACTGGATTTATTTGGTGTCTATTGATAAAATTTTCCCAATAACCTAGTTGTCACGACTCAAAAATTCCCGATCGGACTGGACCCGGACCCATTCCCAAAGAGATGAAAAAAATCACTGTCTTGAATCATTTGTCTTTTTGAATTCCAGTCAACGAAAACAGATATGAAGGGAGGTAAGACCAGTGTGACCCCAGCCCCTAAACCTCCACCTAGTCGGGGTAAAACATCTGACAGTTTAGGTGAAAGGACTCGAACTTTGTCACCCACAGCATCAATGGCTCATGAAGATCCGGTGATTGATAAAAAATACAAAGAAAAAGTTTTTGCACAGGTTGGTAAACATATTAAGTTTATAACTAAACACTTCTATTTGTCCATTAGGTGACTTTTTGTTTTCCTCATGATTCAGCAAACATGTAACTCATTCAGTCACTCTGTGTCGTGATACTATATTGTGAGACTAGAGTTTCGATATTTTGAAAGTCTGTTCTTTTAATCATAGGTACTGGATTCCGTGATTTTTATACGTTTATAGACGTTATTTTTCAACTAAACTCATCAAACAATGCAAGTCTGTCAAGAGAAAAATCTTCAATTTTTCCGCTATTGAGTGTATAAAAACACTAAGGTAGCTAACTTGCCATTTTTTCGATTGACGGAAGTCATGATATCCGAGACTGGTCGCAAATCAGCTTGGGTCTCGGCTTTCCAAATCAAATAAACTAACCAAAAAAAAAATCCCAGTGCATAGTTAGTCTGAATCAAGATGTATATTTTCTTCATTTCATCAAATCTATGTTATAAAGAAAAAGTTTTATTAAAAAGACATGGTTGACTGAAGTAACTAAATACCAGTTTATGTTAATGAATTACTAAGTTAGATTCATGTATACTCATCATTTTATTATTAAAGTTTGATTATTATGTTGTTTTGTTTTTCATTTCAGACATATTCAATTATTGGAGATGCTATAGACAAGATGTCATTTGTTTTTGATGAAATTATACACAATGACGAGGACCGACCCTCGTTGCATCTATAGACAATAAAAACATATACACACATTCTGTGATAAAATACAATATAACATATAGACAATTACTGACCTTAAATATACGGCGTATTTGGACTTATTCAGTAAAAATGGGATTTTTTCTGTGATATTTGAAACTGACTTGATTTGTATTAAAATGTAAAACAGCTAATTTAATCTTGCTAGTATAAAATGAGTTGGTATGTGCATGGTAACATTTATAGATTTTCATACAAATATCTTATTTTAAATGATGAAATAGTTTTTAATTTATCAGACTTCAATAGTTGAATGCTGCACTAAATTTTCATATTGTACAAATTGTGTCTCAAATCTTATTGCAATCTGGTTTGTTAGAACAAATTGACTACCATGTAATAATTTAACAATTTTATATTTAAGAGAATGAAATACGCCTTTCTGCAGATAATGGTTAAATACAAGACTAGGTCAATGTATTTGAGAATAGAACAACATTTTTTTTAATACTTTGCCATAATAAACAAGCATCTGTTTTGTATTGAAAACATGACAAAATTTATATATGTCTGATTTAGATTATCTGTGAAATTTTCATTAGAATGCTTACTATTAAACATTATCCAGTTGGAACGTTATTTAGTTTACACAGGCCCGGGATGCTATATTACAATACAAATAACAACTTCTTGTTTATTTACCTAAATTAAATATTTTTTGTTTACAACCCTTCAAATTTTGACATCATGTAAGTTATAAATTAAACCAATTTGTTACAGAGCATTTTTTTTAAATATATGATATTTTTCTCTATATTTGATGATAAATAGTATTAAATTTATTTTGTTATTTATGGGAAAAGAAAACACAAAATAAACTAGAAGAAAGAACAAAATTGGTGTGTTTTGTTTTATTTGTGACATGAAAATGTTACCTCATCCTTGTATTTTTAAATGTTTTAAATTAGTGTGTCAGAGAAATGCATTTTGTATTGCTCACTGACTTACCTGATTATTATATATGTTTCATTGAATCTATTATGTCCACTTTTCTCAATTTATTTTTCATCGTCAGGGTAGGTAACTACTCCGTAATTATAAAAGATCTTTGTGCGAGTTTTCTCCCTTTGACATTTACCACGCTTGAACAATTTGAATTTTTGCTATTGCATAACAAAGTTGATTGAATTGTCTTAATCGTACTTGGATTACTGTAAACAATAGAAATATGAAAAATACATACAAAGCTTATTTGATGTAGGCTCAAATATAACGTTTAGTTCTAACTTTGATCAAAGACCTATACTATTAAGGTCTATTTTGACCATGTGGGCTAGCACGTTAAAGGGATTGTGTATAATGGTTAATTTGGTCTAAAATGGTCACACATGGACCAAACAACACATGTATCATATTTTGTATGTATTTATAATTATGATAAATATGTTTTTGGTCCGTGTGACTATTATAGGCCTTATTAACCAATTATACACCCTTGATGTGCTTAGCGGCCCCTATGTTCTCTGCCTGAAAGTCGACAAAAAATATAAAATGCAAAACTGATAAGTTTACATGATAATCATAATTAAAAACGTAATTTGTATAAACCATAATTAGATATTAATTGTTAACTTGAATAAACACAAATGTACATGAATGAATCAAGTGGGAACAAAATCTAACTTAATATTCCGCTGTTGCTGAAAATATCATTGATATATTCGTTTTTTTTTCGTTTTTTTTACTTAACCCTATAAGAAATTATGTCGAGCTCCGGGTTAAGTTGCTCTTTGTGTGACACGACAAAAAAAAACTCGACTTATTTTGGACACAAGAATTTAACTTCAAAAAGAAAACTTTAATTTGATTGATATCTGAAAGAAACTGACGCACTTAAAAAGTTCAAAGAAACTCACAAAAAAGGGTTACAATCTCTGACAAGAACATCATTGAGCGGCGTTGTTTTTAGATTTGAGTAAACTTGTCCCTAAACACTCCTGTTACTCATTGTCAAAAACGGAATCAAAGTATATTTACTCAAAAAAATCTGTTAGTTTATGACAAAACGTATGTGTGTTTTGATAACGTTTTAATGCAAAACGTCTCAGTCTATGAAGGAAATGTTGCCTTTTTTCTGAAAACTGATATTTGTATTAAGATGTGATGCATTAAGTGTATCAGAAATACTGAATTTCATACACTTTTCTAAACACACATAAAAACGAATTCATCCGTCTTTGTTAATTTAAAGCCACCACGAGTTGTGTGGGCTTGCCTCATTTATACGCTCATAAAACAAACCGTAAAACTGTCACCAATGCTAGATTTTTTTAAAACCTATCTCATTATTGTTATTTATTTATTTTGAATCGAGCATCGCGTAATCAAATCGCCATAGACAGAAAAATTAAACCTTAAGAATTTCAGTCTTATTGGGAAATAAAGCATTAAAGTACCCAATAAAACAAATATGGTTAAACTCGCAATATGAATGTTACCAGACTGACATTTCACAGGCCAGCGATCATAATATTTCATTTGATTTCACAAACTGATACAGAATTGCATGTTTTAGTAATAAAAAAGTGAATTTGATTTTATTGAACGGGTTGGAAAGCAATCTCCACATAAATTAACTTTATTTGATTCAATAAACATTTTACAGACGTCCATTTTGTAAAGGCAATGCACTTTATGTAAGCTTTTAAAACCTGTGAGACAAGATGAAGGATTCGAGATATTTCATGCAACAAAGTTATAAGAGAGATTTTTATACAAAACTTCTTGTCTAAGCATTACCATCAAATAAATCAAAATTTTAGTTTAATATAATGTACATGTACGTATGCTTTAAGAATATTTGGTTTCTACGGCCAATGCTGAAAAACGTCAGATGAATATACATGTTTACATGTATTGTTAGACACCGGCCGTGTATTTCATTGGATAAAGTTTATCACAATAACCTCAGTCTACAAGTACAAATGTTGCTGCGGGGGCAGCAATTGGGAAGCACCGCGCAAAACAATGCATGTTAGCCTTTGAAATGAGTAAACACAGGCCATTTACTATTTGACCTTAGATCAAATATTTTAAGATCATGTTGTACTGTAATCATTTGGTATGCACTGTCCATGACTGACCAGTAAATATGTATACCTTGAATAAAAAGATTAACATATTTAGCAATAATTCAGTATGCTGGAATAATTTTATGTCAGTAAGTTAGGGTGCGACGTTTTTCTATAGTCCACACTGTGGCTATAGTCCAAGGCATACACCACTTAACCCTAACCCAAACCCTGAAATCACTCTCAAACTAAAACAAATTTAGTGGTGTAGGCCTGATCTATAGCCGCCAGAACTATAGAAAAGAGTGTTTTTCAGTAAGTTATATGTGTCGTGTACGGAATGTCGTGAGAATAACACGTAGTCGTATTTACAAGCGGTGTCGTGAGAATAACACGTCGTTTTATTTGCAAACGGTGTCGTGAGAACAGCATGTCGTTTTATTTACAAGCGTTGTCGTGAGAACAGCATGTCGTTTTATTTACAAGCGGTGTCGTAAGAATAACACGTCGTTTTATTTGCAAACGGTGTCGTGAGAACAGCACGTCGTTTTATTTACAAGCGGTGTCGTAAGAATAACACGTCGTTTTATTTAAAAAAAGGTGTCGTGAGAATAACAAACATTGAAAATAACATAAAATGTAACAGAACAAAATCATCAATTTACCAATACAGTACAGTTATTATCTAGCTTAATTTGTAAATGTGACAATTTTGTTAATTAAGTAAAAATAATTGTCAGAAATCAATAGTAAGGAAAGAATAGCCTACGTACATACAGCTGTTAATATTAAGTTTACATTTATTCGTTTCATTTAGTACTTTTGTAAATTTAAACATACTGTGTCGCATTGATTATACTCTTGGAACGTATAGTAACATACATAGCAATGCAAATTCCTCTTTGTGTATGTCGTCAGTGTTTTTCATCTTTATCTATGTGGTCAGTTAATTCAGCAGTAGTTTAGTCCGTGCCGAAAGAAAGTCTGACTGTTGACCGAAAGGATCATAAGATATCAAATCCGAGTCCATTGACGAAATTTGCATGGCTATGATTCAAAATAAATATCTTCTAATAATGATATATTTATCATGGTCCTTAACTCACGTGTCAGTGTTATTAGGAACATAATAAAGAAAATCGAAATGTTGTTTTCGTTGCCTCGTATCCAAAAGAAATTTAGACTGTTGATCGAAAGGATTATAAAATATCAAATCCGAGTCCAATGACCAAAAAAAATCGTAAACACAAATAACTAATCCAAGAAAAAAAACTAATAAATGAAATTGTTTTCACCTTTTATGAATTGCTATAAGTATTGGTTGTGTTAAAAGTTTGACGTATAAATTAATAAGATAGACTCAGTGATTTATTTCCTCCGTCGTTAATGTCATCTCAACTTCTTTATATGCATGTTTACGCTTTAAAAGTCGAGAAAACTTACTGAAATCGATACTTTTTACAGATAAATGGTAAATAACTCTGGTTGCTACATCAATTTATTCTTAAGCAGTCCTATTGACACAAGTGACATTGATTTATGTATCATTTTTACAAACTTTCGAGCAGACGAAAAAAAATAGTCTACCATAAATGTCACCGATTCATATAACGAATTGTATCAAATCGGTACAACCTGTATCATAACGGATTGGGAGATATTTAATATGGGATGATTTTAAACTTGAAATATTCAGTATGATGTCTGACTGATTATGTTACGAGAGACGCGTTTAACAACGGAAATCACTCTATACAGTTTCTATTTTGATAATTATTCACACAGGTTGCAGATAAGTTTAATGTTTGAGTTGTATGCCTCTTCTCAACAGTCAGAGTCATATTATGATGTGGACAGTTCGCCTCATCATCGTTCCTAGGAAGAACCAGTACTAGACTCCCGTCCTCCGTAAGCAACTGCCTACTGTCTCACGTAAAAAGACATGGTCATTAGCTGGGCTCGAAGCCACGACCCTCTATCAGTGAGAGGTAACAGTGATTTGAAGTCAGCGACACAGAGACGGGTCAGATAGAGAGTTTAAGCCGTGAGTTACAGGAAGCAGTGTGCAGGGATCACCGGTGCCATCCACCCATACAAGACAGCATATAGACACTTTAAACTACATACTTTATTAAACGTCTGTAAGGAATTTCCCCCAAAAAAACTAAAACAAATTAATAGTTTTACCGAAGTCTCAAACATTTAGAGACTTCATTCAAATCTATAATTATTATTAATCGTTTTAGTAAAAAAAAATATACTAATGAAATCAGGGGTCCAACGCACTTGTGAACGTCACAACACTGCGCTAGTGTTTAATTGCTTAATATTCATGCATTTTATACTTTCAGAATTTATAACCACAACTTCTCTGACCACGTGTCTATTAGCTTCATCGCGATTAAATGTTATTAAACAAATTATTCCGTCGGTTGATAAGCTCTGTTCAAAATCTTATTAACTTTAAACCTCTGAGCCACATAATACGTGCATAAAACCTTATATGTCTGAACCGTGGACTCCCCGGAGTTTCTGTCATTACAACCAATTCATTCGTCCAAATCCTGTTTAACGCAAAGCTGCATCGAACCATATTACTGAAAACTTCTATTGACTTCTTTCTTTCAAACTATCAATTTGAAAGATACTTTTCCGGCAATGAAAAAGTAATAAAACTTAATGATTCTATATGAATGTAAAGACGTGTAAATATCGACGTTGAAATATAATATAAATACGACTTTAATAGTACTGAAAGAACGTCTATGATATTAGAGAATCGGTTTATAATTTACTTTGATGAAATTTTCTTATGTATACGTTTTCTTAGCATTTTCCACCTGACTTCAAAACTAGCATGCTGTATAAATGGTCAGAATGAATATTTTAATAATCTCTTTTACATTCGTGATCAGTTTACATCTTTCTAATTTCATACTGATAGTAACTTTCGCTTCTCTGGCTTCCAATAGATAATACGGTAATTATAATGCTTATATTTCGATTTTAATCATGTCCATTTGAATTAGTTCATCTTTTGATGTCATTGTAATGTGTTCACTATTTGCTAACTCTTTGAATGCCGCTAATATAAACGCTAATCATATTAATTCCACCAGATTCTTCCAAAACATCGAACTTCGACCTGTCGGATAATGAATCCGTCACGTAGGATGGGCGCACCTGCCGAAGGAATATCAGTTAATTCATTGCTCTGCTTTTTTGTTTTTGATTCTCCTTTGAAGGTACAAATGTTGCTTGTGAAATTCGGTACAGGCTCCTTGAAGTAAAAGAACGAGCTTGTAAGATTTACACATTGATCGACTTATACACTAGAACAGAACACCCCCCTCCAAAAAAAAAGAAACAAAAAAAAACAACAGAAAAAACAGTACATTTACAGCTATTTTGATAGATTCAGAACCGTTAGGAAAATCTAATGTCTACATTTTGATTGCAACTAAGTGTTAACTGAACAAATTATTTGATGCAAATGATACGAAAATAACATGCGAATAAACGGACAGATTTAGAGGAAATGTTGACACGAATAAAACACGAGCTCAAATAATATGTAGATTCTAAAGACAAGAAGTTCAACTACATTTCAACAGTAACAAGATGATTGCAAGTGTATTTTATCACTACAGCTAGTATTGCCTTTCGCATTATATATATAAAAAGAATAAAGTTGTAATGGCAAAATATGCTTGGTTATTCGTTTGTGCTTTAGTGTCATTTTAGTACGGCTTAATAGAAGGTTTGAAGGATCACAAACATGTCGACTTAAGACTGCATGTATGCTAATCATATGATTTTGAAGCAATGGTATGTTAAAATTATAAATCTTCAGCGATTCTCCTACTGGCATAACGCTATCATGTTTCATAGACACTAGTAATTTGTCCTCAAAGACGTCACTTAACATCTGCTAACGATCTAGATTTTTTACTCAATCTTTAATTTCTATTGAATAACTTCAGATCTATAGAATCGTTTTATTACATGTTCGCTATTTTACTGACAGCTAATGTCACTAACGATTTGTTCAAATGTTCATGATGCGTCCTAACTGTTGATGATTAATTTCAACATTAATGTTAGCCTGGTTCCCGGCGTGAACTTCCACAATAGTACTCTGTGTAGCAGTTAGGGGTAGATAATCCTGATTAAATAAGAGCAAATTAGCCTGGTTTCCGGCGTTAGTTTATAGTTTAGATATACTTTATTGCTTTTAACTTTCTTATAACATTACATAGAATAAATAAATACATGTATATACAATTTGTGCAAAAGGGCCAGACCAGGCCACAAGTTCTAACAACGTAGTTACGGCTCTTCCCGGCGTTGACTTGCACAATAATGCCTCTGTGTAGCTGTTAGGGACAGATAATTGAACAAGACAAAGTTAATTTGTTAACCTGGTTCCCGGCGTGAACTTACACAATAGTACTTTGTGTAGCAGTTATGGGCAGATAATCCAGACTAAGTGGATTGTTAAACTGGTTCCCGTTGACTTGTGTGTACCTGCTACATGGAACGGGAACCAGTTTAGTGGATTGTTTGATGTAGAGTGGGAATGACTTGATTTACGGCAATTATGACATTCCGGACACTTATAAATTTCAACGACTCTGGATAAAAAGGGCCTTGAACAATTCGCTATGATTTACTATTTGTTCCACTAATCGTATTATCTGTTTGCTTTGCTTTGCAAAAATGTTGATTGATTTTCAAAATGGGAATGCGCTATCAAAATTAATAATGTAGTAAGTGTGTGTGATCAGTTCATTTATCAGAACACTGTAAATGAATGGAATGATAATCAAGAGTAAATTTTACACTTATTAAATAGAAAGACAGTAACTATACCTTTGTATTATTGCTTTGTTAGCAGCAATTAACTATACATATATTAAATGAAAATATACCACCTATATCATAGCTCATCATTATACTTTCATCACATAAAATACGACTGGAAAAAGTTTAAGTAGGGGCCATATGTTACAAACTAGTTGGCTTGAAAGTAAAATGACAGACAACCACTAAGGATTAAGAGAAGTGTAAGACCACACTCGTGATAGGCCACATTTTGTAAAAGGTGTGATCGCATATGTAACGGAAATCAAACATATAGGTAATATATTTTGTGACAAATGTGATCGAAGTCGATTTTTTAAACTGAACGATAGTTCGGTTTCCTTAGCCGTCATTCGCTCGGCGCGTATGCATTTTCAAGTGATGCGGATCTATAAGTACTACGGCTGTCTTCATCCGCCAAGCAATTGTTAAACTAGTTACCGTTTTATGCTGCTGTGCAAGTCATATATACAAAGTAGCTTCTTACGTATTTGGTTAATTTAGAAAAAGATAATGCCTATTTAGACTTTCTGTCCGAAGTCAAAATTTGGATAATCTATGTTATAATGAATCGGTCAAAGTTATGAACAAACAAGTGAGAACTATTTAGTCTGAAGTGTTGTCAAACCTGGCTGAAGTGGTTTTCAATCTGAAATCTATATTTGAAGTATTTTATCATTTCATTCATAAGTCATATTTATGCAGACCCTTTCATCTGAAAAAGGCTCTACCCTTAATCATGATCAATCAAACGGTGGTTATCCCTAGCTAGGGTAATAAAATTCACATAAATCACGCAGAATGGACGATATAGATCTTTACATATATATTCCGTTATGATAGTAGCGTTGATCTGACACATACGTGTATATTTGCGTATAAAATGTGGTATCCAATTTTTAGAAATTTTTAGAAATTTTCTGTAAGCAGTTAAAATACAACCTCTCCAGAGCGGCCCTCTCTTGAGCAACAACCTTCATTCAACAACAGTATGATTTCTCCACTGCACCATTGAACTATCAAATTAACCTCTCTAGAGCAACTACCTCTCGACAACACAATTTCGCTACTCACAAAGGGTGTTGCTTTGGAGAGATTGCACCGTACATTCTTTAAGTATTTGATATTTTCAAGTTAGCTAGGGTCTTTACACAAGGACTTAATCAGCACATACCCTTTGTATACATTTTTGTATATACCACGGTCAGCTTTCCGTGACTTGTCAGACAAGGTCTGTCACGCAGTATCTGTTATTTTTCTACATTAAATTTATCGATTACACGACATAAAATATGTCTTCGTCACTTTAAAAAATAGTCATCATTCAAAAATGTTTCTTTTCACTCCCCTCTAAATTGCTCTATAATTGATTCACATCCCGAAATTAAATGTACATTTCAACTTTCACATATCATGAATTCAATTTTCGTCGTCAAAAAGTATTAATTGATTCTTAAGATAAACATGATCTGAATCACTTCAGAAAAAAAACTTTCCCCTATTATTTAGCGTTGCGGTTTTTTGATAGAGCAGTTAGAATTAAACTATGATATAATGACAATATTACCCAGGGGACATCAACACTATCAGACGAAAAGTAAACATCTTCATTTTATGATCCATGGCTTCCCACGTAGAATATCATCGAATATTTCAATTAATTCTTACAATAGAAGTATACACATCACCTCGGTGCTATTGAACAGTTCTTTATTATAAGGTACGTATGCTAATTGTCTCGGTTAAAAGTAGAGTGGTATTCGGATAGAAAAAAATCCGAGCGCACTGAAGTTTTTGTTCGAGACGTGAATTGAGGTTAGATGCATTACAATGAAAAAAAGTTATTTTCATTCCATTAAGTAATGTACCTGAATAGAACGTTTCTCTGTTTCTTTATTTAGTAAAATATTGAAAGTCATTGCTTTAAGAGCGTTCATGACCCAGTCTGGTAAATCACTTTTCTTATGTAGGGGTTTCAATTTACTTATGTTGACGCAGTATTAAACTCTCTTTTCTTGCGTATTATTGTTAAGCGTTTTAATTAATTTTCAAGTCATGATCCCATAGCATTGACAATAGTCCCATGCCATCTTCCCACAGGACGTTGTTAAGTAGACTTTTGATTACATATCTCTATGTGGAATTAACCACAACAACCATGCTGCATGTTCTAGATAGAGAAGGTCTCGTGACGTCACTCATTATTTGAACTACATATGAGTCAGGATTTCTTTTTTGTCGAAACTTTTTATTATAAGCTCTTGGAACCTTGCTTAATTATAACAAAACACAATTCTCAAATACAAGTAATAGTATTTGTACATATCATAATTTTATGAGCTACCATTGACTTGGCATGTGCTTTGTGAATTTTGGCAAAGATTGGGATAATTTTGAGGCGTATTAATTCGACTGTGGATACGGCATGTCCGCGTGGAGAGGTCAAACAATATTACATTTTTGTTTTATCAAATCTCCTCAAAAAGGGTCCGTGATATGTTTGGTGTCATTTTCGGTTTCATGTAGCTCAGTATCGCTTTTCTCATTCGTGGATGTACATCAATAGGTACAAGACCATACAAACAATGAAGTACATAACACAGTCCCCAGGGGAACTAACTTTGAACTGTTTGTAGCAAATCTACGAGGGTCATAAACTAGTTTTATGGGCCCACCTAACGCTTACACCGGGAATGAAACATAAAAAAATACATACAATAATTATAGACATATACGAAAATAATAGTTATTATTATACCTCACGTGACTTATTTACTATATAGTCTTATGTGACGTCAGAGGTTGACAATCCGTAATGTTACCCTGTGACATTACATTTCGGCCCGCTTGCCATAACGAAACTGCCCTCACGCGCTGACGCGATATTACCGGGTGCCGTGTTTTAGGCAATCTGTTATATATCCTAGACGCTTTTATGGGCGATTATCAAAATCCACTCATGATTTTACAACCCGTTTAGCATAAGATAATTTGACAGCGAAAATAACAAATTGAATGCTTTGTTTCAATCTCTGAATAATACTAGTGTTTTGACTCAACCAGTACGAAAAGAACCGTATAATTGTTAGAATGTTTGTTGCATTATTGTATTTCTTAATTATTGTTTTGTTAGGTATAATAAAATACATATCACATCCCACATAGGGTGAAAGAACGTAATGTTCACCCCAGACAAGTAATATATTATTATATCTCACGCCCATTTCCAATGTAAAGTCGCCTATACCTGAGCGGGCATTAATTTGTATTATTATACCTCACGTGACTTATTTACTATATATAGTCTCATGTGACGTCAGAGGGTGACAATCCGTAATGTTACCCTGTGGTATTACATTTCGGCCCGCTTGCCATAACGGAACTGCCCTCACGCGCTGACGCGATATTACCGTGAGCTAGGCTTTATTCAATCTGTTCCGTATCCTAGACGCTTTTGGCGATTATCAAAATCCACTCGTAAATTGACATCTGGCTTAGCAGGAGACAATTTGACAGCGAAAGTAACTACGCTTTGTTTCAATCTCTGAAGAACCAGTACGAAAAGAACCGTACAATTGTTAGCATGTTTGTTGCATTCTTATCTTTCTTAATTATTGTTTTGTTCGGTATAATAAAATAAATATCACATCCATCAGGGGGTGAAATAACGTAATGTTCACTCTTGACAAAGTAATGTCAACCTCGACTAACGCCTCGGTCGACATTACTTGTCTCGGGTGAACATTTCATTCTATCACCCTCTGTGGGATGTGATATTTATATAATAACACAGCGCCTCGATCAACATTACTTTTCTCGCGCTGACAACAACGCCCTCTCAGAAATGTGATAAGGTTATTTATATAATAGCATCAACACTTATCGAATGACATATCGTAAGTCAAAATTTGTCAAAACGAAGTTTCTAATTTGTATCATGATTTAGTATTTATCTGTTGCAAACAGATAGGCAAGAATGATTATTTATACTTTAGAACATTTGAATCAAGCATAATACCATTCATGAAAAAAACTTGATTGCACCGTTTATTCGGTAAAAAAGTACTAGGAATGGATTAATTACATACTTATCTAATAGTTACACATCTGTATGATCTAATAGATAGCAATATTGTCTTTGATATTAACAACTTCGGGCAGTGTGCAAATCTAGCTCAAATAATGGTTCTTAAATATTGTTATATATTTTAAAATGGGTGATATTAATTGCGGAAGAAATTGAGCTTCAATGATTGAACCTGTGTGATTAGAGTATTTATATAGATTATTATCAGGTTTAAGTTAAAAACACCTGTTACTTTAGACGTTATCAGCGGAGAGAAATACCTAATAAATATGTCTAATTATAGTTTTATTCTTATACTAATGCTGAGTTGTGTAAATTAAAATACCAATAAAAAAAATAAGGAGAAGGCATTCGAGTATTGATGTCGCAGATTGGTAGAAAATACATAAATTATTTTTAAAGCTCTCTAATTACCAATATATTTAATTCGTTATGTGACTTAATAAAAAATATGAAGTACTGACTGGTGTTCTCAGTATATAACCATAAACTTAAAATCCTCTTGCAGTTTTGTTTCCATATAAACGTATTAAATGAAACGACGTAAATATATAATTACATGTATCTAAACTATACAGGTCACTTTAGAACGAACTGTAAAATCCCCCAAAAAACAGAAGGTCGAACCGACTATTTTGTGCATAAAGGACATATCCTTGCTGTTGAGTAATTCGTAATGTTTTGTTCTTATATCGAATTAATCGAATGAAAATTACGTCGTCGTAATTATACGATTTACAAGTTTATTAGAAATGATGCATGTACAGTCAAACCCGTGTTAGCGGCCACCTCCGAATAAAGGCCACCCTGTGAATAAAGGTCTTTCTTTCAAAACTGTCAATGCTTATTTCGTATAAAATGTCCTCCGAATAAAGCCCACATTACGTCTTTTGGTTTATTTTTTTGCTTACCTGTCTATACGCGGTTTTTCTTTGACATTGAAAAATGTGATGACTTTGTCAGTTGATGTAGTATTGTTCGCAAACACTTCAAAATCTACGTTTTTGCACCCCAACTGGTGTCAAAACATTTCCAGTTTTATTTACTACGTAGGAGGGATAGAGACAGTAAGTTTATTGTCTTAAAATAAGATCTTTTGACTTGACAAACTCTTCAGTGAATTTACAACAAGGGAGAGAAAATTTCATTAGCAGAGATCAAAACGAGGAAAACAGAACAAAGGCAAAAGATTGTCTTTAATCTGAGTCCTAATAAAGTATTGACATAGACACCTTGAGAGTTAAAGAAACTTTTGACACTTTACTTTAACTTCAAAGTATAATGTAAAATTTATAACTTGGGTACAAATGGTACGGTTAAGAGCAACGCATATTTTCAAAATTTACAGACACCCGGCCATTTGTTTATCGTTTAGCTTCGACAAACTCGTTTTTTATACTGTTTTAATTAGCATGCCAAGAGAGTTTATGTAAGTCTGGTGACAATGTCCCGTTAGAAATTTAAGACTAAACAAGGACCTTACGGTGATAGACTTAACGCATTTAGACAAGTAAACTCTATAGGCAACATGCAACGCGTTATTTAGACAATTATAAAGTCACTACCATCGTAACACAGAAACCAAAATGTTTGGCTCACACTGCAAGAGGTGCCATGTGGAGCCACTCACCCGCAACATTTTAGAAAGTGCCGAGGTCCAAGCACACTAATACAAACATTCAATGTCTTATCGGATGGGTCTGAGTTAAGAGATACATCGTTTTTATCATCCAGAAATTGATTGTATGCTAAATGTCTGTTATGTTGAGATTTGAGTTTATTTCAGAAACCTTGTTTGTTTGTTTCATCGGATTTAACGCCACTTTCAGCATTAGTTCATTTATATCGTGGCAGGCAGCTATCCTAACCAGCTTTTCTGGACTTCATTTAGGCCTTAACTAGTACTAACCACATTATATCCGTAGGCTTCTGCCAAGTTACCCACATAATTCAGAGGTGGAGGACAATGTAACAGAGGATGTAGTATATTCTGTTGAATTTGTCGCAGACAGTGTGAGCCTCGCCGGGGGTTCGAACTCACAACCTCTTGATCGGTTGACCAATGCTCTAAACACTGAGATAACCGGGTGGGCTTTCAGAAGTCTTAAGAATCATATCGCAATCTACGTGTTGTGTATAACATCTTACTTATATTAGTGATCATTAGATCTAGCATAAAATGGAATGAAGAGAACATTAATTATTTATGCAGTGAAGTAAACATCAGATTCATAGAGTAAAGGTTTGAGCATTTGTTGCGATAATGAGCTCTGTTGATTTAGTCAGTTTCTGGTGCTGGCCCGGACATCCCAATAAACCAAGCCGTCTCGAAAGTTTGTAGTTGGTGTAACATCATTGACCACAATTTTATCAGCTATATGCTCCTGTGTTATCTATATGAAATAACATGGCGACGTATCATTTCTTTAACATTTTCATATTTCCTGTAGGGTTTGTTGATCAGAAATGAAGGATATTTGACCGTTTAAATAATACAGTACAACCTCTGTAGAGCAACCCCCTGCGTGACCTGCAAATATTGGCCGTTGCTTAGAGGTTGTTGCTCTACAAAGGTTAAATTTATAGTAAATATCAGCTTAGGGAAATTTTGAAGGTGTTGTTATAGAGAGGTTGTTGCTCTACGGAGGGCTGCTCTGAAGAGGTTGTACTATACCATTTAAATTATCGTAGATAGTTCGGGCCTTCAACCTGTGACTCTAGCGACTAACAAGGTCTGTCTAGAGATTCTAGCTATCTAGATTAGTCGAAGCAAGCGTTAAGTTTCGGGTGAAAAAAAGAACCCAACAACCATGCATTTATAATATATTGATCAACAGGGGTATAGTATCAGTTTAGGAAACAAACTATCTGTGTCATCATTAACACAGACAATACGCTCACACGTGGCATATACCAAGTGGCTCCTTTCTACAATTTAATTTGTTACATTATTAATTATTAATTTCTGCGAGTATGTTTTTGTATCTTATCTATAAAAACAATCCACTTCATGACTGTACAGTCATGTTTTTTTCTGGTAATCTTTGATATCTTCTCCTTACTTTTTTTCTTTCAGGTGTCCTTACTGTCACATCATCAGCTGTTGTTTTGAGAGTTTGTCCTGTCGGGTGTTGTTCTAGATCACTTTTGGTGATACCTAGGTAGACTGTACTACATGTGTATATAAGAAAAATAATGCAATATGGTATTGTGTTTGTCCCTCTCTCATCTATGCTTGCGTGTTCGTGTTGGATGATATTTGGGTAAGGTAGGATTACTGTACGTTTTTCTCGAGCTTGATTCAGTAATTAATGTTCGAGTATTACAATGACATGAATTGAGTCCATATTCCAGTGGTTAGTGCGCTAGATTTGTAGATTCGAATCCGGGACGTGGCAGGTCATACCCTTCCATGTAAATGTGACAACAATAGCGATTTTCCTCCACATGTGGAGAGGTTGGCCGTTCTTTGTGGAAGGGTAGGTAAGTTAGTACTGGTTACAATATGGTCCAGGAAAACCTGGTAGGTAAATCGGCCGTCGTAAATAACTGAAGAATTGTTGAAAGACGGTGCCAAACCCAAACAAACAAAGAAATGGCATGCATTGATGAAAACTAACACTTTATACAGTATTTATGTATTTATTTGAAGTACAATGTACATTATTTACATTTATTTTAGGTATATCACATAAACAGGGACTTAATATTCCCTTGGCAAGTAAAAAAAAAACATCAACATAATATTATATTTCCATAGAGCAAGGATACAGGAATTGTCACTAGGTAATATGTGGATGTATATACTTATATCCAAGGTAACATACATTAATTGGCACTTTTTTATACGATAAACTTGATAAAAAATATTGCTTATTTAGAGCTTTCCGATATGTTTGGCTTGCCAACACGGTGAGCATATCCCAGATGGACTGTATAAAACTCTGAAAAGGTTCTGGAAATCCAAAAGGCTAAACCAATGGTATTAGGATACATCAGAAATGCAACCAGAAGCGACAAATACAAGTGACAAATACAAGTGACAATTCCAATATCTTTCTCATTGAGATCAGAGACAGGTTTAGTTTTAAGAGGCATTGCAACCATAATTTGCTTCATTTGCCCAACCCTCTCCGATTTTTTGTTCTGAAATTATTTCGACATTTCATCGGACAAACATTGGAATTAAAAGTGGTACTCGAAAGGTTAATATAAAAAAACATTAATACAAATCTAATCAGTAATTTCCAACATCTTACAATTAGTCTTAGTATGTGATATACTTCGTTCAATGGAACACAGATTTTAACACATAAATTATTGTATCTTTTGTTGAAACAATATGTCTTACATTAAAATTGACAGGCGGACATCATGTTCGTCAACGAACCAAGACAAATGCGTTTTACTAAGCGCGAAGATAATTGACATTACAATTTTTGACATAGATTTCTATGTTCATTCCACGATTTGTGGATGGATATACGAGTAAGGCACGTTTTGGAAGAAGAACAAATATTTCCTGAATCAGACAGAGTTGAAACGGAATATAATGGCCTAAATATGACTATGTTATTATAGACAGAACATTAAAAATGTTTCAATGACAAGTATGTACTTTGCTGTTAATAGTTTCCTGGTGTTTGAAAAGTCTCTTTGATCTGACGAGGAATTTTTTTTCTTATGTCTGACCATTTGACATTATCAACAAAGTGTGGAAAGAACAGTTGTGAACATCTAAGAACTTAAACACACATATATTTTGAATTAAGATGTATAGAAGTAAGAATGAAGTTATTTTTCAGCATTTTTATCAAAACCTGCCATGTCAATAAAAAAATGAATGGTGCACTGAAAACTTGGAATTTTATGTATTTTTAAATAACTACCGTTGCAAAATGTGAATATATTAAGTCTTGGCACTGCTCAAGCAATGTAACGTATATTTCAGTTATAATATGCTCACTATAACACAATACATATGAAATAGTCCGTTCATTTGCCAAAATGTTCGATATGTATAAAAAAAACTATAAACGTACGCATGTGAACAATTTGTCAAGCATTCAATAATTATAGCATTCTCTCGATATTTCTTTACATTTTATGTTATGTTCTAACTGCAACAACAATTAATATCGATCATCAATATCGATATATATATATTCTAGAAATAAATACACCAGAAGAAAGTTCAGATAATTGTATGCATATTAATCCTAGATAGCATTTTTAGTACAATTCAGAAAGAAAATCAGGGCAACCAACGGTGCTTTTTGGATGATGATAGCATACAAAATTAGTCTAATAACAGACATGCAACAATTTCGAGAATTACGGAAAATACAATGCATTTAACTATACGAGTGGTGCATGTACGATATATATTTCAACTGTACATATAACTAAACTATAGAAAGTATAAAACACATTTTGAGACTAACATCATCACTTTCATATTTGAATAATAAATAAATAAGTTCAATTTTAACTATTTAGTTAATATCTCATAATGTTACATGGGACCTTTAGATATGTGTATTTGTTGTAACTCATGCTATATCGATGAAGAAATACATTTTTAAAGTCTTCAATGAATAAACTTTTTTCAAATGATTTGCAAATAATAAAAACATAATAAAACTTTTCTCTAAGTACATGAATATATCAATAATAATAAAAAATATGGATATTCGATCCAATTACTTAAAAAACATCGAACATTCGATATGTGGATCGATCAAATTTTCTCTCAGAAGAAAATCGAATATATCGATAAGTCATTGATGTAGGAATCATAGGACTTCTGTCTGATTCCTGCTGGTGATGGGCCACAAACAGTGTTATAACACACTTAAGCACTTAAATGAAAGACACTGGTTTAATCAACTGTACTTCATATACAGAATATACACCGATTCAACTCAAGGCACTACAAAATCATAATAGTATAAGAAAGTATCTACTTCAGCCACTACACGATTGTGTTCTAGTCTTCAATATTCGCCATTGTAAGAGCAATAATCCGTGATTCGCAGTTACTCGGTCCTGATAACACTCGCCAAATAATCCGAAGAATTCCGAAAATGATAAAAAAGTAATAAATTAGTTTAGAACATTCACAACCGCCGAAGTGATGCATGCTTTGAATGTGTACTATTTACAAGTGTATTCTAAACGTTTTTCGGTGCAGTTCTTGCAATTTACTTTACAACACCAGTGAAATGTACAATTACACTGCCAAGTTTTCGTGTACTGGTGGGTATTGTAACCTCTACCGCAACACATCAGGTCACACCCATCATTTCCTTCTGACCCTTTATTGCAATTCCTCCCAACAGTTCCTAACGATCCTGTTTGTTCATTATATTCACAGTAATTTGGTGACTTTTCAAGAAATACAATATCTCTCCGACGGGGCTTGCGGTTTGGCCGTTTTGATTTTTTCAGAAGTAAGGTTTTTGGTCGCAGTAGGCGGCCACCACGCCATGGTATCACCATTTTTGCATTATGAAAGTTGTCAAATAAATAATCGCCGATTTTACGAAAGGGTGGTAACTTTCTCCAACATGTTTTCAATGTGCAAGAACTGGAAGGTCCATGACAGCGACACTCTGTGACCATATTGTCTTTTACAGCCTGAAAATAGATAAAAAAAAACAAATATGACGTAATTGGTATACAAAGAGACTATTCTAAAGAAAACAATTATTGTACATGTATAACTACTACCGTCTAGGTTTATAAAAAGGAAATGTCTGAATGTTCTTATTCTGACTTAGAACACAACATTTCTAATTCCTTTTATAAAAAATAAGACCACACAGGGAGAGTAGTCGATGAGGAAAATGTTTTATTTGAAGATGTATCTGTATCTGCACTCCCTTTTGTTACTGCCTTGTACATTTTGTCCTTGTTTCAAATAAAGCAAACATGCCATGTCTGACGAATATTCACCACCATTCTAAAATTGCTGTACATTGGGACGTTTCGAGACCTAAACAAGGAGCATGGCAATAAAACACACACGGCGTAAGGATCCCTCCTAAATAGTCTAATTCCAGTCAACACGTAAACTGTGTTCAGAAGTTTTACAAGCCATAAATAAGCTAAGACGACGTGCATTTTTTGTTTACGACGAGTTTTAGCCGTGTAAATTATGTGTTATATTACATGTTTATTACCCCTGGAGTCTAAAATACTGTAGGCTTTAATAAGACATATTCTTATAAGTTTATCCTTCACATCAGCAGTGTTTAACATTAGGTTGGACGCATGTACGAGTAGATCCGTGAATGAAACACACCTTGTTACTATTTTAGTTCACAGAAAATATTTTCAGCTTTTATGTTGTTATAGTTTCATGTTAAGATGCTCCGATACTGTCATTGTATTTTATAAAATTTCAATTTCGGCTTGTTTGAAGTCAGTTTCAAGAACTTAGGTAGTTAGAGTACATAAATTGTCAAAAAATCAGGACGCCATTGAATGCTCTAAAAAGTAAACACGACTTTGGAGAGGTAAAATATCTAAGTACATATTTAAATTCATTTTCCGCTATTCAGCAAAGCGGAAAATTAATAAGATATTAAAAATACTTTGTCGAGACGATAAACCCTTCTCTACAACTACAAAATGTCTAAAATGTACAAACTTTCAAATAAGACTAAATTTTCAAATGTAAAATTCCGCAATAAACAAGATGTTTATGAAATATGTGAGCAAGCTAATTTGAATGCATACCCAAGATACCCAGTCCTCAGGTAAGTTCGACAAGGTTAATATGTCAAAATCCCCATCAATTACTTTATAAGGGTACCAATAGCTTGTCAAAGCGTATAAACATGACACATCTATAGTTTTCAGATAAACATATCCCTTTATTATCAGTTTTAACAGGCATGTTTCTATAAACAACACAAACGACCTATATAGTTTGCTTTTTAGAACAAGATAGCGTAGTGTGGCCAATGACATATCGGTCTAGGGCGAATTGATGGCACTGGGAATGTGGAGCCGTCACATCAATGAGGCACATTCGTAAAGTGTCATAAGATAAGCGCAGACCAACCAACTTATGATAGAAATATTCATAATTTAGACAAATACAACTGAATATTTAGATTTGTCTGTCGAAACAAAAATGTTTGATTAATTTTGTGCATTTATGCTTAATATTGGTTCGTTATAACTTTTTATACGTGAAATAGAATACATATAACAGATATGCATGTTGTAAGCACAAATACTGGCAATATAATTGTTATACTTATCTACAAGTTTGAAAACTAAAACCATATTTCTAAAAACACATGTATATTAATAAAGTAAAACTGATCCAAACATAGAACACAGCAAAGATGAACTTACAGTAATACGATGACTATAATAATGTTAATTTCTTGTACGCAGTACCTCTATCTTAATTTATTTTGATGAATCAATTATTAATAATAACATTATTTAGGGGTTTCTGTGGTTATGGCTACTGACAAGTAATCATCAGCGGCTATCTCTGTGAATTCGTATCCTCCCAAGACCAAACAACTTCCACATATGAGTAAACTGTCCAATAGATTACAGAAGATCGATGGTTATACCCAGGTGTGCATCTGAGTTGATCAAGCAAACCACAACCAAATTAATCTGTATGTACCTCCATATGAATATATATTCTTTTGTTGGATCATTTGGCAAATTGCTTAAGAAAATGTCACACACGTATATCGGGTCTGACACCAACACCAACTAAACGGAACTTTATTTTTAGAGTTGCTTATTAAAACATGATTTATCGTACATGAACCCTGGTGCCTTTGTTACTACAGACGTCTTATATTCTCACAATTAAGGTAATTTTCTGTCAGAGAATATACTGAAGATCCCAATTACTGTGATATATACCCAAATACAGTGCAAGAAATCAGTTACCCATATTAAAAAATAATTACAGATACAAGTGAAGCATATCAAAACCCAGCCTTAAACATTGTCAAATTTGCGTGCCGAAAATAATTTGCCATGAGTACAGTCAAGGAGGCCACTCAATATGAACAATCTAAAACTATTTGACACCATCAAAATAAATTTACTCTGACAGATTAGGCCATCAATGGATTGTTGGGGAGATAAGAAGAGATAATTCACTCAAAAGGCGCTATGTTAATACAGTCAACAGCCCCAAAGATTGCCCGCGCCAAGTGCTGGCCGTATCTTGACGCTCTCAAAATTGATTTCGGTGTAATACAGCTATTAATCATCACCAAATCCCCTGGACTTGTTAGATAAATAAAAGCCGAGATGAATTATAGTGAACTTTAATGAGGTCCTGTGATGACCAAATGAGGTAAAATTAAGTATGCCTTTATCTAAGTTAGGGATATTGTAAAGCGTACATATTTGAATGAATTGCTAGCTGACGGATAAGAATCAACACTACTGGCTTTATTATGATTTATTGTTATCAGTTTACTGTCTAGCATAGCATCATGTTAAAGTCCTTGTATCAACTTCCCTCATTAAAGTTTTAATGAAATTATAATTTGCAATGTTTTTTTTTCAAGAACCGAGTCTCGCCGGGATTTATGATAATGAAATATAAATAAAAAATACAGATGTATCTACAGAATAGGACAACCATGAATGTTAGCCCTACACTCACACTCAACTACTTCTAACGTTTATTATGCTGTAGACAATATAAGTACAGAGATTGCATCTTCGCAATCCAAACATCAAATTGCATCTACTTTCCTATGTTCCAGCTATGACTCAACAAATTCCACACCGTCTTCATAGTTTTGCACAAAATTCATACTTTGTTTGTTTGTTTCGTTGGGTTTCGCGCACCTTTTCAACAGTCAGAGTCATATGAGGTGGACAGTTCACCTAAGCATCGCTCCTGGGAAGTAACAGTACTATACTCCCATCCTCCGTAAGCAACTGCCTACTTTCTAACATAAGGAGACATGGTCGGCAGCGGGGCTCAAACCCACGACCCTCTATCAGTGAGACGTTACAGTAATTTGAAGTCAACGACTTAACCATTCGACCACAGAGGCGGGTCACAAAATACATGAAGAGTTGTATTACATTTATCCTTGCTTGTTTTAAAGCTATTTGTTTGACTTATTTTAAAATAGCATATTGTGGGTTTGTTCAGAAGAATAAAAGTTCCTTTTCTAACGGAAGCAGTGTATGTATAGATTTCGATCTCAAGAGACCACTTGAAAAAATGCTGTTCAAAATCTTCAGTACATAAAAAAGATTCACTTACCCGTTCCACATTTCTTTGAACAATGAATGCGTGGTTAGTTTTTTTATTAGGCATACTTCATTTAATATGATTTAAACAAACATTTCTAGCATAGTTTGCGCAACATACAGCAGACAATTATAACTCCTGAAAAAAAACTGAACTCGCTAGTCTTAACCTTAAGCAACTTCGATATATCATCTTCTATCAAATCTGTTCAAACAAGCAGTTAAACTAAACTTAAGCCTGTGTATTTACTGCACTTACTAAAGTATGGGTTGAAATAATAAAAGTTTTAGGCAAATTATTCTGTAAAAATCATATAGTAGATGTGACATTACAATAGTTTGCTAATTAACAATCTAACAACATTACCCGGTTATGTATATTACAGCTAAATTCTGATTTTACCAAGCTTCCCCTCAAAACAAACATTTTTTATTTATCGTTTCGGTACATTTGATTTCGAAGCAAATTTTTTTAAGGGAAGAATCAATCAGATTTACTGCCGACCATGTTCAGTTATCTAAGAGGAGCTTTTTACAAAATCCTCGCATTTAAACTATTCGTATTTTCAAATTGTCTAGTTATTGATTTAAAAAGCACTGTGGCGTCTTCAAAATACATATCTTATATAATAAATTATGCCTCAAGCTGTCCGTGCTCAAATGCTATAATGGAGATCAATTGGTAGAAAAGAGTATAGATACTTGAAAAATGAACAACTTTCAATGGTTTATCAAATGCATCAAATTGAACTTCAGGAACACTTTCTTTGATTTAATCTAGATTTGTTATAAAACCATACATGCAAATAACCAATAAGATCTGTTATAAACCTTTAGAGTTTTGACTTTTGATTCTGCAGAAAGGAACTACATTTCAATAAATGTTTTTAAAGCTTCAGATTTTATAAAAACCAATGCCAGTTCTTTTAAAAATGTGTAAATGTAAGGGGCATGTCGTTTAAGGATAAGATAAATGTAGTTGGTACTATCAGTCAAGACACTTTGAGCAAATTGAAGAATTTATGTTTATCCAGTCGTATTTTAAAAACAAACAAGTTTTACTTTACTGAAGATTGAACGTGGAAGAACAAAGCGTTCGCTTATTAAAACTATTTGGAGAAAATGCTGTGGTATTGAAATCACTGGAAGGTGTCATTGACGAATCGAGTCTCCACAAGTTCTCCTCTAAAATGTTCATATCCTATTCGATTGTACTTTAATACAGCTGTCATAATTTGATAATAGAATATATTAAACTATTACCTGTGTATAATTAATCACAGGACTCTAATTATTGTCTCATTTCAATAGCTTTATTTCGCTATATTTGTATTCAATATGTGATATGATACCTCTATAAAACCATTATGCTTAATTACTACATTATCTAAGTTAAGAAAACTGAAGGACGATGCGTTAAATCTCTCTGTTAGCACGTCAAACACGTTATTATATTTCTTTCCATATCTATGATTTTCTTAATTATTTTCAAAATACATTTGATAATACTATCGACCTTTGGCATTTGTCATTGATGAATGGTTTTTAGTTTTGGAACACACCCTGTTAGTTTCAACCATTTCCTTTTAGAAATGACAACAAAATGCACATTCATCAAAATTTGATTTTGTGGAATCCGCTAATTGTGTGACCTTTCTCCCTATTTTTTTCTTCACGCACATCCTATTTGCAGATTACCTTCGTAGTTATGCTTGAAACCTATGCGAGTAAATTATATTCACTTTTCATTTTTAATTTTGTCCAAAACAAGTCATAAACATTGGAATTATACGTTTTCGTCTTGAAGACATATTAAACACAAGAAAAAATAAGGGAACCATGCTCCGAGGTAAAGGACAGGGTGGAAGAAAATATTTAAGTTTTTTTTTTCAGAAAACTTTTGGTGTAGCAAGAATTGCAAGAAAAACATCACATTGGTTGCCTGCCTAAGGTCTAAATGCCTTTATTTTTCTGACGATGTATTCTATGAATAACCTAATACTGTCAACATGTTAATTTGTTCAGGAAGATCTATTGTTGCATAATGATGAATAAGATAAGGACAATCCAATTGAAGAGATGTTTATTACATAACATGAAATGTTAAAAATGTCAACCGCTATTAATTATCGCATTCTAATCATTACATAACGAGTGCTGATTGATTGGATACAACAATGACGTCTTTCAAGATGGTTGATTGATTTAGTGAAAGCTCTTACTGGTAAAAAAGTAGGTTTATAAATCTTATTTATTTCAATGCATACACTGTGGATATTATATCTAACAGTATGTCTTTCAAGCGCTTGAAACGTTTCACCACTTGAAATTATGATATCATTTGAATAAGTAATCTAAAATTGATTTCATTGAATAAAAGAGAGAAAACAGGAACTATTAAAGTAGTTAATAGAATTAATATGTTCACCTAACTAAAAAGGTAAGAAAGGACCTTCGCGGCCAAATGTTTTTCAGGGGGGGGGGGGGGTCTTTTATTCCACCCAGTCCCAAATTTTGAAAATGAGGGAGCATGCCAGCTGGCTTTGGAAAGGTTGGCGGTTCAACCAGGTTGGATGCCTGGTGTTTTCCTAAACATCAAAGGTGAAGTAGTCACCGAGTGCCCCCCCCCCCCGTCTAATGGTGCGACTTAAAACCGCAGTGAAAAAAATAAAATAAAAATGGTTGTCTTGGGAAACTGAATCCTGGTTGTTATGGCTACCTGATTTTTATCCTACGATCATGGTCACGTTTTACTCCACTATATCGTAATTGTTTGAAATTGTACATCTTCATAGATTAGTTTTTTGTCTCAGCGATGTCATACAATTGACAATAATTGCTTCAGGAATCTATGTTTTGTTGAGTAGTTTGTGTCTATATTGTGTATATCAAACAGTTAGTTTGTCACTTCTGTCAACTTCAGTGTACTACGATTTTAAACTAAATGAAGCAAAAAAATATCCTTTATTTATTAGTCATTAAATACAAGACACAATTTGAATAGATTACTTAATGTTAGACACCTGGTTGATAAAGTGTTGTGAAATGTTAGATTAATTATAATTATGACACCGCTGTTATCTATTTCTGCAGTATTCTTCAATTTGCAATACTGAACAAAAAATGCAAAACTATCTGAAAATTAAAGTCGCCCAGATATCATAGATCGTTATATACTTGTAAAATGATTTATTTTGGTTTTCAGAAATGGTGGTAGTGTAAAAATATTTAAAATCGGCAAAATGCATTCGTAAAATAAATATTCTAAAACGTTTAAAAATAGATTACAAATGTATAATTTTCTGGGTTCGAATGTTAAACCCTGGTTACATAATTATCTCAAATGTTTAATTATTGTCAATTTAACTTCTTAATATGTGACCTGATTTCTTTTTGAATTCATCCAAAATGTATGCCTATGAATTAAATTGTATTAGTTCGACTGAGTTAAATTTCCGTTCGATGAAAAACAACGAACCCTCGGGTTAGCCCTGCAGTACGGGAACCTCTCACTTTCGTACTTGAATTTCTCCAAAAAGAGCGAAATGGAAGTGTAACTTGTCAGTATAATCTATTTCATCTGCACAATGGAAAGCTATTATTGTCATGTCTTACGGGTGCAGAAAAACTATACATTAGTGTGAGATACACGATACCCCCAGAACACCCGAAATGACATTTACCTCACTGGGGTTATGTAACATTAGAACCAAGAAAGCCACTGATGAATAGCTCTAGCTTCTCTCATCGTATTCGGGCCATTGTCACTGAGTATCAGTATTGTAAATTGATCCTCGATTATAAGACGAGCTTACAGTGTAAAGACTGTGGCTATACGTTATGCCAAATTTGATAGAATACATTTTAAACTTAACTATTAGGTATGAATTCGAAGTTAATCATGTGAAATAATTAATTAGTTTTTTTCTATAGTTTATCGACTAGATGTCAGCGGAATGTTATGTTATCGTAGACACCAAAAAGGGTCTATCAGACCTTGTATTCAGTGCCTAGGTTCCGGTACCGAAGTATTTAACACGCGTTTAAGATCCGCCGAATAATAGTTCGATTGAGATTAAATTGTTAAAATGACAACATTGTTACAATAAGCGCTTTTTTGATGGATGACAAATCTAGTCTACTTGTAGATAAATATAATTAACGTGTATATCAATATTGTCATTGTAAATGGAAGACATTGCCAATATAAACTTTTTTCTGATCTTGAATTCCAATTCATCACAAATCTTTATAAATAATGACGACCGATATTTGTGTTTAATGATAGAAGAGTATCATCAGTACATGCAATTTAAGTGACACAATGTTTTAAAGGCCCATAACCTTTTTGAATTTAGTAATGCAGAACAATTGATAAAATTATTGTAAAATATAAGAAATATGTTCTATTAGCTTTAAAACAATGTTTATACATAATGCCTTTTTAGCCAGATCTCGTAAAAATGCTGTCCGATGCTTTTTCGTATTTTTTTGCAATATCATTGAAAAAATACTCATTATACTGTGCTATGTTTCTTTATGTACTTCGTGATAAAAAATGAAGATATTGGAATGAAAGTAAAAGTTAAATTCACTGATAAGACATCATTCTATGTAAAAGAAGACCTACTACAAAAAGCTGATGGGGCTTTAAATATGTTCCAGGTCGGATGCCAATATCAAGGTATTTAATTGGTTGTTATCATGATGTCATAACACACGTTTCTTATTCTTGCATGTTGAAGAAGCTTCACCACCGCAATACAATGTTATTTAATTAATGAAAAATATGACTAAATAGATGTTAAATGGCTAACTATTTTACTACGTGTTGATATTATTAGTCACGCCTGTGTCGAGCTCTGATGAGCAAAACATTCTTTTGATGTACCGTGAGAGTAAAATGGTTCTAAAAAGATCTTGTCGGCCTGTATGTATGCTTTAAATAATAGACAGCCAAACATGACTGTGTTAGAGGCCATCTCCGCAAATATCTAATTCATATTCAAAATCATTATTATCATGTTTGATTTTCACATTACATGCGGTGAAAATGGATTCGTACATGAACACTTTTCATTGTCGTGTATATATCTAATGCAATATTTTCCATGAAATGAATATTTTTTCTACTTTTTATCAGGATACAGCTTCTTTCATCTGGTTTGCTATCAAGAAACATTAATCGAAATATTTGCGTAGGAATATCTACGATCATTCTTTATTATTGAAGAAAGCTACATAATGAATGACATGATATTTTATTCCTGTTAAGATTTGCCCACGTTATGTAACAATTTGTATATTTCATTAAGCAAATGATAGATTTTCATGACAAGCGTAAAACCAGAAAAAACGCGGATTTTTTCTTTCATACAAAATTACATATGTAACATGTCTGCGTTGAACGTACGGTTCGTGACTTACCTTATGTAATAAATTAAACTATTGAGAAACGTGATGACAAAGACACTACCGCATCTATATCCCTTATACATCCATTTTAAATGATAAAACGATTTAACAAAAAAGATTTCGAGGAGCGATAAGACGGCTGGCTTCAAATATAAAGAAAAAATTCTAATATAAAAAAATATTTTATAATTATTACAACTGTAGATAAACTGTTTCATCGATACGGATTCTAATTTATGATAATATACGAATAATCAACACATTGCCGAAGAAATGGTTTTCTGTAATTGTTAATTATGGTCTAGGGTAAAACACCTTCACTAGAGGGAACGTAGTTTGATGATCGCAATGATAGCTAGTGGCAATTTATTTTGTTGAATTGAATCGATATATGCAAAATAACAGTGATTCATTTTTTTATATGTAATGGCTTATATGTATCGTACAAAATCAGTAATTATCATATAAATTAGAATAAATCCTGGCTTTTAACTTTTTTGTTGGTTTTATAAAAAAATGTTTAATGACAATAAAACGTTGTTAACATAAAATTTATATTTTGATTATTGCAAGCTTAAAATAACCATTAAAATAACTCAACATCTTTAGACATAGAAATTGAAATCGTGAAAATATCTTGCTTTCAAATCATTGTTTTTTATTGAGTTCGGAAACAACCAGTGATAATCATTAAGTCGACTTCGGAAGAAATATCGAAAATACGTACAGTGCGACCCATCCAAAGCAATATCATTTGGGAGAAACAAAAATATGTTGTTGTTGTTGAAAGGTTTTTGCTCTAGAGAGGTAAAGTTAATAGTTAGATCGTGTTGTGAGAAAAAAACATGCTGTTTTTAGGAGAGGTTGTTGCTCTAGAGAGGACCGCTGTGGAGAGGTTGCACTGTATACCTCGGTATGTAGACTATGTGGTTGGATTGAGAAGTTGAAATAAAGAAGAAATGTGGAAAACTAGGTCGTTGTATTCAAGTGATTTTAAGTGAGGTTTTTATGATGAAAACATGTTTGAAGCTCTCAAGATAAAAACATTAATTACAAACGTTGGTGCAAAGGAGTACAATTCTTCAATTCGCCCAATTTATTGATTTATATAATAAAACGACGTAAACAGATGTACATGATGACAAAAACAGCTAATCCTGCAAAAATCATGTTAGGCTTATTTTCTTGGACCTTGTTCTTAGTCAGGTTCATAAATTTGTTTTTATTGAGAAACAAATAAAAATCCGACTGGTGTTTAAGCGATATAAGCAACAGGTGTGTGAGTCATTATAGTTAGAACAAAGCGATTTGTCTGCTTGATTTGTGGAAAAGATAATTTTGTACTATGTACTACACCTGTAAGAATACGACAAACCGATACTTACTACAAATACAGTGAACCCTGTGAACGAAGACCAAAACTAGCCATTTATGAGTGATGGCCTTCAAGTATTCGAAGATCAGTTTGTTCTAAATAATCAAATATTGGTTTTAAAAGAATGGCCTTTATTCACAAGTGGACTTTACTCGAAGGTCAGTTTGTTCTAAAAATCGATTATGTTTTTAAAAAATGGCCTTAATTCACAAGTTGACCTTTATTCGGAGGTTCCCTCTAACACAGGTTTGACTTGTTACTGACACGACACATACTGTTGATGCAGCGGTAGATGACACGACACATACTGTTGATGCAGCGGTAGATGACACGACAAATACTGTTGATGCAGCGGTAGATGAACGACAAAATGTGGCCCTGATGAATGGCAAACAGACTGACACAGTCACCAACTGACCGACTTGTTACGAGACTAAATAATGTCTGTGTCATCCAATATACACCAGTGTCATAATTGTGTGAAATCACGCAACAAATTCAATTATTTCAGCGATATAGCTTATTTCAACAAATATGGTTTTCAAGTCCGCCATAAAGGATATTTTTAAAGATTCTAGACAAGTTCTAAAAATTAAAAAAAATGTTCGCTATTTGTTGAATGCAAATTAATAAGTCATTAGTCAAAACAGTGACAGTTCAAAAACAACTTTAGAATAATCCTCATTAAATAAACCTCTTGTTGGGTAGAATATGAACAAAACCATATTGTAAGAATGTAACAATCCGACAGCAATACCAATCCAAGGGTGGCCAAAAGTCAATGAAAACAGACAAGATAGCAACGGGTATGTACAATACAGATCATTCTTCCTAGCGGTCGAAATGTGAACAGTTAGCCACATTGATATGCCTCTTAGATACGCACCGTTTCTTCCACAGATCTTTTTACAATTGCAAAATATAATTAGCTTTTTACGTCGATTCCAAAAGAACAGATTCTTTCAATAAAAATATAATGATGTTTAAAAAAAATCTTATCATGACGTCTCAATTGAATTAATTCCATCCATCAAAAAGCTTTTGAATACGATGTTACCCGTTATACAGTGTCATTAATTGGTTTGAACCGATTTTATCTCGGACAAATTGATTATTATCTGAGTTAAGGATTTGGATAAAAAATCTAGCAAGAAGAAGAGCTGTGAACACATTCAGTAAACAGTTATACAATTTCAAAGCCATCTCCGAGCACATTGTTACAGTTACTTGAGTTCCCTATTAATCATTTATTTACCTAAAGAATTAGTTTGAATTATTCTATTTACTTTGTTTAAGAAATACGCTGTGATCTCCGTATAAGACCGCCTCCCTGATTCCATTGTCAAAATACTTGTTTCATTTCATCAAACATAAGGAACTGAAAGGTTCTCCTGTCTCGTTTAGATCAAATTACTGCCCTTCAATGTCAATAATAGTATCTTCCTTCTTTATGTATTTACACACATGAATCGATGACTTCAAATAGATCTCGATTATGTTACCAAGGTGTTCCCCGATATTAATGATAAAAAAATGACAGTGTTTGTCAGATATATCTAAATCCACTAAAGCAAGCTCATAATTGATAAATATCCCAATGTTTAACAGCTCAGAGAATTGAATTAAATATACAGATTTTTTTACTCTGACGAACTAGCAATGTTAAGATGTTTTAAGTCTTTATTCGATTGTTAAACCATTTTTACAGTTTTATCGGTGAAAACTTCAAATATAGTTCATTGTGAAGAGGATGCCCTCTCCGATTTTAACGCCTGAGACTTGGTTTACATTTAAGTGGTCGGCGCTGCTCTTCGTCAGATGTTGTTATTTTATTTTGAAGATG
Organism: Lutraria lutraria; assembly: GCA_964023205.1. Lineage (NCBI taxonomy): Eukaryota > Metazoa > Mollusca > Bivalvia > Venerida > Mactridae > Lutraria > Lutraria lutraria. The sequence goes on along the minus strand of OZ026844.1, from coordinate 9,686,196 downwards.
ATTTTAAATTGATTCTTCGTTTAGTATCATTTAAACTAATTTTTGCACAAAATACAATGCATTATACTTCGAACATAATTTAGCAGTTTCCCTCATTCATTTATTACATCAAACTGATCGATTGTCAATTTCAATTGATCAGTACACAGTGCTTTAAATTAAGACTGTAAAAAAGTTAAATTTTGACACTCAAACTTTCAGGAAATACATGTAATACATTACAGTTGAAGAAAATACAAAAACTCAAAATGTGATTTCTGAGCCACTGGCCTGGTTTTCGCAGCAGATGTCACAACTGCATTTGTAAATATGTAAATAATAAGAAGCATCAATTAATATATTGTGTCATTTCTCACCTTTCGTCCAGCCTTGTTGTTGTGGCGATTCATCAAAGACCTCGCTGTTTCCTCGATTTCTCGAGCGTCTAGAAATTTTCTGGCAAGTTTAAGTCCGTGTTTTATATCGGCACTGCAACCGCCCCATTTCCAACCTTTAGCTCCTTTCAAATGAGATTTATCACAGCCACACTTGTCCAGGCTGCCAACACTGCACGCATGCGTAATAGCGTACGCCACACCGGAAGAGCTGATAGCGGACCAAAACGCTGCTTCTTTGCTCGCTGGAAAAAATAGAATTTGGAGGTAAAATTGGCTCAAAGACACCATGATGTGTTTGAAACATTAATATATGATAATTATCAAAATTGGAAAGTTTTATAGGAAGATACACGAACAGAAAACGTTATTCATATGCATCTTGTAGAAACCAATTAGTATAATTCAATTCTGCATAAAACATTGACAGTATAACTTAAGTTCAGAGTCAAACCTAATTTTTAGCTCCGTGAGCGCATGTGTTTTATAACTGAAATATGTTAAACAAACATTGTTGTATTTATTCCTTGGAACAACGTTTGCTTAACACATTTTAGATTTTGTTCTTAAAATGTTCTAAATATTGTGTACAGCTTTAACTTCGATTTCGTACGCGTTTATTGATTGCACATGTCGACAAATTTAATGCATTTATTTTATTGATGTACTAAGAAAATCTCTTCAGTTTTATGAACATAATCGTAGCATGCTAGACAATATTGCTGTACAAAGTAAGTCAGTGAGTACAGTATATAATAGCTAAAATCATCCTTATTGAAGTAGTTGATGTAGTTACCCTTGCCGTAGACAAACTTTTGGCACAACCCATCTAAAATGGCTTTGATTTTTTTGGGCTAATTTTATGAATACGTAACAAATGGTACGCATGCAGAATTGCACATTGCTCAACCCAATCGCTTTAATTAGCAATTTAACCTTTTAAATTTTTTTAGAGAAACTTAAATGCTCAATCTAAATTTGTACACCATAACAAAATAATTCTACTCGATTGAATACGGTAAAAAATGTCTTTCAAGAAAATAATATTAGTTACTTCAAAATTACATCCAAATTAGACATTGTCCCATTTTCAAGGCATATTATTGCCTAGAAAAAAGTCCGCTGATGCATTCGTTTATCAAAAATCTTGTCACAAAAGCATACACATTATATAGCCGTATGGATTGTGTCAGTTGCCGTGAATTTGCATAACATGAATAAATATTATTTTCAAGCGAACTACGGTGCATAAAAACTGTATGTTTTTTTTACAATTTAATTCTACTTTGTTGATAATCATCTTCCAATATATAGTTTTGTAATAGTTATTTGTCGGTGCATCTTGTTCTTTTTGTGCGTCGTTAACAAATTGGCGTGAAGGCGTAAATTACGACTTCGTAAATATTCTCCGATCTTGGAAAGATTTCGTTGAGTTTAATCTTAGCTACCGCACCTACCGTAGTGTTAGATTATTTTTGTGTTCAGACTATTGTAGGCTTTTGAATAGCAACTGTATATGTTTATTTTATCTGTACGTTAAACGGCATCATGCATTTATTTTACCCTGTACATCCATCAAGAAGTGATCACTGAAATTACACACCGTGCAGCGAACAGCTATAAAATAAGATGTCAAACTTTTTGTATGTATAACCTGTGTATTGGCGGGTCATCATTTTCATATTTTGACACTTTCTATTAAATCTACGTTGATAAATCATTCAGTATAATGCGCAGACGGTATGTGTAGCAATCCTTACATTTTCGTTCGGCTGTCTGCTTCGGTAAAAATCATCAACAAGCTTTTCGACTAATAGATACGGATTGCATTTAATTGAAGCCATTAATGACGTCAGAAACAAAAAGGACCGGAAGTAGAATTGAAAGAAAATAAATGCAGAAAAACAGATATTTTGAGCTGCGTTTTTTGTTAAACTAATTTTTAGATATTTGTTTTACGCAAAGTTCATTAAATACAAGTTACTCAATCCTTTTCGCTAATTTGATACTTAAAACCGGATATTTTAATGTCAATTAAAAAGAATGTGTGAGTCGTTTTTATTTCATGTTTGGGTTCATTAAGTATCCATGTGAATTTATCCAACAGGGCGGACCCTCGTACCTGGTGCACGTACAAACGATTTAATAGTTTTAACCTTTTATTTTTTAAAATGTTGGGAGTACCAAAGTCCAGTTAATAATGACAAAGAATTGGAGGAAAATACGCAAATAAGTTAGAATTGTGCCGAAATAGCTCCCGTTTCTTTTAATAGTGTGCATAGTTCGTGTAATTGTTCAGATCATATATATCCCATTCATGTGAATTATAAATAGATAGTATTCAAACAAAAGATTTCATGCCATCTTTTTATATTGAATGCAAAAGAACTATGGTACTGTATGACAGTACAATTTGTCTAACATTTCTATAGAGTCTTTATTAATCATATTTGATAAATACAAATCGATTTTTATCAACTTTTTGTTGGATTGTAATGCGGTTATTGAGTGGGTGGACAAAAATGTGAATCGATAATAGAGGATAAGGTGTCGTTTTTTTCTATGTATAGCTCAGTACATGATAATTGTACGGACTACTGAACGAATGTCGTAGATTCGAATCTCGACCCCGCCATCTGATATTTCAGGGACCCTTTTCAGTGTCCCCATCGCAACTACCCAGCCAAGGACCGTGTTTAGAAAAGCAAATGAAACGGGTGAGGCATGTATCAATGCTGTACGCCGGGCAAGATAAAGAACCGGGAAATACTATTCAAAATACGACTACAACATACATGATTTGATTTGATAAAGTTATGCTCTAAATATGGCGTTGTCTACCGAGATGAAAGGACGAGTCTTTCAAGTTATTATAGTATTCTCAATAAGTAGTGTCAATCATTGTATGTTCATGTCTTAGTTTTTGTAGAAAACTCGTGTTTTGAGCCATTTTGTTTCGCGAGTTACGTTTATCCTTGTACGTATATTGAAATACTGTTTCTAGAATATTTTCCCGATTGGCGCTGAGTGCTATATGCACGTGATGGGGGTTGTTTTTAAATTGACGACACGTGATAACCACATTTTGTGTGGCAACCAGTGTGCTTTAAGTTTCTTTCGTTTACATGCAAAAATACAAACAATTATATGCAACAAAACAAATAACAAAAATGTATAATGTTAAACTTGTTAACATAGCGGTTAACAAATGAACATGCTAGAATGAAACAGACTTAAGAAGCTCTCCTCGTTAGGAGATAATAAAGGTTATAAAGAGCCGATAGAAACAAAAAGCGTCTGGATAATATGTTTTATAAGACAAGCGTCTCGTAATTATGATCGACGCCAAATGAAACCAAATAAAAATATAATGAAAAAAGTACTAAATAACAAATAAAAACAATGTTTTTTTTCTAGTAAAACTTGAAGTACGATTATTAAACTATAGTACAAACTTTAAATGGATCAGAAGAATTAAATACTTAAATCGAAATATGTACTGTGCTGAATTCTTTGAGATTTGAAATAACTTAATTAATGAGCTTACGAACCGTTTAGTAATTATGAATTTTCGGTTTTAGGGTCTATTCATGACCGTGCATCTTATACAATTACAATATTAAAACTAATTATCTCATTCAATTTAATGACATAATATATTAATTTCATAGCGAATGAACATTGAAGAAAACAATTCATGGAATGAATTATTTGCTTTCAACGATCAAGAACGTACAATTGCATTTCCACTCATGTTTGAAGAGTTTTATTTCATCGATGACGTCAACTGGAGAGAAATGCTCGTTGATAATGAGATTTTCATAGAATAGCCTGGAGATATAATCTTCAATGCCAAAACGCGGTTTTTGTTTTTTTGTTTAAATATGAGTCTGCATTTCTCACCGCATGTGATAACATACTGACCTTGCCTCTCACTAATTTAACGTTTCATATTGACATGACAAACAAATATTACGAAGAAGATACTCAAAATGAGGTATGTCACAAACGGTTCATTTGAGATTTGAAATATTGAATAAAAACTGATTTAACATATTCTGGTCCCGTTATATGCATAAAGATTGCATCGGTATTGGCAGCTATCTATGCGTGCGTAATTAAGACACTTTGACAATTGGATCAACAATGCAGAAAAATAAATTAAGCAGTTTTTGTCAAAGATATGATATTGTCTAAAATTTGATACCATTCAAAGTATGCAAGACATTGATTGATTAATGAATGCACAAGTCAAATATACACGTGCGTGTTTTGGGTAAACAACACATGTTGGCTTTAAATGAACGTCAGGTATTAAATGTACTGTGAAACCTTAGTGAATGTTCCCCTGCATCAAATGCATAACAAATCTCACTTTTTAGTAAACATAGTTTTATATTTTCATCCAAGCAAAGTCTATATTATTCACTTCGTGTGCTGACTTTCGGTCATATGTAAATCTGAAATTGACAGAAGGAAGCCAATCGTTAAGATCCTAAATGATAGCCAATGCTCGGCCAATTCTCATTAACATGTGTTTTGTCGACTGAGAAATCCACTGATTTAAGAGGTCACCAATCAACATACAATGCACTGTGTTACGTTAATTTGATGACAGCCCAACAGCAAGTTAACTTACGCAGAGAATTTCGCGTAATTGACACGATGTTATAAACTTCGTATAAATACAAAAAAATACATTTTTATGGATTTGGCAAATGAGATTCATATTAATTATAAATCATGCATGTTAATTGTCTATCATTTATAATTGATTTTATGATATTTACATGGGACTTAAATATCCGATCAGTTGGCTACCTGATATGGTTGTCCCGTATTATTTTTCAATTCGTCTAATTTGACTTTATCATACTGTTGTAATGATATTAGGTATTTGACCTTTTGGTTATTTGGGCCCTATATCACACGCTAATCAGAGTTGAATTGTTCTCAGCTATTGAAATATTAACAGGTGTTAGTAACTGAACTATGGCATAGAAGAAAAAATAAGTACACAATGCTATCAAAATACTATTAAAGGTATACTCTTCTCCGAAAATAACGCGCACGCTATCGCATGCTTTACAAACTGAAGAGAAGTATGGTTCGAAGCTGATTTTTCCCCAAGATATCGTATCATTGCGTCATATTATTTAATTTGGGTGGGGCGGATACATATCTACATATATATCTTTAAAGGGATCGAGCAATAATTAATATATTTATCAACTTGATTCGATTCATGATATGCAAAATAAGTATTTGAGATTTAGGTCGCGTATGCTGAAGCAATTTCTCGACATGAAATACATTCATATATATAAGCTAAATTCAGCCTGATATACTTTTATTTGAGATGCTTTAAATGTAATATAAAATAATGTTTTAAATCGTCTCTCTTAAAAGTTTGGAACATAATTCATTTTTGTGCATTCTTTTCCTGAACACTTTATAAATGATGAAGCAATATATTTTAAAATGTTTGTGAAAATGTCGCGGTTACGTATGTACTCACAGGACACTCCATGAATATTTCAGGATATTAAAATATGAGATATTTGTCAAAGTGTATAATTGTGAATAAAAAAAAATGATGATTGCATGACATCTACCAAAGGGGGCTAGCATGTAGAAGGGGTGGATGATAATGGTACTTTAAGGCCGCAAATGACCATGCGGACCAAACACATATTTACTACATATACTCGTATATGTATATACGGTGCAACCTCTCCAAAAGCAAACCCTTTTGGAGAAGCAACATTATGCTGTAGTTGAGAGGTTGTTGTTCAGGAGGGGGCCGCTTCGGAGAGGTTGAACTGTAGGTATATCGTAACTTTTTATACGTATATTCATACATGTACATAAACAAGGAAATGACGGTTTAAGTTGGTTTAGCACTACATAATTATTAACCGTTATTACAATATTCAATTAAATTTCCAAGAACATGGCATTTTTCACATGAGATCGAAAACATTGATGTGTAGCTTTTACTTAAATATGAAATGAAATAAATAAAATGAGGGCAACATGTAGGACATGACTTATAAATTTTCAAAAGGTTCTATGCAAAAAAAACGTGATATTCTTACTTCATTAGATATTATGTTTACAGATTGAGGTTACATTCGTGATGTTTTTTCTGTGTTTGGGAAACAGGAGAAAACTACAGCGTATGCGAGTTATCACAATTTTTCTCAATACGCAACGTTATGGCCATAAATGTGAGATTTTTTATAGATGTCTAATGAATCGCTAATTTAACATTAATTGTTTTATCAAGGTAAGGCCGCTCGATATAAAATTAGTTTCTAGCACTGGGCAGATTTACGTCACTAAAACACTATTTGGGAGAGTATGATCCCAAATTAGGGTACATACAAGTGATCAGAAATTGGATTTACATTCAAATTCGCCTTATTTCATTTAAGCTACCACCAAAATCGTTTCACGGTCACATTTGATTGGACACATGTTTACAACAGTCTCAAGAGCGCCGCAAGCGTTGCCAACGCTCCTCTGTTTACTGCCACAGTGAGATCTATCCACTTATGTAGTTTCATGTTGCTACCTCTTATAGTTTCTGAGTTATGAGCTACATTAAAGATTTTTTCACAGACGCAGACGCTGACGCAATGATCGCAATAGCTCGACTTTTTCTTTGAAAACAATGCATTTCATCTTCAACATAATGCTGTTTACAACATAGGCAATAATACGGACTCAAATGACCCCAAACGTACGGGTGGTCAACTGAACATATATACAGATACGTCTCAAATTACGGGTCTTATATGTTCATTGACGTTCAAACAATTTCTTTCCACAAAAATCATACAAGGTCCTTCAATAAACAAATGCAGTATATATTATTTATATTAGTCCTATCTAAGAGGTCGACAGATGGATCTTATTCAGTATCCAAATAACACAATTGACTGATAACAATACAAATGAAAACAGAAATAGCATGACATGTTGTTTTTCTTCCATCATTGAAGGCTAACACATTGTCGGAATGTGGACACAGACTATAATCTAAAAACCAGAGATGATCATGTTAATACCAGGTCTGGTGAGATGTACAGCCGCCGGTCAATTTTGACATCATTTTACTTTTCATGTCTTAACATTATTTTTCGATGAATGTATAAGTTCAGTGGCTCTAAATTAAGTAATCTATGATTCATTATTACAAATTTGAAATCTTATTGTTTGATGGACTGTTACTTCTCTTTTAAGTCAATCCTATGTGTGTTTACAAACTAAATAGTTCTCACATTAATTATTTTGGGAGGTGATTTATACCTTCCTATGTTATCGTATTGAAACATGTGTCCATCGACCTAATAACAGACCAGAAAATAGTTCCACTTGTTGTTTACGTATACATTGCAGCCTTTGCAGTTTTGATTTGTTTCAATGGTTTATTTCGTATATATATACATTATTCATTATTTTGGTAAGCCGGGACCGGACCGTTGAAAATCCACATTTAAGGCAGCTGTCCATCTAGCTTAAGGAATGTCGGTGGTTCCACCCAAGTGTTAGCCAAGGGTTTTTCGCCGCCGTAGAAGCTGAAAAGTCACCAAAATAACCTAGACTGTTTGTGCCGCGTTAAACCTCAGAGAAATTGTTTGGTAAGATTGTATTCGAAAGAACATCCCATCTCATATGCAAATATTTTTTTCTTTATATTTTAAAGCCCCATTAGCTTTTTGGATGTTAGAATTAAAGTAGGTCTTATTTTACCTAGAAAGATTTCTTATCAGTGAAGCTGACTTTTATTTGCAATAAAAACATTCCAAAATTTTATTTTTAATCACGGAGTTCATATAGAAATATAGCACAGTATTATTTTCAATGATATTGCAAAAAATAAGAAAAAGCCTTTGACAACATTTTAAATAGATGTGGCTGAAGAAAAGCATTATGTAAATATTGTTTTAGAGCAAATAATATACATTTCTTATATTTTACTATCATTTTACGTATTGTTCAGTACATGTATTACTAAATTCAAAAAGCTAATGGGCCTTTAAGCGTTTGGGAAAATATTGCGCAACAAACAACTATTGGTGATATATATTAGACAAAATACAGACCCGTTTTATAGTTGACGAGCTATAATTCTTAATCTAATTACTTATATTGCCTTAAGTGCACAATTATGTAAGAATAATTACCAGCTATTTTAAACCATTACTCATCTGAGTTTCTACCTGTATGTTCATGAAAATTCCTTTGACGCCATTCGTCTCGACATCCTGATTAAACGAACTTGGAAAAATAACTGTTTAAGTTCGATAACTTCCGGTATTGTCTGAAAGAATTGTTTTTTACTAGATACCGGGCCTTGATTGCATTGCACCGGGCAATTTGCACTCCGTGTTAAAAGGTTTGCTTCGAGGAAATACGTATCCATAATTTAAAAGATTTGATTGCACGTTGATAATAGATCTGTTATGTCCCTTGGGTTCCAAAGTTCGCTAGATCTACCGACTGATAATAATTAAAACATACCTATCTCATGCTGATAACCAAACAGGGAATCGTATTTCGAAGCACTACTACAATTCCATCGCATGTTTCGAAACTGGTATTGGCATTCTGTGATCCCTAATTTCGCCCCTTCTCCAATAACCGCCATAGCAACGGGTCTACTTCGACATATGGCTCGTTGTCGTGGGGCAAGACCAGGTATTTTATTGCATATAATATTTGCCCCTAATGCGACGACTGACGATAACGCACTGGAAATATACAATAAAGATATAATTACATATACTCCTATAAAATCTCGTATAATTTCATAATTAAGAACATAATCCCGAATTAATTACATACATGATTAGTTGATAAATCTTCATTGCGGATACATATCTCCCAGCAAACTGAGTCATTTGCTGTATGTACATGTACACTCTCTAACAGACGAAGATTTTATTCAATTTGCACTGATATTGGGGATGAATTTCATAATTATTCGATAGTGTTTTATAGCGGAACGCAATCTTAAATCAAGGCTTGAACACCGCCACGATGATTCCGCCAAAAGGCCATATTACATTGGAGTCCGTACATGGCGTAGTTCAATAAGTCTGATCAAGTGGGCGTTTTTTTGTTAAACCCTGATAAGCACAAATGACGCGCTAATACATTTTTTGTTGATGCGCAATGTTTCTTGTAATGGGCAAAATCTTCATGCTCATGAACAAACCATTCTTATCCTTCATATGTTGTTCAGACATAATTTAAACACATAGATACTCGCAGTTTTCTCCATATTGTCCGTGGACGTTTTAATGGTGATGGTGGTGTAATTATTGTACTGAATGTTGATCGATGAATGAAGGTTTGTTTATTTGAGTTTTACGCCCCTTTCCAACAGTCAGAGGTATATGTGGCGGACAGTTCATCTAACCATTGTTCTTGGGAAGAACCAGCACTAGACCAGCATCCTCCGTAAGCAACTGCCTACTTTCTCACATAAAGAGACATGGTCGGTAGCTTGGCTGGAACCCACGACCCTCTGTGAGAGGCTACAGTGATTTGAAGTCAGCGACCTTAACCACTTGGCCAAATAGGCAGGTAGTGAGTGAAGGAACATGTACTAGTAAAGTACGAGTTTATGGCATTGATAATGTTGTTGTTTTTGAGATGCGAACATCATGACAGTGCTCAAATGAGTTGTTGTTGGTCTGTGGTGATGGTGTTTGTGGTGTAAGTGGTAATCCTTACTGGTTTCAGTTCTCTGACGAAGCACGAAGCTATGCGTGCATTTATAATTAATCATTTATATATAACTAGTTATAACGTACGCTAGGCAATTCATACAATTAGCAAATAAATAATGCATACGGTGAAAATGTAAACCATATTAACGGTAAAGATGAAAACCGCAGTGTTGCCTCGGGCGCCAGTATTTAACTGGTAGAAAGTTTCGAAGTACGATGATAATCAGCGGTTATTGGTGTAAAACAATAATAAGATCAAGTTTGCGAACATTCAAGACGAGCCCATTCATACTAGATTTATTGATATCACAGGCACCGCCAAAGTGGTTTTGTAGATCCAAGATATTGGTTTTGGAATAATAACCTCTAAAATACATGTTGAACGTGTAAATAGGTGTACTGTATGCATCATAAGAAGAGTAAATTGACGCTCTTACGATTAGAGTTTGCAAAATCATTGTGCAAGCATGTCTGTGGTAAATTTTGAAAACATGGGTAAGGTAGATTATGTTTTAAATAGACACTTTGCCGTAAGATCATATCAATATATATTGGCTGCATATTTTAAAATCAGATAATTGTATTTAAAATAAGTAAGTGGTAAAATCGAGTATGTACAACGTTTTGCATTGTATGAGATATGATAGTTAATTCAATATAGCTAGAATCTTTGAAGAATAGTTAGCACATACCAGCGGTGGGGCTGAACTAACACTTATTGAAAATTATCGGTCGAAATTACAATACCAGTTATTAATAGTAAGACTATTCAGGACTCTTCTTAAGTGAAATAAGCATGTTTTCTGTGGCGAATAAAGCTAATTGTTTTAATAGATTGATTATATTCCTGCTTTTTCTTGATTTCTTATCTCGGTATGGGAGCTCTGACGGGCGATTAGCAACGTGATCCCTACTTAGCACGTATTGCGGTTTGGAGAATGTTTTTAAATAAGGAATGTAATATAATCGTGTCTGGCTTCACAGTAATGTCAAGTGCTTTTCACAGACACTGAAGGATTAATGGTCATCGTCACTCGCAGAACTTATAATTGCAACTTTTTGGTTAATTTTGAAAGCCATGTCGTGGTTTATGATAGTTATTGACCCCGAATATATAGAAACATGCAATAATTAATTGATGCATTCAGTCTTGAAGTAAAGTATTTTGTCAGATAGCAGGATAGTCATGTACGCACAATACTAGTACTATAGTTCATCCCAGGAACGATGGTTAAGTGAACTATCCGCCCCATATGACTCTGACTGTTGAAAAGGAGTGTAAAACCCAAATGAACAGCGATTTTTTCATTGTCGGTGAGCCTATTTGAAAATACCTTAGCAGAACTCGTTGATAGACAAATTCTTGGCAGACAATTAATGATATGCAAATCCCTAGCGTCTGTTGATATTTTTTTCAACGTAGTTACTACCTGGACCTGTTCCCCTGTACCCCACCATGAACTATAATAAGGCTGGATTATATCGCACGCAAACTGGCACAGCAAGCGGCTTATGTGTGTACTTCACTCGAGTCTCTTCGTTATAGAATACATTTATATATGCGTATAATGTGACGGGAGGCTTGGTTGTAAAAACTGACGTTTATATGATAAAGCAATGATTGCCAATTGTGGTAAATGCGTTATATTATCATACATAGTATGCTAATGAAGCCGATGCTTAATTGTCCGGAAAATCGACGACCATGTAAGTTTCCATACTCCCATACCGAACCTTAAACATTCTCTTTTGTTATTGTTCTATAGAAAAAAAGGTTTTCTTACTATTTTTTTTAATCATGGCTCATAAACAACCCTCTCTATTTTCATTTGTTATGTTTATAGCGTACCTTTTAGTACTAGATGACAGATATTCGCAACATTGAATTTCATCTATTAGTCGTAGGTCACATTAGTCTGCCTCGTGGATTCATAGGTTTATGCAACTCTTTATAAGCACAGCCCAGATCTCATGTCTGGAGCTTAGCGCCACTAAAACAGAGGGCATTGTAACGGTACGGGTAGATTTTATTCTGATCTAAACTGGTTCCCGTTCCATGCTGCAATACAGATAAGTCAACGGGGACCAGTTTAATTTGGATAATGACGCAATGTAGATTTGCTCAGAATGAAAAAATGGACATATTCGACCGATGGCCATTTTCATTTCTCATTCTACGTCAGTGGTGATAAGCCCATGACTTGAACAAACCGGTCTGGTTAATATCTATAACATATTTTTAGTGTCTGACCTAAGTTTCACAAAAAAAGAATTAAGTTTTTGTTCGGGCTCATTTTTTTTATTTGAATCGTACGTTTCACTGTTTTAGTGTATGTAATTTAGAGTGTGGTATTAAAAGAAGGTACAAAGATGAACTAATAAGTATTGCCCACAATGATTATTTCAACCTAACTATAATCTATTGACGTGTAATAATTCAGTAAAATTGACACTTGACTCAAATGAAAATGGAGTTTTTTTGAGATTTAATTTGTCTGTAAGACCATCTTGGCATGTTTAACATGGTCTAAGTAAATAAGGAAATAAATTTTAACATTTCTGGTCAAATACACAAGATTTCTAGACAGAAAAAACACAAGAGTCCATTATTGAGTAGAAACTTAATTTTGATCGTGACGATACTTTTTTGAATCCTTAAATTACGTTGAATCCGGATTTAGAATTAGCTAAACATTTCAAAATAATATATTTTAATAACAAATGTGTTCACAAAATGTATGTTAGCATTTATGACGATGTTTTCTCAATTTGTTCATTTACGTAATTTTGGTGTGTACAATGAAATAATATATTCGATATTAGTAGTTTAGTGTGAATGACGTTGTTTATGATCAAGCTAATAGTCGGTTGGAAAATAAATCTGTATTTAAAATAAAGATGTAGAAGTTGACTACACGCTTGAACACCTTTAGTGTTAATGTTGTCACCAATTTTAGGTATCTAAAAGGAAAAAAATAAAATTGATCGTTTTGACGAAGTTATAGATTTTTCGATGTGATAAGCGACACGCCGAGAGGTAGTTGCCAGGTACCCGCATATGAATTATGGGGTGTTGTCAAGGAGAAATAATACTTACTGATATTTATATCATAATTATATTTATTCACGTTCCCCGAATTTTGAGAATATCACCTAATTAATGGCAGACATCTTGGGTAATTACCGCCTTGATAAATTAACGACCAACGTAAATTTATAGCATTACCCCAAATAATCTGACGGTTGCAATCGATACCATAATTCAAAAGCAAGATTATATTTTTTTCATAATTACTGATTGTGTTATTAATGTACGATGACTCGTAAGTGTTTCATATTTGGTACTGCTTACAAATCTATCCCCTCTACCACATTAATATCAATATACAATATGATATATTTTAATATGTTTTTTATCAAACAAACTTAATTCATTCATGAATTTATGAGTCGATATGTAGACCTTCTTTAAGCCTCGTATGCATGGCAAAAAAATATTAGACACCAACAATAAGATACAAATTTAGTATCAAATATTTACACAGAACTATAGAAGCAATTAAAAGATCGTATATATATAATACTGTATTATGTCTATTTCAAGAATAATTCTTCGTAACACTGGCACTTGAAACAAAGTCCCGCAGTGTTCGAGAGCTCACGTGAGTTAGATGAGTGTAATTTTACCACACGCAATGATGACGTCATCAAAAGTCGATTATCGCACGAAACTAAGCATTAATAGTGGGTTTAATGATTCAAGATATATTACCAAGAGTTCCCATTTCTATAACAATTCTATAAGTGGTATATTAGTGCCATAATAAACAAAGAAAGCAAACATTAAATTTAATCATAATTTTGTTTATTGTTACCCTTTGCGAGTCCTGTAGGAAGCAATAAAAGATTCTGGGGGTGGCATTTTGGGCGGAGGAATATAGCAGCTATTAGTTTCCTCTTTTACTTTTCTATATCTATAGGTATAAACCACGATGCTATAAGGCCCAAAACTTGTTGGTTTCTCGTTACCCGGCCTACCCTAAGCAAATTTTCCCCGCGACCCTATGTTTTAATGAGCATGTAACCAGAAAACAGACATTGTTTTCACCTTAGATACGGATTATACTACAATACTTCAGTGAGTATATTGGTTTTACTTAAGTTTTAAACATCATAGGCCATACAAGTACAGATACAAAATCAGGCTCTTTCAATTATAATTATTCAAAGACATCTTTAACTAAATCAAACTATATTCGGACTACATTGTATTACATTGACATATCTAAATATTTTTTTCCAACAAGTCATCTTTTTACTTGAAATATTTAAAACTCTAGCATACGCCAAACAGGAAATACTCTCCAAATATTGCAAGTACAAAAATACACGATGTTTCATTGTAATCAGCTGATTTGTTTATCATTTCTTGTCTTCAATTGACGTCTAAAACGAAATCACCAGCTTTCCACGTGTCGGCAACATTCACGTATTTACGGGGTCGTAAACAAACTGTATCAAGAATTGCACAATATTTTAAAAGTGCGGTCGTTCGGTGCAATCTGGTACATGAAGTCTTCTATTTCAATCGAATATTGACAATCTTTTTACACAAATGACTGTAATGCCAATTAGCAGTAGTTATCAACAAGGATTTATGATCTTGTCTGAAACCATATCGTGTACAAACTGCTCTAAGATCTCATAGCTATTTTGGTATGCTTAAGAAATACAATAACGTATAACGTTACCACGTTTGTTAGGGAAAGACAGTGGTCGAATTACGACTAAGTTTGGACGACTTCAGCTGAACCGATTTTATCACTGCTTTGCAATTATTCAAATAATAACTGTGACAATTTGGAAATGTAAGTCTTCATTCTTGTTTGCCCGAGATATGATATCGTATACACATTCTTTGTCAATTGGTAAAACGCAATTATAAATGTATTTGGTATTTCTCTCACATATCTGTATAAGGAAATTGGTTGTCACTTTATATGCATGCAGGCAAGCTAGATACATTTTGCAACATTAAACAAGGAGTCCACTGAATTGTGACCATTGGCCACATGTCGGTAATATAAAGTAAACATTAATTACGGACACTTTCATACCGTAAATAATTTGGATTTGTGGACCGTTGCATACTATTTTTTCTAAAGAGACTAGTATTAGATGTCCTCAAAACGTTAAGAAAGTGTGAACGCCAATTGGAACAAGCCTTGTGCACATGTCCTATTATTTTTTATGTAATATTGCAGAACGGAAAGAAAACCTTATATAACCATCTGCTGTATACAGTGCA
This sequence comes from Lutraria lutraria, assembly GCA_964023205.1. Taxonomy (NCBI): domain Eukaryota; kingdom Metazoa; phylum Mollusca; class Bivalvia; order Venerida; family Mactridae; genus Lutraria; species Lutraria lutraria. Next base: position 9,670,771 of record OZ026844.1, on the reverse strand, counting down.
ACCTCTCCAGAGCAACACCCTTTGGGAGAAGCAAAATGTGTTGTTGTTGAGAGGTAGTTGCTCTAGAGAGGTTATAAAATACATTGTAGTTGAAGAGAGGGTCTCTCTGGAGAGGTACGTTGTTCTGTATATAACTTAATAGAAAACCGCGACAATAGAGGCAGCTGAAATTTAGTAATACCAATGCAGTAACGTCTGTGGCTTTGCAGACGGGTAAATGACGGTAAATGACGAGATCTTTCTGTATTCAGCGTTCAGTCTACAGTGTATTATTCGGATCAAATTGAGAATCAAAGTACTGAAAGAACGCATGGAAACTGAATGTATATAGTCTTGCATTGCAACATGAAACAGGGGCGCATAAAAAGTCATGCGCACCGAGCGAGTGACGACTATGGAAAGCTGAATTATTGTTTAGTTTAAAATCCTTAAATTCATTAAAATGAATCAATCGAGTATACAAACATATTGGCCAAAATTCGGACACCTATAAACATATATCAAAAAAGAGAATGGATTAGCAAATGCTATAAGTACGAAGAGGTTACTATAAGGATATTATAATACATAGACAAGCGTATCACAACATTATTAAATATCATAAGGAGACATGTAACTTATCTATGAATGTCATCATCTGTCTTTTCATAGATTTAAATCCAAATTAAAATCTAAATACTTAAGTAGATATATACTATAAGAGTTCAATTTGAAATTAGAATTATCGGTATGTAGATAGCTTAGCTTTTTGTTATCTTTATGATAACATAGAAAAATCTAGAGAATTAAACATATTTGAGGTGACACAGAAAATGTACAACAAGCTAAACGTTTTTATATAATAAATATAAGAAAGAAAAGCGACGTATCAAATTACATTTATTGAGAAAAACACAATTGTTGTATAATAAGAAAAACATGAAAACCCAGGCTCAGAGTACAGTACAACCTCTCTAGAGCGGCCCTGTCTTGAGCAACAACCTCCCTTCAACAACATTATAATTTTCCCAACTGTACGATGAATTTAATCTCTTTAGAGCAACAAACTCTCAACAACAACATAATTTTGCTACTCCAAAAGAATGTTGCTTTGGAAAGGTTACACAGTACATTGGTTAATATCTCAGCTAAATAAAATTAATAAATATATACCATATTAAAGAAAATAAAACAGTCATTAAATATGATTATATATACATTACGCCCCTTAAACGAACAATGCTAAGTACAATGTACATATCTATTATTAAATTCTGCTTTACTTAGCTCTTTAATGTTGTTTATAAAATGAACCCCGCGTAACTATTACCTTGATAAATTTATGTTGTAATTACACTTCACTCTTGTTTTTCCACGGATTAGTCATTACAGGAGTATTTAGATCCAGAATTATTACCTTGTGTATAAAACCCTACTGGAATCGTTTGAAGTCAAGTTTTTTTGTATCTAATAATGAAACATAGAGACCTAATTGCTTGCATCGAAGCCAATTATAAAACAGACTGTATGATTATTCAGTCATACATCATATTTATCGTTTATTTGTACGAAGCTTAGTTTTAGTGTAACTCTCAGTACGAACCGTTATTATACAGCACAGTTTGCATCGTGTTCAGTTTGTATTAATTAACTAACGCTGATATTGCATTGTGCAACTACAAAATAATAAACTATATACCAAGACTAGTGGCTGTAAAACAATCTAAACAAATTATTGTGTGAATAGGTATAAATGTAAATGTATTAGACAATATTCCTGTCCTGTTTAAATGCGAGACAGGCTGGCAGACAGACAGCTAAACAGACAGATAGGCGGTCAGACGGACGGACGGACGGACGTGCGGGCTGACTAACATGAACCGGTTCAATATTTACTACTTACAATCATGGTTTCCCATTAATCAGTTATTCAGAGCTGTATATTGACAGGTATATAACAAACTAGACAATTTAATACACTACAAGAATTATGTTCGACCGTATCACCAATCGTGGATGTAATTATGTTTTATAATAATCTCAACAATAATGTTTATCATGACACGCTTTATGTTATACGTGTACGCTTAAAATGAATAAATAAATAACAAAACAATGCAGAAACCGTGTACACGACAATTGTGTTTTATTAATGTTAATGATTAATTGTCGTTGTAATTCAGTTGAATTCCCATACGCCATTTATTACGAAGACAGAGCTCAACACAAGCATATAGAGTTAGCTATACTAACACGCATTATGTAACGTTTCACATTCTAGACAAATAATGTATTAAGATGTATGAGGGACTGAGTTTTTATTTAGTTCTAAAATTCATGATACATATTTAGTAAACGTACGATCGTTATGAACTGTAATGTATAGACAAATATTTAGAATAGTTTTAAAACGAATTGAGGTATTTTAATATCGATATAATTTTGAAATTTCGCCACTAATGTGTCACCCTCTCACAGAAAGTTAATATCTCTCTTGGATTCAATAAGAAGATATAGATTTATATTGAATGAATTGTTTATGGCGTTCTCCTAATGTGATTTTATACGTCTATTAAAGGCAAATTAATGAATCACATCCATTAAAAGAATTGTCATATAAAAAACAGACTCTTAAATCCATAGTGTACATCGTTTGAAAAAGAAATTCACAATATCTTGTAGCCATTTTTATCAATAAATAAAGATTTAAGTCTGAGTAGCTCATGCTAGACCGGAAATCGTTCACGAGGCTAGAAAAGGGTTGTTGTGCTTCCGGTCATCCGATAGACCTTATTCTTGGCCCCGATCCATAGATCCCTTACGGTAAAATCCAAAAATGTGCAACTTCTTTAAATCATTAAAGAAGAAACATTTTTATCAAGCATTTCTATTTTTGCCAAGTATTTAGATTCAAGACTATTTTTCTGGCCTTAAATACCTGGTACTATCTAGGTATAATTTTAACACACAAAAAAATTAATCAGAGACGTCATTTATAAATACGTGATAAAACTAAGATAAATATTAAAATGAAGCTTTTACTCTATTATATCGAACAAAACACGGGAAGTCGGCGTATTGTGAATTAGACACGTTATGATTAACAAATCCTGTATAATTCCGTTGGATTTAATCAAATTCGCCGTCACCAGAGCGAGTTGGAAACGATCCTAGCGGTAGATCTTTTCCTCAACTTATAATTACAGTCATTAATATTTTCAACATCGCTATTAGTGTCTGTACGTAAATCATTAGAAGTTTGCGTAAAGTTATAGCATCTAGTACACGTAAAATGATGGAATATGTTTTAAAATGACAAGTACATTACATGTTAAGACAGTTGTACAAATATTTAATACTGAAGATGTCTAAGAAAATAATTAGCATGACTACAGAGAAAAAAGTAAAAAATACTAAAAATTCAAATGATCGCTTTAGCAAATCTTAAGGTACAGAACGAGAAAAGATATACCATTTTACAGCTTTTTGAACTTGAAATACTGAAAACGTAATAATACGAAACTAAAATAAGATGTTCGATGAAAACATATTGAATACACAGTCATTATAGGATAGTTTGGGATAATTCTACGTTGTGATATTTTGCTACTATACTAATGCTACTAGTATCGAATTTATCTAGATATTATATTACGAGTACTACTTTGGTAGTAAAAAAATGGTATAGGAATAAGAAATAAATGAACATACTTCTAGTACACTGCAATTTTGATCAAGTGAACGAATTATCGGTTATTACTTATGAGCGGCGCGTACCAAGGGGGGGTATTTCGCATGAAACGTCTGATTTTTTTCACGTCACTTAAGCAATAAAAAAAACTCATTTAGTTCCCTTTCTCGTAAAATCACAATTTTCCGGTTGATCTAAAATTTCGACGAGAGCTGTATGAGAAGTATGCCTTCAGGACGTCATTATGACCGTATAAAATGCTTCAGTGAAAATTAGGTTTTAGAAGGATAAATATTTTGTTTATAACCGCTAGAAGGTAGACAATAATTAGAATCTATACACAAGCCTAACACTTAGTGAACAAAAATACATTTTATAACGTCATAAAAGGTTTCATCATAGTTACAATCTATAGCTACACGCTATTCGTATTTTATGTATATTTACTATTTAAAACAGATACAACAATTAAATCATGATTTTGTACAAAAATAGCATTTTCTTTAAACAATTTTGAGGAATATCGTGTAAACATGAACACTTGCCACCATACGAGTGTTTATTTACAACATGTATATTTCTACATCATATAACGCACAATGTAATGAAATAATGATATCATTGTTAATAAAGCATAAATTTGTGTTCTATAAACCAAAGCAATACATGCATCCTCCGAAATTTATGGCCTAATTATCTCGTTATTGTATTATCTGTATAGTGTTCTCACTGTCTGTTATCTACATTCATACTCGTTATATATATACACCGGAATAAAGATACGAAAGTGTGTCGAAAATTGATGACAAATTCACACGGATTAAGGACCGGTCCATTTGTCCTTTAGTCCGGCTCGGTATGAACTAAATTCGCGTTCGACCGTACTCTAAGATGGCTTATTCCCAAAACACCATTTCTTGGCAATACCCGACGAATGCTATAAATTCAGTTAAAAGAGAATATAAATTACGTGATTTCAGTGCACTAAATAGCATACATTTAATTATCTACTCCTAACGTTCTAGTATATTTTATGCTTTGTAGTAAACGCTACATCACGCGAGCAGGGCGCAGTTTTTCACACATAATGTATCGAGTTAATTACCACAATTTTAAAAACAGGTTCGAACGCTTTAGTTAAATATCTATACTTGAAGAAGACGCTACTTCAAAGGATGTGCATCTACCTCAGACAGAATGTGTGTAATTAGTAAATTCTAAGTAATACGTATTGTGTACATAACATTATTATTAAATCTGGCACGAGTATACGATTGTACAATAAATATGGCGTGCCAGTGTTGCTTATTATTATCCTAAACATTGTATCAAAATAATAAGAAATGAATGATTTATTTGAACTTGTAAACTCAAGACGGTAACATCGACCGATTTTGAGAACGACCACGGAGTATTCAACATGTATCGAACAGTACTGCATGGACTAAGCTGCTATTAAAATAACATTGAAATTTAAAAGATTTACAAGAAAATGTAACATTTTACATATAAACGTACTATTCTATATCAAACAATACCATCATACATAAATATGTAGTTTGTCACATAAAAATGTATTTTTACATACAAACGTTATATCATACATAATTTATTGAATATAGAACATATAATACATAGAATGCAGAATAATGCAAGCTATCATTTCAAACAATTCGCCAGAACATAATACTATAAGACATGAGTGTAAAACGTATAAATATGAATGAAAATAATGAGTTACTTACGGAAAACTGCCATAAACAAAGAAAATAAGGTAGAGTAGCCCTATGATAAATTTATTGGTCCTGCTGACTCCCATTGCTTCAAGCCATTGGCAGGCGTCTTAATTAGCCTCAAAACCGTATAATCTGGGTATCGTACTGTTGATTGACGCCAAAGTCAAGCATATCCTTGTATGGAGCACTAAATAGTTGAAAATTTCAAAATTTTGTGAAATGGTTTTTTTTAAACTTATATTTTAGGTTTAATTGATCATGAATTGTCAATAATGTACATAATGTCTCACATCAACTGAGCGTGATATAAACCACCATTTACCAATTTACGCGAAAAGTACTTGGATTTTTATTAATTGTGTTATATTGTGCAGTTTTTCCCTGTCAGGTTCAATTAGATACAACAGTATGTATTACATCGTATCCCTTTCCTAAATAAACACAATTACTTGTATAGACTTAAATAAATAAAGTAAATGCAAAAATATCGTATTTCATTCATACATACACCAGAATGAAACTATCAGCAATATAAATAAATCGAAATTAAATTCTTCTCTTTTTTTCAAATGCTTTTCACATTTAATATATCATTTCATATCACACTTTTGTCGATTATTTCTTTAAACTCCCCGTTCACATGTCACAAATCCAAAATAGACTAATTCATTTTCATGCGCACAGAAAGACACCTTTTCTTTAAATCACCATATAACTATCAGAAAAATGCTTTTTCATTTAAACTCCTGCATATCCATTACATATGTTGACAATTCGATTTAAACGTTGCCTCTTATTTTACATTCATTTCAATGTGTGATTGGTTCTGTATTAGCAATACGCTTCTCACGTGTCGTTTTAATACAATTACCCATCTCAATACTCCTTATTGGACAAATCGCATCAATTACCATGTCAGCTCCGCCCACATGTATAAATTCGACAACCTACGGTCGGATACAAAAAAATCCCAACTTCGCTGTTCGAACGAAATTCCCAAATCAGACGAACTTTTAAACATTCCGTACACATCGGTATACCATAAACACCTCGCACACGAAAATCTACTCATCACTTAATACACATCTTAATAATAAAATTCCACTATAATCCAAAAATAAAAATAAAATATGATATCTAGTATTAGATCTATGATATAATCGTGTAATAATAATAACTAGATATTGTAATTCTGCACCCAAGCCACCAGGTAAATGAGCATTGAAATGCTTTTATATACGTAAATATATCGAATTGTGTAAGGCTATATTCTTCACGCATCCAAGCAGAGTACCGTACTTTCATCCATCAATCGACAAGTTACAAGTATTGTCACTATACGAGGTGACGAGATGTTTAACATTTTGTGTTCATTTAACTCCTCAATATACAGCGAGAGACATTCTCCTAAATGTACAGCGTACATAAGTAAAACGCATAGCTTTAAACCTCTAGCCTAAAAAATAGGAAGAAAAATTGCACTTATATAATTATGTAAAAATGGTTTACGTTTTATTAATTAATACATGATTCACAAGTATTAATTCATCTCCACGCAACCTTGAATGGCAACCCACACATTTAATCTATTTACATACGCCAGCAACTCGTGAATCAAATGCATAACCTGTTTTCTAAGACCACCTGTTGAAGTTACGTCTTCATAAAATTACCAGCCAACTGGCTAATCGAATAAGTATTAGCTAAAACATCTTCGTATAAGAAATGTATGCATTCTGTGCTGACAGACTGCACACAGTGATCCGATACAATCCACTTTCATTGTGTTCAAGAAAAAAGAACTAGTGTGAGAAATAGAGAGTGGAGAGAGGTGGGAATGGAAGACCAAGCGAGCGAGCGGGGGAATGGGAGACACGGGGCTGACAGAGGGGTCAGGGGGGCAGAGATAAGGAAGGAAACATAATTATTTACCTAGTTCAAAATAGTAAAAATCGCATTATTTGAACTTTGAAATCGTCGAGAAGTTAGAATCTTCAATTATATTTAATTCTTACAGTATCCTTAATGTCAATTCAGCTATCATCCATGGACCAATAACAAGATTCGATATTATACCAGTTGAATGAATTTCAAACCAATCGAAGCAAACGTTTAAATACTTTGTTATAAGTCTCACTTGTGTCCAATCTTATCAATATTGAAGAACTAAAGCTGTTTTCATCTTGCTGGATTGCATGCCCAGTTTTTGATGATATCTAAATAGTATTACTTGCCCTAAATAGTGGTTAGAGTTTTGTTATAATCGGGAATACTGTAACGATGAATACTATTCTTGTGTGACCACTAGATGAAGTGTGACCACTAGATGCAGTGTGACCACTAAATGGAGTTTGACCACTAGCTGCAGTGTGACCACTACATGCAGTGTGATTACTAGATAGAATGTGATCGCTAGATGCTATGTGACCACTAAATGCAGTTTAACCACTAGATGCTGTGTGACCACTAAATGCAGTTTAACCACTAGATGCTGTGTGACCACTAAATGCAGTTTAACCACTAGATGCTATGTGACCACTAAATGCAGTTTAACCACTAGATGCTGTGTGACCACTAAATGCAGTTTAACCACTAGATGCTATGTGACCACTAAATGCAGTTTAACCACTAGATGCTGTGTGACCACTAAATGCAGTTTAACCACTAGATGGAGTGTGATCACTAGATGCAGTGTGACCCCCTAGATTCAGTGTGATCACTAAATGGAGTGTGATCACTAAATGGAGTTGGAGCACTTAATAGAGAGTGGTCACTATAAAGAGTGTGGTCACTAGATGCAGCGTGGCCAGTAGATAGAGTGTGATCACTAGATAGAATGAGATCGCTAGATAGAGTGTGATCGCTAGATAGAGTGTGATCACTAGATGCAGTGTGACCAGTAGATAGAGTGTGACCACTAGATAGAGTGAGATCGCTAGATGGTGTGTGGTCACTAAATAGAGTGTGATCACTAGATAGAGTGTGATCACTAGAAGGTGCGTGATCACTAGATAGAGTGAGATCGCTAGATGGTGGGTGAACACTAGATAGAGTGTGATCACTAGATAGAGTGTGATCACTAGATGGTGTGTGATCACTAGATAGAGTGTGATCACTAGATGGTGTGTGATCACTAGATGGTGTTAGTGATGGTGTGTGATCACTAGATAGAGTGAGATCGCTAGATAGAGTGTGATCACTAGATGGGTTGTGACCACTAGATGTGGTGTGATCGCTAGATAGAGTGTGATCACTAGATAGAGTGTGATCACTAGATGGCGTGTGATCACTGGATGGTGTGTGATCACTAGATAGAGTGTGATCACTAGATGGTGTGTGATCACTAGATGGTGTGTGATCACTAGATAGAGTGTGATCACTAGATGGTGTGTGATCACTAGATAGAGTGTGATCACTAGATGGTGTGTGATCACTATATGGAGTGTGATCACTAGATGGTGTGTGATCACTAGATAGAGTGAGATCGCTAGATAGAGTGTGATCACTAGATGGGTTGTGACCACTTGATGGGGTGTGATCGTTAGATGCAGTGTAACCACTAAATAGAGTGTGACCACTAAATAGAGTGTGACCACTAGATGCTGTGTGACCACTAAATAGAGTGTGACCACTAGATGGAGTGTGACCACTAGATGCAGTGTGACCACTAGATAGAGTGTGATCACTAGATGGAACGTGATCACTATATGGAACGTGATCACTAGATGCATTGTGGCCACTAGATTTAGTGTGATCATTAGATGCAGTATGACCACTATATGGAGTGTGATCATTAGATGCAGTGTGACCACTATATGGAGTGTGCTCATTATATGCAGTGTGACCACTAGATTAAGTGTGATCACTACATGAAGTGTGACCACTATATGGAGTGTGATCATTAGATGCAGTGTGGTCACTAGATTAAGTGTGATCACTAGATGAAGTGTGACCACTATATGGAATGTGATCACTAGATGTAGTGTGACCACTAGACAGAATGTGACCACTCGACGGAATGTGACCACTAGATGAACTGTAGACAATATATATATATACAATGTGACAAAGAGATGAAACAAATATTGTTCACGTTAAAATGCTGAACCTATTATGTGAATTATGTGTGTACATATAATGTACATGCATTCTTAAAGCGTTTGCGTTTATAATTGCTATGGAACGTATGCTGATGAGTAATTTGATTATCCTAAACTACGTTAAATATGCATCTCCATTATCGTCTTGATTGATTAATATGTACTTTTTATTCGACATAAATCAAATGTTTGACGTTTTCAATGAATGAAGCTATGCGAATATCGTGGAACAAATTGTTAAAAGGATAATTACAAAGAAAAGAAAGACTGTGTCAAATGAATCGAGTGTATTTGGAGCGAAAAGAAGCAGAAATAACGGAAAGATGATTAAAACTCAAAATTCCCAAAGGGAGATAATTCTGACTGAACAAGAGTGACAAACAAGATAATTTAATAATAAGATTGACTGACTTACAGGATACACTTAAACTGACATTAACACATTTCAGTTCTTTGTATGATAAAAAATGGGTAAAAGTCTGTAAAATCTTTATTAAAGCTATTACACTCTTACATATACTCCTAGTATATGCATAAGATAGGAATTAAGAAATAATGTCACTTAAAATATATCCGTAAAGTTATAAATTAATTACATGAGACTAAATGTCTGGTTAAAGATTGATATTGCTGGACAGAAAAATACACGGTTATTATTCAACAACATTGATTCAAATACCACAGGGGCCGGTATAGTAGTAGTTTAGTCTTGAATGAACGGTTGAGAAATCCGAGTTAGAAATTGGCTTTAAAAAGTTTTATATGGTATCATTGAAGCAATCAACATCGATAAAAGCCAAGACAGAGAATAGACTGGTTCCCGTTCCATGATGCACTACACCATGTTTCTGAACTGACAGAGAATGGAATGGTTTCCGTTCCATGCTGCATTACACCATGTTTCTGAGCTGACAGAGAATGGAATGGTTCCAGTTCCGTGCTGACCTGACAGAGAATAGAATGGTTTCCGTTCCATGTTGCACTACACCATGTTTCTGTACTGACAGAGAATGGACTGGTTCCCGTTCCAAGCTGCATTACACCATGTTTCTGTACTGACAGAGATTAGACTGGTTCCCGTTCCATGCTTCACTACACCATGTTTCTGTAATGACAGAGATTAGACTAGTTCCCTTTCCATGCTGCACTACACCATGTTTCTGTACTTACAGAGATTAGACTGGTTCCCGTTCCATGCTGCACTACACCATGTTTCTGTACTGACAGAGATTAGACTGGTTCCCTTTCCATGCCGCACTACACCATGTTTCTGTACTGAAAGAGAATGGAATGGTTCCCGTTCCATGCTGCACTACAACATGTTTCTGCACTGAAAGAGAATGGATTGGTTCCCGTTCTATGCTGCACTACACCCATGTTTCTGTACTGACAGAGAATGGAATGGTTCCCGTTCCATGCTGCACTACACCATGTTTCTGTACTGTCAGAGAATGGACAGAGGGAACAGTTTGAGACAGAGAACATGCTATTAAACATTTTTCATTATGTACATGCATTGTTAATGCATTTCATACTGACATGTTACAAATCAATACCTGTAACACACTCATCCTTAACTACTTTTGATAAACTTCTTTGATGACTGAAATAATGAACTACCTGGATCCATGTTTTACGTTCATGACACTGGGCTTATTTTAAGAAGTCCTGTTTCCTCAATCGAACAGAAGAAGACGATCTATTTGTGATTGAGTGATTGCCCGTTATTACACCGTTTGATCTGCGTTTGTGTTACAAACAATGCATCGTTTAATTTCACATGCAGTCATAAATCAGCAACTATGTAATACAGTATGTCTCAGAAAATTTAAGCTCACGTATTAATTCATATATCAAGCAAAATATAAAAAAAATCTTACAAGCATGGCCCTATAACATTATTTTCCTTCCTTGTATATGATTAATATTTTAATGCATACCTTTAACCAATTAAGACTATCCTATTATAGATACAGTTGTTGAGTAATATACCTTAAATCAGTCGCTTACATCATAACAAAAAATAAATCCATCCATACGTTTGTATGCGAGCGTCTGTCTGCTCACGAAAAATGTTACATACTTTGTCGTAACAAACACATGCAAATTTATCATCTTTCCTGGTCCCTGTTTAATTGTAACATCAGCAAGGCCATTATATAAGTTACCTTCCAGATAAACGTGGCGAAATTAAATGAAAATTAACCAAATGATTATATTGCACATTTTGTTGACAACTCATTTTGTCTAAAGTCTTTACACGGACCACGATATAATTTTAGAAGAATTTACAGCAAAATTCTCCTTAAAAAGAGATTAGTATGCTTTAGATTTTGTTTATATTTGATTTTAATTAAAATGTTATCATAGATGGTGAATTTGGTACAAATTTTGGATTACAGCCAAGATCAGGTCCCTACGAATAAATAAAATTAAAGATATGCACGGGTTAATGCCTCTTTAATACGTTCACAAAACTCGTTGTATTTTTGTTATTAAATTGACACCAGCCTGAAGCTGTGCAGTTTACGACAATACTGATGAAATGACACAGTTAAGTGCACATTTTTTAAAGAAATTATAAAATTGTGAGAACGGAATGCAACAAAACTGAAGTAAACTTTTCAGCCTAAATCTAGATTTATAAGTTGATATCACACTGGTGCGTAGCTGTTGAATTTGCTTACAATATTGTGAGTCATGAACACGGTAGGCCGATATCCGCCATGTACATGTATATGGTCCGCATTACTTTATTTGTATAATCTAGAACACAGATCTGTGTAATGCTAAGCATATATATTTCTTTATTTAAGTCTCACTTGTGAGCTATATAAGGCGATAATGAGGTTATAAACTAATACAATCAAGTCCCGGCGCTATAAAACTTGAGATCAGTGTCCGATCTCAAATCTCAAATGATTCTAAGTAATCTAAGATCTGAAGATACAGTCATTATAAGTCTAACAGTATAATTCATCTGAATATGTTTTAAACATCAGTTCTGTCTCTTCAGTCATAATAATAACTGAATGGAATTGAGATTTGAGCTCCGAGATTGTTCTCAAATTTTATAACTTTGAGACTCGATATCAACCTGAGTATGGCCGAATTTCCCTATATCAGTAGTTAACACATTATTAAATTCTTAAGTTACTAAAGTATTACTATTAATGTGACACAGTTATATAACGGGGATATATAAATTTATCTGAATATTTTACACATTGTATTATATTGGAGCAAATTTAAATGCTCAAGGACCAAATCATCTCTGTCAAGAAAGTTTGTCCGCTGAAGAGTTATACATAACCATTGCATGTATACTTTATGGGCCATATTGGTACACGAACACGACAAATAAAAAGTAAATTAATACAGGCCTGGGTTTTTTTTTCACCTTCTATAACAATGGCCTATTAAAGGCCCCTTCCTAATTGAAAATTTCTTTAAAGTCATGCAGTTTTCTCGAAATTCCAAACTTACACCAGCTTTTTTACTTTCCCAAATCAGCAAATTTAGCGATAATTATTCCCAAAATTAACAGGATCGGACCTCTTCCCAATGAAGAGAGGAAAATACCTGGTCAAAAAGCTTGAAAATAGCAAGGACTTATATACAAGCGATCGTCATTAAACCCACTTCTGAATAATGTACATTGATAAGCAATACCAAGACTAAAATATGAAACATAAAAAGCAACTCGTATACAGGACAAGACTTTGACAAGAACTCATAAATAATTTTTTCACAAAGAAAATTAATGCATGCAAAGACTTATGTAATTACTATGTATAATTTTATTATATGTCCTTGATACATGTAATTGTGAAACATTTTTACATACAGATGAACAAAGAAAGATTTTCAGAATTAATATTTATGAACAATGCAACTACATCTACATTGTATGTCATAAATGAACACTTGGAACAAAACATCTTGCTCGTATGTTCTGTTCTGTTCATAATGATAATCCAAAGAAAATAATCAAGGATAGAATAAGTATTTTGAGTCGACAAGATACAAACAATATGACATAAGCTCTGTGACCTTTGTTATCATAAGTAGATACTAGATAATGAAGACAAATTGTAAAACTACGTAATTTGTTACATAAAGATTCGGTATAAACTTAGAGAACACAAAGTTTTTTAACAAATCTTTATGAATCTCTCAGATTCCGCACATACATACATAGTTCTCGGATGACACAAGAGTTACTAGTTTTAAAAACACAACCCACTTCATCCACTAACAGACTCATGCACGCACAGCACACAATTCAGTGACAGAATACGAATATACAAATATCTTTGTGAGTTATGTTCAAGTTCCGAAGTTATAATTGAATTCTACAGTCTAGACTCATAGCGTGTTCTAGTAATTACTGTTCGGGGGGCCAAGAAAATTACAGTACCGGAGACGGTGCCAAGTAGTATTTGAACAGACAGCTGATTGCAAATGGAATCATTTTGATCTCATTTGTAAGTCATTTGTAAAGCATTTACAACACCCACTATTTCATGAATATTACATATGCAGGAAGAGAGAGATATTGTGTGTATGTGTGTATAATTATGAGTGTGGAAGTTCAGCCTTGTATTCATTATATATTGCATGAGGTACGCCAAAGTATAGGACGTCCAGATACATACAAACCCCCCAACCTTGCCCCAAATCCCTTCCAATATATAGAAACATACACACAATTGGTGACAAAGTATATTCTTTTTTTATAATTTTTTTTAACATTCATGAAAGTACAAAATTTATATGCACATCGGAACATTTACATATGGTGCAATTTGAACAAAGCAACACCATTTGGGAGTAGCAAAATCATGTTGTTGTTGAGAGGTTGTTGCTCTAGAGATATTAAATTAATAATAAAATAGAGCAGTTCCGAAATACGTCGTGTTGTTGAAGGGAGGTTGTTGCCCAAGAGAGGCCCGCTCTGGAAAGGCTGTACTGTGCCTGAGCAAGTACGATACACAATCTTGACCTTATTACCTTTCGCAAGAGGACACAATATAGACTGCTCGACGACAGACAAATAACTGTAAACACAAATATAGCTTAACATGTGAACAAATAATATATCAGTAACTGAGTCTGAGATCCTGGTCCCGAGGTTATAAAACTTGAGATCGGTCTCCCAGCTCGAATCTCATATCTTGTCTTATAAAAATCTCTAGGTTAATTATGATCCAACAATACTGATATTATTGATATATTAGTCCGTCAGCATAATATTTCTGAACATGTGTTTAAACATCAATCAGCTCTGTCTGTTCAAACATAGTACATGTATTAAGAGAATGGAACGGATATTTGAGCTCGGAAACTGTTTCCAATTTTTATAACCTCAGGGCCACACCTTTGTCGACATGGGGACACTTTTTCACGGGTGGATGTCAACTACTGTTGAAGGTAACTATTTTCTATAAACACTAGAAGTCAGGGAAGACCAACTGAACAGTTGTTTGCTGAAATGATAAAGTTGTTGACTGGCTCATTATTTTTTGTGATTAAGCCATGATCTTGGTTGATAAATTATGCGACACGAACAAATCAATTAAGGTGTACGTATTGTGTGAACGACCAAATATTAGATGTCAACAAATGTTGATCACCTGTAATTACAATGTCACTTTTATTATTACTACGTGTCGATCCGTTGCACTTAGACACCGAGGGCCGACCCGAAAGTGAGTTTCATACCAGGAGTCGATCTGAAAGTGAATTATAAACCGGGGTTGATCAGAAAGTAAGTTGAATAACATCAATCTTCATTCAAAGATCATGCAGTGTACCTAGTACTTCCACAGGTAAATACATTTTTGATAGATGTGCTGAAGATGGTTAACATTTTTTAAATGTTTAAAACGTTCATCCGTCATTTGTGACATTTGACAACAGTGCATGTTTTAATAACCATCTTAAAACCAGTATAAACTTTATTACATGTACATTGTATATACAAATGTACATGTATGTTAACATGCTAGCTCGAATTATTGTTATACATGTACCGATAACAGTTACTTTATACACAATACACATATCGATAACAAAGATGATTAATGTTCTTAGTTATTCCTCATAATCATGTATCTTAAATTTATAGTAATTTCTAATAATGTACGTAGTCAAATTTCGGGTTTGAATTATATATGCAAATCGTACATACTGGTGTAACTTAAATCCATGTTGTGATCTTTTTTTGCCTCTGTATAGATAGATCGGGGGAGTATTGTTTTCTGTCTGCCTGTCTGTTTGTTTGTACTCAACTTTAACCTTTGCCTATAAAATCAAAACGCTTCCACATAGAGTCATCAAACTTCTTCATATGTTGGTTCCTCATGACAACCTCTACAGGTCATGTGCATTTTAAGGTCAGTAGGTCAAAGGTCAAGGTCACCCGGAGGGGGTATTATATTTCAAAAACGCATCTTGTTGTATATAAAATGCATTGGATCATGTGACCAGAAACATGACTGTATTTAAGTTTACGTTACGAATAAAGAATACTGTATTATTGAATAATGAATCTATCACATTATAGACCTTTGGATTGAATTTCAAGCATGATTGACATTAATCACGTTTTATATATTTTAGGGCTCATTTTTTAGTATAACCTATACATACGAACAGGGTCCTGAAAGGTCTCTCTTTCATTATTCCCTTACATTTTCTGTTTGTTAGCATGAATATAGGACTATCTGATATGAAAACATTGCTAATGTTATAAAAGCCAGAAAATGTCTTGGATTTCAAGCGTTGTATGAATTGGACGTTAGTTGCTGAATACAGTGCTTATAGTAATTTCTGACTGGACGTTAGTTGCTGAATACAGTGCTTATAGTAATTTCTGACTGGACGTTAGTTGCTGAATACAGTGCTTATAGTAATTTCTGACTGGATGTTAGTTGCTGAATACAGTGCCTATAGTAATTTCTGACTGGACGTTAGTTGCTGAATACATTCCTTATATTAATTTCTGACTGGACGTTAGTTGCTGAATACAGTGCTTATAGTAATTTCTGACTGGACGTTAGTTGCTGAAACAGTGCTTATAGTAATTTCTGACTGGACGTTAGTTGCTGAATACAGTGCCTATAGTAATTTCTGACTGGATGTTAGTTGCTGAATACAGTGCCTATAGTAATTTCTGACTGGACGTTAGTTGCTGAAACAGTGCTTATATTAATTTCTGACTGGACGTTAGTTGCTGAATACAGTGCTTATAGTAATTTCTGACTGGACGTTAGTTGCTGAATACAGTGCCTATATTAATTTCTGACTGGACGTTAGTTGCTGAATACAGTGCTTATAGTAATTTCTGACTGGACGTTAGTTGCTGAATACAGTGCCTATAGTAATTTCTGACTGGATGTTAGTTGCTGAATACAGTGCTTATAGTAATTTCTGACTGGACGTTAGTTGCTGAATACAGTGCTTATAGTAATTTCTGACTGGACGTTAGTTGCTGAATACAGTGCTTATAGTAATTTCTGACTGGACGTTAGTTGCTGAATACAGTGCCTATAGTAATTTCTGACTGGATGTTAGTTGCTGAATACAGTGCTTATAGTAATTTCTGACTGGACGTTAGTTGCTGAAACAGTGCTTATATTAATTTCTGACTGGACGTTAGTTGCTGAATACAGTGCTTATAGTAATTTCTGACTGGACGTTAGTTGCTGAATACAGTGCTTGTAGTAATTTCTGACTGGACGTTAGTTGCTGAATACAGTGCCTATAGTAATTTCTGACTGGACGTTAGTTGCTGAATACAGTGCTTATAGTAATTTCTGACTGGACGTTAGTTGCTGAATACAGTGCTTATAGTAATTTCTGACTGGACGTTAGTTGCTGAAACAGTGCTTATAGTAATTTCTGACTGGTCGTTAGTTGCTGAATACAGTGCTTATAGTAATTTCTGACTGGACGTTAGTTGCTGAATACAGTGCTTATAGTAAATTTTGACCGGACGTTAGTTGCTGAATACAGTGCTTGTAGTAATTTCTGACTGGACGTTAGTTGCTGAATACAGTGCTTATACTAATTTCTGACATGAGGTTAGTTGCTGAATACAGTGCTTATAGTAATTTCTGACTGGATGTTAGTTGCTGAATACATTCCTTATAGTAATTTCTGACTGGACGTTAGTTGCTGAATACAGTGCTTATACTAATTTCTGACTGGACGTTAGTTGCTGAATACATTCCTTATAGTAATTTCTGACTGGACGTTAGTTGCTGAATACAGTGCTTATAGTAATTTTTGACTGGGTTCACCGAATTAAAAAAAAATGCTTTGCACGATAATTGATGACACGACCCTCAGAAAATAACGAAACACCGTAATAAAACTACCTGCCATATTGTCGTAATGTAGTGTGTTATGTTGTGAAGTTTTATGACCATCTGACAGATCATTATCATCCCCCAAACATCTCAATGTTGTCATTACCATGATGGGACAAAATGTTCAGCCACGTAATTAGACCCTTATTGGTTTCCTAAACTCACTGATTACGTGTTTTCTGTATTTATATTCCAGTAATTTTCTCTCGTAAATGGTTTTGTTAAAGAATGAAAGACATGTTGGACAATAAATGTAGACCTTATTCGCAGACACAAGAACACAATTGAAACACGTGTTGAAGGATTCTTTTTGCGTTGTTGCACAATATGGGAACGAGAATGGAAAAATTAAACATATAATTTGAACAGGTGAACTAGTCATGACTCATAAAGACATTATCATGGAATGCAGAACAAGTGGCCATTGGCTGCTTTGTCACTTTCGTGATTGACTACTGCCAAGGGGAGATAATTCAGAGGTTGAACAGGTTTACATTCGGAATATACTTGTTCCCGTTCCATATTGGAGTGGACCAAAGTCTTAAACTGGTTCCCGTTGAACTGTGGTTGTAAATAGATCTTTGGCACACTGCACGTGGAACTGGAACCAGTATACCAAGGTTTCTGTACAGCTAAGTTCAATGGGATTCAGTTTACATACGGAACACCTCGGTCGATATATAGTATATAGTATAGATATAGTCGAGGTTTGCCGAATGGAAAATGTAAGCAACTGCTGCAATCGTAACTACTCGGGCATTTCCGTAACCGAGAAATGCGCCTCGTACGTAGTGTAGGATTACAAAATGTTAGTTCAATCGTAACTACTCGGGCATTTCCGTACCTGAGAACTACACCTCTTACATTAGTGTAGGGTTACAAATTTTGGTTACTTGGTTTCCGGTAACTACTTTTTCAACACTAGGCGTTTGCGTAGAATTTCTGACTTTCAAACGTGTTTATCGTTCGCGATTGATAAAAATGAGCATCAAGTCCCCATTGACTGAGAACCTGGATGTTTCAATCGTTGGATTGGGTCAGCCATGATGGAAAGTAGTCCGTGAACAACTACAATAAAATGGCGGCCAACCTAGTATGTTCTAGGTACTTAACACAAACGCCGAGGAGTTCCGATTAATGTTAGTTATGTGGTTTCTGGTTACTAGGCACTCGTTTTCAAGAATCATTCTCAGAATGGTAGACTTTCAAACGAGTTCATCTATCGCGATTTTCAAAATGGGCACCAAGCTCCAATTGAAAGAGAAACGGGATGATTCTATCCCTGGTTTAAAAAATACCAGGGTCAGTAATGATGGAAAGTAGCACGTGAGCAACAATAACACTATGGGGGCCAGCCTATTATGCCCGAGGCACTTTCGCCGAAAAGTTCCTACGGTTCAACGCCCGGAATCAGATGCGCCTGGGATACTGTACAACATCATGTAAAGTCCCGGGAGACATGTAAATAAAGTCCTCGTGTTTGTTTCCTAAAGAAAATTGTCATTGTGTGTATGCTAGTTATGTGTCAAAAATGAACAAGATGTATAGTTATGTGAAATGAAAATGGGCAATAACTCTGTAATAAAAATGTAGTGTCAATGTAATAGCATGCTCAATATTAATGTTTATGAACGGCTGCAA
Organism: Lutraria lutraria; assembly: GCA_964023205.1. Classification (NCBI taxonomy): domain Eukaryota; kingdom Metazoa; phylum Mollusca; class Bivalvia; order Venerida; family Mactridae; genus Lutraria; species Lutraria lutraria. The sequence continues at coordinate 9,651,249 of OZ026844.1, read as the reverse complement.
TAAATAATCATTGTCAAAAAATGATGGAAAAAGTATTATCTATAAACGCATTTTGTTGAATCTATGTGTCATTTATAAATGATTGATTAAAGCTTGTAGCTTTATGACAGTGCCAATTTAAAGTATGACGGAATGAATTATGACAAGCCGTATCACTATTTAATATTAACCCTACTTATGTTTCATAATTTTGACGATAATTTTATAAAACTCTTGTCACACGAAAGACGTTTTTGAGTGTCAATGTAAAAATCGTCGCAAAAACATAATTTTATTTATTATATGTAGACACAGATGAATAATGATAAAGGTTTAAAGTCCGTCTCTCCCGTTTTGTTACCGGTTTATTTTTGTTTCATTTACGTGGATGAGATAATTGTATGTACGGTCTATTTTAGAGGAAAGCCGAACGTACCTTAACCAAATCGATCATGCCTGTATTTTTCGTTTAGTATTAATTGTGTAATATTGTATGAATAAAGAGTCGTAGAAAAGACAGTTACTGTTTGCCTTACATTAAAACTACAGGGTATTGTCATTGTAAAAAAAAATGATAAACATAAATTTATAGATTGTACACCAGTACCAGTACAAGACTTCTTGAACAAAGCATTGAATGATTTTGGCAAATTTTGACATTAAGAAAATGCCGCCTCTTCATGTAGTCTATATTTGTACAGCTTTTACACATTCGCTTTTTTGAGCTATATATTGCAGGTGCAAGAATGCCATGACGTATTGTCAATACAGTTTATAATTTTAGGAGCAATTTATAGCAAAAATCGTATGTATACAGTCAAACATGTAAACAAAGTCCACCCTTGGGAAAGGCGTATATATTAATAGAAAGACATACCGTGGTCTTTATTGACAGGTGGTCTTTATTCGGAGGTCATTTTATGTAAAATAATCTATGACAGTTTTTAAAAGATTGACCTTTATTCACAGGGTGGCCTTTTTCATAGGTCGCCTCTAAAACAAGTTTGATTTTATTACAAATACGGAACAGTAATATGTTGTTACAAAAATGTCCTCTCATGTTAAGCCTACACATTCAAGGCATTCACTTTGGATATACATTAAGAGACAATTCGTATTGTATAATCGGATATCCTGCTTCTTCGTTCGAGTATTTTTTGGGACAGTCTGGGTCCCGAGGTTATACAACTTGAGAACAGTCTCTGAGCTCAAATCTCAATTCCATTATCCAAAATGTTACGGTTGAAAAGATAGAGCTGATTAATATTTAAATACACATTCAGATCAATTATGCTATTAGGCTTATACACTATTCATAATTAACTCAGGATCTTTAAAAGATGGGATTTAAGATTGATCTCGGAGACCAATTTTTAAGATCATTAGCCGTGAGACCTGTTCTTATATTTCGATTCTTTTGCTAATCGTATACGCTTTGTTAAAAAACACCATATGGAACCGTATTGTTATGTCAAAATATCGGACGAGTTGTATTAACATTTTGATCAAATGTCGGTGAGATATCATGTGTGGAATTCACATAAGTTATCTATTAGTTTGTCACGATCGCGTCCGAGAACCCTAAAGGGCTTGAAATGACACTTAAGTGTATACACCGAGTGTGTGAAGTGTTGAACTTTATCCCAACCAGGTAAGGGTTCGTACTCATACTTCCGGAACTGCTGAGCACAGGGAGCTAATCAGCAAGAACAATTTACAAAAATACTAAATGGGGAACCAATTGGGCGTTGGCATCTAGTATTGTTTTATCTAAAGATATTTGAACAATACGCGTTGAGAGGTTCCTGTGGCTATGACGTAAGATATGTATTATAGTCCGAAGCATTTTGCTGAATCATACCCATGACTAAACTGATAGGCCTTTCTGTATTTTAGGATAATCGTGGTTTTGAAATAAAATTGTCAAAATAATCGGCAACCAAAAAATTGAGTGTTAAGCAGAAATATCGACACGTAAGAGCAATAAACACCCTTTCTGTGGGTTATAAACACATTTTTTAAAGGCTAGCCTACCATATATAATTTTTGAAGTATTTGTACAGCCTCAAATGTTTAAGCCAACTTGTATCACATAATTAGTGTCAATTTAGATATTCATTAAATTTATCTCTGGTATTTAACCTTATGTGATAGCCTGTTGATGTAGATGAATAATACGAATTTCACGAGCCACAAAATATGTATTTAGTCGAATATTTATGATACAAAATGTGGTGTAAATTTTAAACGCTATGGAAATGTGCAAAACATTTGTTTAGCCATGCTTTCGCAAATACCGATGAAAATTACAGTGCAATTTCTAAACAAATAATAGCAATAACTTAAGAAGTGACACCGAATGTTTATTACAAAGACATCTTATAAAATTGTTGAGACTGCAACAATTTGTCATCATTTTTCGTGACCTCCCTTCAGACGTTACTCTAAAATATGTTCATTATTCCGTTACTAGGAAACAGTTTGCGTTGTGTTTAGTGTAATTGTATCATAAATTATAATAGTGAAGTGTTTACATGTTTTAGGAACAAACAAATGACATAAACACCACATCTAACATGCTAATTTGTTCGTTGGAACATTTTTATAGTGTCAGTTGCCGCACGCAAGTGACACTTCGAGTTTATACCCATGTTTGGCCCGTTATTAAACCCGCGACCATATCTCTTACTCAGACATTCGATGGATATCTTACAAGTTAAAAGTGAACAAATAACAATGTAAATAAGTTAAGGCCGCGCAAATGTATCTAGTATTTTTTGTACGCCATTTTCAGCCATTCGATCAACAATGCGTTAGCTGGTACCCTTTTGAAAAAAACGTTTAACTTGGTACATACCCAATTTCAAATGCATCAGAAATGGGATACCAGCTTAATGAATGTCAAATTAAGGTAAACCAGAGTGTCCTCCCTTGTAAAAATGACTGGTTATTTAGGGTTTTAACGGAAGAAATGCGATGGGTCATAAAAAATAGTTTTCCACATCCTCGTTTTCTTCCTTGTAGAGTTTGTTGCCGTACTTTGCCCTTTTCTCAATATACATTTACTTGGCTCCCTAAAGCGTTAGAGTCGGTAGATTTTTTTAAGATTGTTTCGCCAAATAATAATTATGTTAATTTTGGTTTTATACAATTTCGCACAAGTTACTGGGGCGGGGCCAATTATGGCCAAAGGGACATTATTTTGTCGGAAGGTCTCTAGATGTTCCTCCATGCCAAATAGCTAAGCTCTAAACCCTGTGCTTTTAGACATACGGATTGTTTTTAAAATTTCCTATTACGATCTATATAAAACATGTAACCCCTTGGGCGGGGCACATTTTGACCCCAGAGACATTATTTTAGCAACTTTGTCAGAGGGTCTCTAGATAGTGATACATACCAAATATTGAGGCTTTAGACTATGCTTTTTAAGACAAGTATGTTATTCAAGTTTTTCCTTTTGGTTGCCATGGGAACCAGAGTCTGCATGGAATGACATTCTTTTAGCAATTTTTCACTCAAAGATCATTCCTGTGGAGTTTCTTCAAATTGGACACAGCCGTTTCAGAGAAGAAGCCGTTTGAAGAATTGTGGAAGGGACAAAATGTTTGCATGAACCAGGTCAGAAGCAGTTAGTCGCTAGAAAGGAAGTGGCATCATCGTATTACATTACAATTCTCGACCAATGAAAATCGCCTTTTCTACTCGACGGGATTATATGGTTTAGCCGAATTAAGCAATAGAGTCCATAGTTGGGCAATTTAGACGGTCGACAACGACGAATTGGCACTTTACATCCACAAATAGTAAGTTCTATAAAAATAATTGTCCAGGTCTACTCTAGTGGTAATAAAATAATTTGTAGATACAAACTTTACAATTTGGAGTTCAACAGGAGCCGAGTTAAGGCATATTCATTTTCTCATTTATTTCTATCATCGTTTGGTTTATCGAAAGCAAAAACTCAAATGTTAATAGATTGTATCTACTCGAGACGACAGGCTTTGATTCTACCTTCAATGGGTTACATTGTTGTCATAAGACACTACATGAACCGAACAACGGAACTCGCCGCAAAAGAAAACACAACCAAGATGTTTAGTCACACAACAAAGTTACAAGCGAATCATACCTGTTAGTTTAACCAAAATTTCTCCTCATTTCAACTTCACCTAGGTAGACTCACAAATGTAAAGGAATCCAGTCATCATTCAAGAGAAATAAAGTATTGTGTTTAGGAGGTATTTGGGCAGTTTGTTTGCCTGAAAGTTTAAACAAATGGTTCTGGATGCAACGGCGTATCGTCCTCACACTATTATCGCTCGCTTGTTTGTAAGATTCTCGTTTGATTCTGTCCCGTTATTCGCATTTGTTTTTGTCATTACCATACAATCAAAGAGCAGTATGTTTAAAAGGTTTATTTTTATAAGCAATTAATATTTTCCTACACCTTTTCTTCTAGGTAGACGTCGGCTCTGGTTGCCAAACGGTGTATATTATAACAAAAACCTGGATCTTCTTAAAGCTAGAAAAAGTTAGCATATATTTTAAATACGTTTACACTTAGCAGCGAATGAAGTCGGAAAGACAAACTTTAAGCGAATATATTTCACACCTCACACAAAATATACTCCGTAAAGTTAATTAAAAATAAAGTAAGATATCATATAAGTGAGTATACATTGCCGTCTGATGGCGGTATATTAAACAGATAATAAAATATACGGCAAAGATGGGGAAAATATTTATGGCTAGATTTACTTGACCAAATAAAATTGGTGTAGACGGGTTACATAACTTTTCGCTTCTATTTTTTTCTAAAATTACGTTTGTACTTTTGGTGTGCGATTCGTCTCTAAATAGTTTCATACATGTACTTTGGATTTTTTCTTTCAAATAAAAGTAGGACCGGCACTAGACAATGAGATAGGTCGGGAACCTATAAACATGATTATTTTTCTGGCCGAATGGAGTACATTTACTGGTGTCCCCAGAAGACTTAAGTTCCAACAACAATGCGTGTGACGTGTGAAATATGATAATATTGTTTTCATGCTTTTCTGTTGTACTTGTTGACATGTCAATTATTGTAAATATATGACCGCACGGGTCTAGGACCTTCCGGTTTTGATTCAAAATAAAAAAAAATATTAAAACTCTGAATTGATCATAATGTCATATCAATTATTTGTAAAACTTTGGACACTGTCACTAGCAGTATAATTTTTGTTCGTGTCGAAAGCTTATTTAATTTTTATTTACCATACTTAATTCAAAAATAAAGATGTTTTCGTGAGAACATGTATTCGAAGTTTGACTAGATGATATAAAACACTGAACTTAACTTAATACTACTTAGAAATGAGCAATATTTGTTGAAACTGAACAATTTCAGAGTAAGCCCTTTATAGTGACCATAAAGGGCCTTAACTCTGACGTGAGCTCTTTTATAACGAGTTGAACTACAGAGGGCAAGTCCTGCGTTCACGGTTCAACGCACGAACCCGGGGTCCGGTACCCGGTACCCTAAACGATCTCCCTATTGAGCAAAGCGAGCGGGCTTATATCTTTCCCTGCAACACAATGCTTATATAAATACGATACTCTTCAGAAGTAAGTTTATAAAGTAGTAGTTACTTCAGTGTACAGTACCTGTGTTATACTTACTAACATAATTTTGATATCATATGGATTTGTTCCTGACAATATGTGATGAAAAAATAATTATTTACATAAAATTATAACGTTTTAAGGTCGCATAACAGACGTTAGAAAATTTCTTAGTTTTTGAAGCATCTCAATTTCGTAAAAAAATACGTTACTTCATTTCTACAAATGGTCACGTGATATCAAGAGATAATAAAAATGAATTTGAGTTTAGTTATTGCTTAATTTATCTATATACATATTTGAATTAGGGATTCTATAGGTACTAAAATCTACAATAAAGACAGAGGTATCAAAAATTTTGATTTCTTACAATAAAACGTAGCATGAGATATTTACCCCCAGTGACGTGGCCGTGTGGGTAAACTATGGGATCGCCTAGCCTGCATGTGGTGATACAAATATACCCTGATATCCAGTTATAATGAAAGTGTTAATCAATTAATAAACCTTTGAAAGACGATGAATTAGACTCTTCATGAGGCTTCAACCTACTTGGTGAAGGTTCAAGTGTTGACATAATGAGTTATTGCAACAACGGAATACATGGATCGGGGCACTAACTTATCATAAAATATGACATGCGGTGAAATTGTCAACATAGATACTTGATCAAAGGGTTAGATTTCAGGCTGATATTCATGGTGGGTTTCGACTTTTTAAGTTATTTATAGACGAATGTTTCCAAATACTGTACACCCACACGGTTAATTTGTCAATGAAGTTGATCCCCATTTCATAGTTAAATTCATCCAAAACTTGGAATTTCTAGCTTATTGTGTGTACTAAACGTAAGAAGAAATCATAAATGAAATGTAACACATTTACAACAATTTTCTGTTCTGGTTTGTAATTAACGTACGTTTGAATTTTATTAATGTTGTTGTCCGCAATACAGACGTTGAATTTATTTTAAAGTCTATACTCATCCATGGATGTTTCATTTTATGAAAAAGTGTTTACATTTGTTACAACAAATAAATAATCAAAGCCTTCTTTTTAAATATCGTTATAAACCGATATATATATATATCGACATGAATCGATACTTCTGATCGATTATCGATAAAGGTAGAACTCGATATCTCAAAATATGTGTACATCGATAGAGAAACTAGAGCTTCTAGAGTTTTGTTTATTTTGTTTGTTTTGTTTATTTTGTTTGTTTGCTTTGTTTGCTCTGTTTGTTTTTAGGTTTACGCCCCTTTTCAACAGACTGTCAGAGTCATATGAGGCGGACAGTTCATTTAAACATCGTTCCTGGGAAGAACCAGTACTAGACTCACATCATCTGTAAGCAACTGCCTATTTCTCACATAAAGAAACATGGTTGGTAGCTGGGCTCGAACCCATGACCAACTATCAGTGAGAGGTTACAGTGATTTGAAGTCAGTGACCTTAACCACTCGACCACGGAGGCGGATCTTAAAGAGTCAGGGGTCGTATTGCAAGGATAATTGGTGTATATGTGCACGTAAGTGTTCGATTTTAATTAATAAGACATTTTAATAACTTAACCATAACCATGATATTCTATCAACGTAGTACATGTACATACAAAAATCCATATTTATTTACATGTATACAAACACCTGTTTAAAATTTTAATAAGTTTATGAAATGGTCGTTGTAGATAACCCTATGTCATTAATTTGAAATGTCATAGAAAAACAAAGAAATGAAAATACATGTAAATCAACAATCTAAAAGTAAATATAAGAAACTGAGATAGTAATAAAAATGTTCAATGCTATACTCACTCTTCGCTCGGAAGAAGTTTAGTCCCATTTCCGATGTACATAATCTTGCCGATCACCGTCATTTCAGAATTTCCGTGAGAACTACACAACATTAAAATCACACTTATAACAAAGTAAGGTCCGAATTTCATAGCAATCCACATTTCTTTAGAATTCAATAGAATCCAGGAAATACATGTGTTTTTGTGTTTACAGTTCGATGTTGAAGTCACTTATACACTGTATGGTTCAAAGAAAATATCCGAGTGTAAGTATATTATAATTTAACATCTGAATGTAAATTTTCTGTCTTTGAAGTTTTTAAGTGACTCGAGCGATATATATTTGCTCTCTTTATTGACAAACATATATACGTTCGCTTAAACAATTCCCTGGCGTGATGCGAAAAACTGTAAAAATATAATAAATCTGTTAACACTATCTATTCACAGATGGTGGTTTTAAAATAGGCGGAGTAGAAAGTAAAAATGGAGAAGACATCATATATTCAAAGAAAATGAATGAGCTATTTGCACATAGCGATTATTTAAAGCCATATATCAAGCTTATCAATGGAGATACTGACTTAAGATCATATCTTAAAATGAGTTTAAATACATTTTGCGTAAAACCGACGTTCATGAATGGAATTCCGTAGTAATGGCTTATCAGAAACGACTGTCTATAACTGATGGGCTCCTTTATCTAAATGTCAAACAAAATTTCTTTAAAACTATTCTCTATTTTATCATTTTCATGCAAATTAATCCACATTGAACTCAGCGAAAAGCATGCTTTTGAAAATACAAAATCTGCTTATCACGTGACGAAACGTCTAATGTTTTCGTATCAATAGCACCAAATAATGATACATATAAGCTTTTAATGAACTCGTTATTGTGTTTTCTATTTCAAACATACGTCACTGGAATCTAGTTTTATCTACGCAAAAGAAATGTTTTGAAATTTAGACAGAATTTCAGCACGAACGTAAAAAACAAGCGACAAATTGATTGCATTTAAATTTGCTGCTCAAGGAAGTTACAATTAATACGTTCTTGTAAAACGAAACAAATTTATTGCGTGCGTTATAAAGCAATATTCAAAGTAACACACCCAGTTTTACAAACAAAATACCCGAAACCGTGGTCAAGTGGTTAAGGTCGCTGACTTCAAATAACTGTAACCTCTCACTGATAGAGGATCGTGGGTTGAAGCCCAGCTACCCACCATATCTCAATCTTTATGTGAGAAAGTAGGCAGTTACTTACGGAGGATGTGAGTCCAGTACTGGTTCTTCCCAAGAACGATGGTTAGATGATCATGAACTGTCCGCCTCATATGACTCAGACTGTTGAGGAGGGGCGTAAAACCCAATCCAAACAAACAAATACAAACAAAATAGAAACATTTTGAGCAAGATCACTAAGTATTTATCTCGATGATGTAATAATAAAAGCGACTACACATGTACAACAGAATGTCATATAATTTCGCGTTGTTTATTGAAAACCGTGGGTGGGAGAGTTTTATCTTTAATTATAAGTGATTTAAAGGACCAGGATTGTTTGGAGACGCAATAACAATTTGTTCTGGTAGAGAAGATAGGCCTTTGCTTTGGTGATGATAATTTATGAACGGGAAGTACAGAGATAAGACATTGGGGGTGACTCAGGTCCTTTTGAAATCTGGGCTCCGCCCGGTATGTTTTGAGTTTATTGTTGTATCAACAGAAAAGGTCATTTGGCGAGTTTTCCAGCTAAAACTGAGGAGGCAGAGGTACGCACCTAGATAGAACCACAGACTCTCTGTCAGCTAGTTGAGAGCTTTCTCATATTGTGAAATTTGTATGGTCCCGATGGTAATCGAACTGATAGCGGCGATGGGGCTTGCGATCACTAGTCAGGGACCATAGCCACTTGACCACGAAGGCACAGGGAGCTCGTCTTAATCCATATACCTAATATTTTATTGATCAGGTGTTTTGAGGTCTGTTTTGAACCCATGTACGTGATGACAATCAATCAATCAATCTCAATCTCAATCACAAGCTCAATCAATCAATCAATCAATCAATCAGTCAATCACAATCTCAATCTCAATCAATCAATTAATTAAATAAGTGTTGTTAACAAATGTCGCGGTGACTTTCATCACCGTGTAATTTGACTAAATTCGGTTGAGTACCTTTAAATGTATTTTGTAGATAAACTTGACAATTTTAATCTAGGATAGTAAAGAACTTTTATGTGAAATGAAACATTGACATTTTGTGGAATATTCACATTATCCAATGATGTATTTGGTGAGAATGCGAAAGGTTTTTAGACATCTTAAATCGTGATATTTACCAAAAACGTCCATTATCTGTCATAAAGGGCCATGACATTCCATACTTTATGCATCCGTAGTGGAAGGAACAAAAATGTTAACCGTGAATTCAATAATTACCTATCCACTGTCAGTTTTGCACGATAAAAACAAAGGTATGTTTTTAAGCTATATTGACTGATATAAGTAGAACTCAGGTTCTTGAACAATCAGAGAAAAAATATTCACCGATACAAGATGTGATTGAATAATCCTAAATGAAAATGGAATCAAAGAAGAAAACGTTTAACGCTAACTAGTTTTAAATGCAACATCATTTCTAATCAGAAAGGCCATTTTTAAAGGTCACTTTTTTCTTTTATTATCTTGAACTTAATTTGCTATAAATTATGATTATAATTTGTCATAAAATGTATATTTTCCACTATGTTCTTAGCTGCCCTCTTTAATACAAAACTAATGCATTTTGCCATTTGTTGTATGCACGTGTTTGTGTAATATTGTATGTTGACATAATGTATATTTGATTATGACGAAAAGCGCCACGCTTTTAAAGGTCAATCAATAAATGTTCTGTTCTGTTCTTAAAAATGTTGGTTCGTGGTTAGGCCACCTAAAATAATTTACATTGAACAGGTAGTCACATTTTGCTACCACAATATTCGTATAGAAGAGCTGGACAAAAAGACTCAGAGTCAATCTTTTTGTCAAAATCTCAAAAACTTTTTCGGATCACCAGGGTAGTTACTAATAAGTCGGATGCGAACATTTTAAGTATGTAATCTTATTGGTGATTGATTTATAGCAACATGTCAACGCGTTATAACCACGAAATAACTCGACTATATTTCGTTCATGCACCTTTGTCGACGGATCAGAACAATACCGTTCATTTGAATAAAAACTCACATAACGACAACAATTTTGTATTCAAGGTTTTATACCCATAATGCCCAAAATTATTATCTCAAAATAGAGTGGACAGATTTTTGGAACCTTCATAATTTTTAAAGTTTTCCATGATAGAAAAATATTTACCATGAGATTTAAAAAAACACAATGATTATTCTATGAGTTATTGGCCCTTTAAATTTGCATTGAAGTCTATGGAAGAAGCCCATTTTTCAAAGATTAAAAAATGTGATCCATTGTACAGAAAACTCACGGTAGATCTAGAAAGATGCAAACATACATGTAGTAGTACACGTTTATAAGACTACATACTATCGCAAAATCACACAATAACGCTCGTAGAATAATAAAAAGTATAATTTGACTTTTTAATACGATACTTATGTTCATGATATATATAGTTATATGCAAATTTCGTGGGTGGTGACTGACTGAAAGTCAAGCTATATATCTGCCATTAAACCAGAATATGATAACATTTAGCATCATAATCCATAAACAGATATATCATTTAATGAAGACTCTATTTTTGTCAGCAAGTAGAAATGATAAAGACATGTAGGAAGAAAGAAACCCGTATCGTAATACATGTTTAATGTACACGCAAAAACTTCGCCATTCCTACTAAAAACAATGTCGAAACAAACTTTAGGAAAGACAGAATTTTAGAATTTCATTTTTTGTTTTATTGAAATTGAAGAAAATTGCCAGTTCTGAAAATATGAGTCTTCAGTAACCATGACAGACAATAGTGCCTAGATCGGGTCACCATCCCGTCACAGAACTGATTAAATACTGAGTCATCCGCATAAAGGCTTGACTAATCAAGAAATGATTTTAAAATGTCTACATACATGTAAATATTAATTTAAATCCACAATAGTTCATGCCCTAACAATCGTATAAAACATTCAGTTACGTTATTTTGATTAATGAGAAATTATTCCAAGCGTTCAAGTGAATTTCACAACTTGCTGAATTACACAATCAACGTACAATCCACGACAAGCGTCTTCATATCACTGACTATTAGTCGGGTCGTCTGCGAGTTATTTCGATATAGTGGTATCATTTCAAAAAGGCAAAAGCTTATAATATAGATATGTCTGCAGAGATAAGTTATTTGTATACAAATATGTTAATACCCATAAATATGGAAATATTCAATTTGTAACTTGATATGTCGGAATCATATACAGCCATTGGGTGGCCTAATAATCATATAGCTGTCTTTAAAGAAGGCAAAAAAATTAACATTTATCTGTTAGACGAAGAAGTGACATTTTATGTTATAAATATGGTTTTACGAGCCGGTGACAAATTTCAATTCTATGCATCCGGGGTAAGCAAGCTGCGATAGTATGGGAGGGTAGGTAGAAGACGTTTGTATGATGTAAATTGTGAAATATTTACGGTTAGTTGAAGGATGGCCAGTAAAAGGCATATATGTTGTACAACTGAAGGGTAAGTTTAAATATTTTGACATTTATATATCTAGATATTACAAAAAGATATGATAAAACTTAAACAAATGCAGGCTACATACTTACTGTGGGAACATCATTGAAGATAGGTGTCTCATAAGCAAACTTGGCTGGTCCTTTCAATAGGATGAAACTATTATAAACAAAACCTTTACCTTTTACTTACAGTAATATGGTCTTGATAAAAAGACAGATCTACATGTATGTAAAGTTTTCTGCTATTCTGACTCCTTGCTTCTTCTTCACTTGTATTAATAGTCAACATCAAATTGCTGTGTTGAACTGTTATTTGCAGTTCATACTTCGACGACAAAGGCTAATAGTCATTATCAACAACAACAACAACATAATATAGAAAAACACGTAAAGAACACTGGCCATTATATAATGTGCACCAATTTTAAGGTTACTTCATCCACACAGCGGCTTTTGTATGTGCTAATTATACATGTAATATCTATGTATTAATGTTTGCATAAAACAGAATTTAACAAACACATGAAGGGCATGCGTTCACCGTTATTACCCTTGGTAATAATCAGCCATCTTCATTCCTTGATCAGCTCTTAAATTCTCATATGGTGAAAAGGCAGAAATAGAGAAAGAGGGGGGGGGGGGGGGGGGGGGGCTATGCAACGATTGCCCAGCAACAACTTTATTGCTATTCATTTTATTGCAAAAACAGTTCGATTTTATTCAATTGTACATGGACATTAATGTTATAAACTGTACTCAAAATGGCAACTGAAAAATGTTTTTTTACTCAATTATTTCTGACGGTAGAAAAAAATCGGTACATGATAATAATATTTGTATCCTCTTAAATACGTTAATGATTTCACTTAAACCAGGGTCACTCAAATAGAAGGGTCTGGACTCCGTAAATTAAAGCGTTGTGTAGCGATCACGTGGTCGCGCGCAAGATGGCCGTCATTGTGAAACGGTGAAGATCGCATTGAAATAGATACCCAAATATTCACAAATTACTAACCATTTTATTGGTGTAGAGCTCCACGAAAAGTTAGATCGTAAGTATCTCCTTCTAATTTGACCAATTTCTTAGGACAAAATCCATTTATTTATGTTGAAATCCGACGGTACATAAATGAACGAAAACTCGTTTTAAGCCCAGATCTAGATTGTTGTCGCAAAGCGCGTATTTTTCGTAAGTAAATATAACCCTTTTAAGTTATAGAGTGATGATGTCGGGATTAATTTCATGTCTTTTAAAGGTTGTTGAAGTAAATCATGCAGTTACTTTTTCATATTGATTCCGATGCTAAGAAATAATGATACATGAATTTGACCCTTTTTGACGAAGTCGCCATTTTGAGTTTGACCAATTTTACTTTTTTTAGTAAGTGATTCCGTCTTTAATAATCATCTATCGCTGAAATGCTTGCAACACATTTTAGAAAGATCAATACTCCGTTAATTCATGATTTTATTTTAAATTTTCGATTCCTTGTTTTTGACTAAATGGAAATAGAAAATTTGTCTGTTCTCTATACACACGTGAAAAAAGCTCTCCGATATGTATCGACAGCACAACTTGATGTTTATACAGAGATAAGCGCCTGAAGAGCACGAGTCCAGACCATTCAATTGAAAGACCCTGCTTAAACATAACACATACAGTACAACCTCTCCAGAGTGGCCCTCTCGTGAACAACAACCTCCCTACAACATCTGCATGATATTTCACATTGCACGATTTAACTAACTTTATTAATTTAACCTCTCTAGAGCGACAACCTCTCAGCAACAACACATTTTACTACTCCCAATGGGTGTAACTTAGGAGAGGTATCATATAACGCTTTCCAACGACCAACAATCCCACTTTATGAGATAAAAAAGAAAATAATCAGTTTTATTTATAATTTTTGGTCGTGATATTATTAAAGAGTAAAATGGCTTCCAGTATTATCCTCTGCGCAAAGGTAAGTGCTGAACATATTTCACTTTGTTTTTGAACGTCCCCTAGAGTTATTTGCGTGGATAGTTCGATGTTTTGCATTGTTTTGATTTTTCTTATTAATTAATGCACTTTTATCCATGAAACAATGCATGTACAAAAACATAAATACAGCTCAATATTCATTCCTTTTAAGGATTTGAATTTGAGATATTTTTTCGCACTGTACTTAAATAAACTCCAGTGAATGTTTCAGGAAATAAGAGTAATAACAATCTGTATTTGTGATTTACATTTTCACTTTATGACAAATGGTGTAACCAGATACTCCCGACATAATACTTCCAACGTCATACAACAAAATATGTATGTATATAATTATATAATAGTTAAATTGAATATAACATACCCCTTCTCTAGTTTATTACAACATGACGCGGGTTAAACGTAGAATCGATTAATCAGATAATGGTATTGACATTGTTTGAAATAGGACAGAGGTACTTGGTCCGGATTAATTAAAGATGATGTATTTCGCCAGTAATTAGGTTAAGTACGATGCCAGTCAGACCTAACAGGTGCTTTTAAGTTATCAACCATTGCGTACCAGGGGTTTCCTTTATGTTTTGGGGAAGAGGCCGTGATCCTTAATATGAGAATGAAATAGCAGATAGAAGCCACTTTGGGGGAAATAATGCTCGCCTGAAACCAATTTGGAGAATGAACTTTCTAAGAGTACGTTGGAAAATTGGGGAAGTTGCGTGAATTCAGAGAAATTGTCTGAGGGGAAGGCACCCTATGTAAACAGGCTACAACTATATTATAAAGAACACCCGTACGCACTGACCCGCCTCCCCATATTATTCAAACCCATGTCAACGAGATGTGTAATCTTACATGAGAAGCAAATTATTTTCGATTTTATGCAAATTTTATAAGATAGCTTTAATATAGTATACCTCGAATCTCTCGGACAACGAACTTCAGACAGATCAGTAACTGTTCTGTGCTCCACCAAATAATCGGGTAGGTTACCAGGGTTACTCCGAGTACGACATCCAAATAAGTCTCCAGCAGTAACTACCTATAACAGGTGTCCAGCAAATGTCAGTATGTATATTTACATACAGCGTCTTTATTTTGGAGCCATCAAAAAGATGGCGAAACAAGTTAGTCTATAGAAGGGGAAGCGGAACTCAATATCGTATTACCATGTAAACTGGTAGATCGCAAAAGAAGTAGCAATACCATTTGATCAAAGAAAATGCAGTCTTTGTTTTAGATTAGAAGTTGAATACCATTTATTATTAGAGTGTCTCCTTTACAATGAACTGAGAAAACAGTTTATTAAGGATTATTCTTGGAAAAGATCGAAAATACTTAAATTATTATCATTATCATTGCTCCCATGTATTTCAGAAATAAAAGTTGCAATATTAGAAGCCACTTAGTCGCTTATTCAGCACATCTCTATACTTTTATTTATATAATTACTTTTATAGATAGCTATATAGCCCATCATTAATGTTCAGTGATGTACATTGAATGGATCCAGTTACTAAATGAAAATACTCGAGTTAGGTACCAGTATAATTGTTTCCACCATTTGTACTGGAATTACGATTTATACCCAAAGACTTTTAATACGTAAATACATGTGACAAATGTGTAATTATGCAAAGTATTTTTACCACGACTTCCGAGTTGGTTCCTCTTGAGTTGCAATATAATCATTACGAGTCATAACATCGGTTACTGATGGAATATTATCCGAGAGCATAGTAGCATAGAATTGTTACTCTAACATGCACTTTATATGATTATACGTAGTGTCTGTCGATTATATCTACTATGCATGTATTGAATTATTTACATCAGAGTCTGAGAAAGTTCTTTCTGAATTGTCAAAACTCTGTAAAATGATTATACTGAAATTCAGATAGAACACATGAGTACAATATGTCATGAATATATTTGCTATATCTTTATATTCGTACATTTGTTACATGATATACATTTATCTGAGTATATTTTCACCCCCTCCCTATCACCGAATTATATTGTGTACACGTTGTTTAGTTATAATTGTGAATGCATGGAGTAATTTGTTTCTTCCGTTCGTTCGCTATCTCGCTGGTTCCTTTGTTCATACATTCACTCATTCATTAATTATGTCGCCTTCTTTAAATAAAGATATCATTATTTTTCTTTTGTATGTATTTGATCGTATAAGACAAACTACGTCACAATCAATAAGAGGAGCATATATATTGACGACTTGATACAACCAAAGACACCCAGAAGGACGAATGTCAACACGTATAAAATATATTGAAAGTGTGATTGTTTCCTGAAAGAAATGCCACCCACTTTATTCGATGATTAGCTTAATAATGATTTAAGTGCATCTTTTTCTAACTCTGCTTTACGTTTGTTTGTACAAACGTTGATAGTATAAGCAAAATACGAGTGGTTTTCTTACATTTTTCAAAAGCGTTTGAACATTTGGAATACATTGAACAGTGCTAGTGTGAGATTTCTCTTTACTCTGTGAAATCGATAACACAGAGTAATGTACTAATATACTAATCAAATCTCTATAATCGTTTAACTATCTGTAGTAACTTCGTGGAATATTTTCAAGAAAATTACAAACTTGAAGAAGAGCCAAGTGTTGCAATAATTTTAGATTTAACCAGCCGAAGGAATGGGCCTCGGGTGATGGTTTTATGTAAACGAAAAATAAACGCTGCGAATGTTATTAGAAAATGTTTAAGTTGTGTTGTAACCTATAAAAATAAATAATAAACAATTACATCGTTCGTTTAAGCTGACATTCGTTAATACCATCAGTCGAAGTCGACAGTTATTTATTCATGAACAAAAGTTATGAAATTGGAATTCCAGTATTTGTGGCTTCTGAAACGAATACTTCCCGCAAAGTTGAAGCATTATTCATATTCGTAAGAAATAAGACTGTCGAAAATTGTCTTCCGCTTTGATTTAAAATTCACACTCAAAGTTGAATGAGTATTGTTTCTAATGCATAATAAAACACGATATCCCCTCATGGTGACCTTGACCTTTGACATATAAATGAACAGGTCCTGTAAAGGTTATCATGAGGAACCAACATAATAATGTAGGTGGACGCGTTTTGATTTTATAGGCAAGGTAAAGGTTTGGTACAAACGAACAGACAAACAAGCCAAGATCAATTTATCCCTGATCTATCGATGTGGAGACGTAAAAACTGACCACTATTCAATGGTTTGTCGTTTCTCACCGACCGTATGTATTACCTCTCCAATCGAAAGATGTAATTCACAAGTACAATGCTATTTCGTTGTTGGACAATACAATTAAATGAAGGTACAAAACATAGAAACGTCTGCGTTTGTTCTATGTCCTCAAATTCCTTGTATCCGAAAAAGTAAACGAGCACTCACACAAAGTCTATTTGTATGACACACACTACTGTGTCAATGTCACACAGCTACCATGTTGAAATTGCAAAATTAAAGCATGAGCTTTGATTTTCTGGACGTTTATTTGCCCATTGTTCCTCTTGTAATGTGGCCAACAGATAATCTCATTCTATATATTAACCATGAACCCGCTGAATTTCCGAAATGGACTTGTCCAACTTCCATTTTGAAGCAGTCCATTGTTAATTTAAGGGATATCGCAATGACAATGTAGAAGTTTGCTACCCAACAGTAAGGAGTCTGGTCAGGGTGTGGTGACCGGCCTGACACTATCCTGGTGGCAAAATATTTGCAGTGTTGGCTCCATCATTGTAAGTGTTAACAAGAATGTTGCCAGGACGAATAGTATGACCAAGGCAAATCTTCTCAACGATCTGTAAGTCAGCGAATTATGTTTCATGCAGGAACAATTAAATAAGGACATACATGTATATTTACATCCTTGCAATACAACCTATGCACGGCTTAGGGCTAGGAACCACAAGATTCACAATATTAGTGTGTCTTTGACCTTTGAACATAGGAACCCTTATACATCATCTTGATATATCGTGGACATGTGTGAAGTTATTTTATGTTCAAGTGCGCATAGGACTAAGATGCCCCACAATGTTTGTTGAAAAAGTAGGTTTGGTTTTAAAGATATTAATACTGCCTGTGTACCAGAATGACATTTGGATTTTACTGCTAATCAGCACATATAAGTCCATATAGCTCCGACAAAAACGTCATGTGGATGGCAGTATAGCTTATCAGTACATATAAATCCATATAGCTCTGACAAAAACGTCATTTGGATGGCAGTATATTAAGTGTAAATAAGATGTGTTTCTTTATCCTGTAGGAATCACTGTAACCTCAATAACAGAGGGTCATGGTTTCGAGCACAGGTACCGACCATCTTTCTTCATGTGAGAAAGTAAACATGATGTGCTTACGGGGGATGGGAGTCTAATACTGGTTCTTTCCAGGAACGATGTTTAGGTGAACTGTCCACCTCATATGACTCAGACAGTTGAAAAAAACTCGATCAAACAAACAAATGTTAACAATATCATTGACAACAAGAAACAAGCTGCATTAAGAATTTATTCTAAATATAATAATTAAGAAAAACAACACAAGTATATCACAATATAGTGTAAAACTAATTGCATGTTGTATTTTTTATCAGATCAAACAAATGACAAATCCATGTTTTAAGTGCATTTCTAATCATTATAATGTCAAATTGGATGCATTAAAACATCGTTTTACCTAATTACCAAATAAAGTGTTTGTGAAACACGAATGCCTCATCGTGACCTTGACCTTTGACCTCAAAATAAATAGGGGTCATTTACATGTGATGACCAACATCCCAACCAAATCTGAAGAGCTTATAGGCCAAATTGTGCTCTAGTTATTGGTCGGACATTGGTTTGGTTAGGTACGGACAGACTGACCAACACGTGCAAAGCAATATACTACATTTTCTTTGAAAGGGGATATTATAAAGAAATTAAAAAAACAAATAAGATTATAGTTATCAGGTTTTAGACAACTAAATGTTAGTATGATCTCAAAGTGCCAACCAAACAGCATGATATACAGCCACTAAATATCCACAGAATTATAGATGAGAAAAATGCATTAATGCGCTCTTTAACAGTAGATCAACCTGTTATGAAAATATTAGAAAAGAATTGAATCCATACCAATATGATTTAGATGCAATAAAACCAACGGTATGCAACATAATCATACAAAATATTCTGACATCATCGAAAAAAATGTTAATGGTGGTAAGTGGGCTTGATTCTTGACAATTCAACGATACAATTGGAAGTAGTTCAAGGACCGTGGAGAGAACTTGAATAACAAGAAAACAGTAATCCAACAAGATCTTCAGAATTATATTCCTATTAATTGAACAATTCATACAAAAATGAAGGGCTTACCCAGTTTTCAGCTCTACAAGATACTGCATCAAAATCTGATTAAAGTACTTGTGTTAATAACAATACAATATCTTAGGTAGTTGCTGTATAGTGCTTATATGACTGTAATAAAAAAATATTACACAATCAGCCTAAAAAATACACGTTTTTACACAAAAGTCAAGAAGGAGCTTACAAAATTGGAGCAAGAATATAGTTAAAACTAATGCGTTCCAATTCACAACCCACTAGATATGAATAACAGACAAAATGCTATGCCAACAATGCTGGTAGAATTTTCCCCCAGGATGAGTTCAGCTGTTCTGACATTTTCATGTTTATAATATGATCATTCCACAAGTAGATAAATACCATTTTAAAGACAATATCTTTAATATTTGCCTTCAGGCAGGGTAGAATTATTTGACAGTTTCATACAGACATTAGTATTCTACTATTCCTGATGTCATACAATAAATTTCTAATTAAACAGTCTTCAATTGATAATTGGAAATATTTAAAAGAATGTTTAATACAGTTCTTAATCTGTTTGTTGACTACAGACACTGGGGTGTGGAATTTGCAGAAGGCAAGAATGCAATAAATGCCAACATTTAATATTGTATCATATTATACTTTACTAAATAGTTGGCATTTATATCTAGGGTAAATATGTATATAATACATACTATTCAATAACAATGTTCAATAATTCTAAATTATTTTATTAAGTTACCTGTATACTAAATATGTCAGGCACCTTATTTTATTAGTATATATGTACATATAAAATGTAAAGATATCTTTTAT
Source organism: Lutraria lutraria (assembly GCA_964023205.1). Taxonomy (NCBI): domain Eukaryota; kingdom Metazoa; phylum Mollusca; class Bivalvia; order Venerida; family Mactridae; genus Lutraria; species Lutraria lutraria. Next base: position 9,631,002 of record OZ026844.1, on the reverse strand, counting down.
GGGTTTGTTTGCAATTTGTAATACTAATAATTATTCTGTTATATTGCCAATTAATGGCGTCTGATGATATTTTAGAAACAAAACTGCATACTTATTACTTTTCAGGAGTACAAATAGTTGGATCAATGAAAAAGTACAAATAGATTGAACAAATTTTCTGAATTAATATTGTTCAAGAAATACCATGAGTACAAATGTTGCGTAATTTCAATCATGATTATTGAAATGAAAAATCTTTTAAGGTATTTGGATCTAACTCCAGAAAATGTTATATCAAAATGGGGCAGACAGATTTTAGAAATGATTATAATTTTTATAGGTTTCCATGATAGAAAATGATCAACCATGAGATTTTTGAAAAGCAATGATATCCCTTTAAGTTATTTTCCCTTAAAATTTGCAGTGACGTCTATTGGAGTAGACCATTTTTCAAAGATTAAAGAAAATGAAGGTAAAAAGATGCAATTACATAATATCAGTATATTAATATGATAAATAAAGATATAGGTTACCATGCAATATCTAATGAAATTAATGTTTTTCTATTATTCAACAAGGGCAACATTTCCCACAAAATTTTCAAAATGTGTCGTAAAAAATAATTTATGTGCTTTTCTATTTTTGTAATATTAACATTTTTATGCAGCACTGAGTAGATATGCTTGAAAAGTAAGGTATTATTTATATTATACCTTAATTAATCAAATATTATAAGACTGGCAATATTTTATAATAGCTATGTTCTTTAATTTTGAATGGAATTCTAGTGTAGAAAATTCCAAAGTTTATAGTGGGCGGTACCCACATTTAAATACTGTTCATACTTGTGGTTTAGAATCAAGTTATTACAAACATCAACATGTTCTAAGCATGATGCATAAAGATCTTTACATAATGATCATTTAAATTGTAATATGTATGAAGATATGTCATAACAATGCATTTAATTTTGCACAAAAATACATAAACAATAGATCTATAAAACTTCTGACTAAAAGAAATCAGAAGATGACTATAAATACATGTACCACCAATCTATACAAGTTTCACTGAATAAAGTAGAAAAATACATCCGTTGTCAGTTGTTAGTACCACATATTTTTGTACTGTTGTAAAAAAAGTTTCACTGAAGCATAAAAACATTAAAATACAGTGGCATCATTTCAGCGCTATCACAGAATTGTCTGTTTACAAAAATATATACAGTCAAACCTGTGAACAAAGGCCACCATTTGGAAAGACAAAATGTGGTCTCTATTAACAGGTGGCCATAATCCGGATGTCATTTTTTCTCAATGATTAATGACAGTTTTTAAAAAAATGACCTTTTTTCACAGGGGGGCCTTTATTGGGAGGTGGCTGCTAACACAGGTTTGACTGTACTGAATAAATTGAAAGAATTAATTATGTTTGTATTATTTCGATTTCTTCTTTTTTATCACAACTTTGTCATCTTCAGTGACAGCCTGTAATCCCATATCATCTAATACTGCTTGATTATTGGCCACACCTTCAAGTTTCAGATTAGCAATATAACTTCTGTTTTCTTCATTTTCTTCAGTAAGGTTATGTATAGCAAACACTGACCATTGTGTAATAACTAGTCACAGTCAAGGATAAAATTTTGCTCAAACTTGATTTTACAGTAAAACTGGTTATTTGGATAGCACAGAGAGTCAGAATGTTCTCAAACCTGAAATTACAGTATAACCTCTCCAGAGTGGCCCTCTCTTGAGCAACAACCTCCCTTCAACAACAGCATGATCTTTCCCACTGAATAATTTGATTATGAATTCAACCTCACTAGAGCAACAACCTCTCAAAAACAGCATCATTTTGTTACAGTACTCCAAAAGGGTGTTGCTTTGGAGAGGTTACACTGTATATGCATTTTGCGTTTATAAAATTAACGAAAAAACGATTTCCTGTTCAAATATAAAATACCAAACATGATAAAGAACAGAAAAATGATTGTGCGCATGGTCAGAACTATTTGCTCACAGAAAAAAGGCCATTTGAGAAGAATGCAATCCTTTTCAGGATGCGAACTTAACCACTTCTGCAGTTTGTATACATACATATCATTATATTAATAGTTACAGGGTTAGTAACTGACCCGATACGGATTATACGGGTCTGTGGAAAACCATATGGGGCGAGACCTATGGTTTTCCACAGACCCGTATATCCCGTATCGGGTCAGTTACTATCCCTGTAATGATTATATCACGCAGACTACCTTCCTCATCATCATTTCCAATAAAAGCATCCATTACAGACCCAATATTTAAACATAAATGACTCCATTACTGACCTAATATATTCTGTTAACCTAATATAGGATATAATTATTAGGTCACCACGTGACGTCAAATCATCCAATGACAGACGAGTATTTTGTTGTAGGCGTGATATATATATATATATGGTTCTCAAGTTATAGTGGTTGACACTAAATATTATAGCAAGGTGGTTGACATTAAGTGTTATAGCAAAGTGGTTGACACTAAATTTTATAGCAAAGTGGTTGACACTAAGTGTTATAGCAAAGTGGTTGACACTAAATGTTATAGCAAAGTGGTTGACACTAAATACTGTACTTAGTGGTTGGAAACTGGTTTCACAAAATATCTAAAACTGTAATTAGTCATAAGTTAATAATTATTCATATTCTTGTAAAATGAAGTTTTCAACCGAAAGCCAAAGCTATTGATAACACTACTTGCATGTCAGAATCTTACTAACACTGGGACTATTTTGAGGGGTACACTCTATTTTTTTATTATAAACTTAACTTTTGAATTAAACCACATTAAAGACCTTACACAAAGAACTAGAACTAGGTGGATACAGTTATAACCAAATATATCGTATGGTTACAGTACAGAAACAGTTACCTTAAAACAAGTATATTATTATTAGATACAGTAACTAAAAGGATACAAGGATTTTTACCATCAATGTTCGTCTGATCCAATATCAATGATATTCCGTCAAGTTCTCTAATCTAAAAAATATATTTTATTCAAGATTAGTTTACAAAAAGTCATGCCCAGTAGTACACCTAGGTCTTCATTCACAATCGAAGCTAGAAAACTCGCTGACTGACCCTGACTGTTATCAAACCCCAGTGAAAAACAAGACACTGCATTCAATAAACACATATTATGACATAGGTGGCAGCTCATACGCATGCTCTTTGATGCCAGGAGTATAAAATTGTACCCAGATGTTGGCATAGATTACCAACAAACTCATGTACAGGCAAGCTTTACAGAAAGTAACATGACTGTATTGTAAATATTAAATTGAATAAATTCATGAAAATAATTTATGAATAATGATAATGATATATATAGCAACAAAATTCCGAGGGAAAGATGCAATCTGAGTCACTTTCTTAGTAAAAAGAACCCTTCATTGATATGATAGTATACATTACAGTACATGCAATGAAGAAAACATACCAGATTTTGATTATGCTGATGTTTATGTGCCATGTTGCCAAGAAGCCGGATTAAATCTCGCTTCAATCCATAAACAGGATGGTCTGGATTTACCTCCCTTGCTCTTGATATTTTATTAACATTTGTAAATATATTGCTTCCCTGTTTTCCAATGTCCTCTATACATCTTAGTAAAGCTATAAATAAAACAAGCAAACATATAAAAGACATATTAAGTATAAAAACTCAAGTATCTGATAAATTGAAATTTTAGATAGGAAGAACACTGAATTAAAAGTTTGTACAAACTAGTATGTTATCAACACCTACCTAAGTAAACTTGAAAATTTGTACTGTTAACTTTCTTATTCATAACTCCTTTAGTCAACATGTGCTCTTATTATTAAATAAAATGAATGAACTAATAATTTCATCATTGAGAGAGGGTCATGAGTTCTGGCCCAGCTACCGACCATGTCTCTTTATGTGAGAAAGTAGGCAGCTGCTTACAGATGAGGTGAGTCTAGTACTGGTTCTTCCCAGGAATGTTGGTTAGGTGAACTGTCCGCCTCATATGACTTGAACTGTTCAAAGGGTGTAAAACTCAAATAAACAAACAATAAACAAATCAACTTAGCAACACAAAACAGAAAATCAACGTACACACTGCCACCGTGACAAGTTGGTCATTATCTCGTAGTGAACTATACAGTTTGTAATGAGAACTGGCCACACAAAGACACTCAAGTTCTTTAACTGTACAAAGAATCTAAAATAAAAACAAATCAAATATCCCATAAACAGAAGTGATAATTTGTGTCGTACATGTTTACATGACATCAAGTAATAATCAAATTACACAAACATTTATGAAAAAAACAACACAAACAAAGGAGTTTCAGTAAACAACCACTGTACCAGCTGAATATATTTTTTTACAATTTAATACCACAATAGAACACTAAATACATCTACCTAATAAACATCTGCAAAAATTTGCTAAAATCAAGCCATAATTTCACTAAATCACTAAACCATTTGCAAAGCAATTAACTAAATTAACAAAATCTATAAGTTAATGTTTAATTTAGATTACAACTAGAACAGGTAGCTGAGTTTAATTAAACGCAAAAATAACCCCAGTCACAGCTTGACTTAACCTCACATGGACAGATGGTCAAGGCAATCGCTATTTGCCCCACATCATTTGATGCTAGGAGCATAAAAACTTTAGGTAAATACAGATTTTACAAATTTGTAAATAGACTCATTATATGAAATAGGGCCTTACTAGAAATTAACGTATTTAATGACAAATAATACAATGTATACATGTTAATGCCTATGTTTACCTGACTCTGATCTGCGACATCTGATGTCATTGAAGGTACACATCCAGACTGTTGAATAAAGTCGGCAGCAATGTAGTGGATATTATCAACACAGGGAATGTCTGCGAGACTCGGAGCATCAGGTGTGATACTGTTATCTTCTTGTAGTCTCTGCAGGGCATTTAACAAAACTTCTATCCAGAGAATCCTAGACATTACACACAACACTGATATTAATACATCTAAATAAATGGGGCCATCCTAAAAAAAATGTTTGTTTCCTGTAACCCAACCCAGAATATTTTCAGTGGGTAGCTAAGTAGGATTTATTTTACAATTTATTTTTTATATTTAACTTAAAATACATGCTATTTTAAACGAAAAAATAAAAATTCTGAAAGGCCACAAAGAAATTTGGCTGGGGGCCTTTTTAGGTGAGTAGGTAGCGTTAAGGCAAAAAAAACAATTTTTAAGGATGGCCTGATTTCATCTCAAATGTGTTCCGATGAAAGAATTGCTTTGTTTAATCAGGATCCAAGAAAATCCACATCTATTGTATCATTTGGAGAGATTCAATCATGATCCATGCAGGATTCGAACCCTAGTTGTCTGGTATAATAATCTGACACCACTGCCTTCACGCTACTGTTCTCCATTAGCACATTACCAGTGAAATTCTAGTTATGTTTACTTAGAAACTACCGGGTATGTTATAAAAATGTACTGACTTCGAGAATGGAAAAAAATCTGCCAGACATTCAGTCTGACAAGCTTGAAAATTCTGTCAAACCGAAAGAAAATATGTCGGACCGAAAAAAGTAAACAAGTGTAAATGTGTACACATCGGGTAAATAAGTCACCAGACAGCCGGTCCAATGAGATAAGATTCTTTATTGGACCAACACACAATCTATCAGACAAGTTTGCCAGACTGGCTCCTTTTGCAAAGTTTGAGTGTATCTCAATCAATTATAAATATGATTTTTCTATTATATTGACTATAGAAAAATATCTACAATAACAATGAACAATATTTCATTTTTTTTGTGTCTAGTGTAATCTCATTTATATCAGTCTGATCATGACTTAGTTTGCAGTATGATGTTTGAGATGTTGAACACATGTTCACATTCAAAATAAAGTACATATAGATGGTATGTTCTGTATCTAAAACAATTATCAATATGTTTTTTCCTATCATTCTGAGTGTAGCAAAAAGTATCATATTCGTAAACTAACAGAAATTATGACAAAAGAAAAACAAACCTTGCTTCTAAACTCAACTTGGGATAAACTTTGTCACAAAAATTTGATATCTTCAAACAGTCTTCAACTACTAGCAAACTGGAAAACAAAAAGATCAAGTCTTGATGTTGAAATTTCACTTCTGAAAAATACATTAACCTTGTTATCTTGGAGCAAACACCATTGGACCAGTTTAAATGCTCAAGACAAACCTGGTGTTTGTAATAAACAGGTTTTTTGTTAGTTTAATTTTTTCATGTGTTCAATTTTGCATTGTCAAGTCTGAAACAGGGCCTATTTTCCTTCAAGTACAGAGGCCGAAATTCGGTGACTTTCCAATTGCAAAACGGCTTCTTTAGGGAAAGAAATTAAAAAAAAAAATGCTATTCTAATTTCGTTGTCTAACCTTCCAAGTACAAATTTCGCACTTGAATTTCCCAAAATGAAAGACTAACACCCCTTCCAATTTTTTAAAAAAGCCTTGTGAAAATCGTATTATTTACATGCAGTGAAATGTAATAGTGACAGAATGTGAAAGTTACTTATGTTATGTACATCTATATATAGATAGCAAATTTTTCTCAAACTTGTCATTATAAGTTCTCATAATTTAAAAGTTTAAAAGTTTACCCATTTTCAGATTCTGTGTCTGCAGTAAGTTGTATACAGTAATGAAGTAACTCCCATGTTGTCTCATCATGAGAAATAGTTTGATTTTTATCACAGCCACTCAATATTAGATGTATTACCATACAAACATATTCACGAAGTTTCAGATCAGGAATTTCTAGGCACTGTCTGAAGAAAGATTGAAAATCAATGGTACATACACTAGCATATTGACAATATCCATATATTTACATTGCAAGAAATAAATAAGTGAGACACTCGAGAATTTAGTACGCAAGGTATCAATGATTTATATTTCAGTATTATCACTTTAGAAAATTAGCACAAGACATCTATATACAGACTGAATCTCTACAGATTTTTGCTAATTTGTACGGGACTGAATCAAATTGAATTTTGATACATTAAAAAGATATTCAAAAACAGTCGTGAAAAATATATAAGCCCAATTACATGCAAACATACCTAAATGCTTCCTGAAATTTTCCCCAAATTTCAGACAGATTGATAGCATTTCCGGAAGAATAATTCCCCAGAAATTGAACCGCACATCGCATCAATAGCAGCAATTCGTCAGTCTTAGCATCACAAGCTACACACTTCATCAATAAAGAATTTGTAAGTTGTATAAATCTTGAAGAGTTATGCATATGTGTTTGGTTTTCAGTATAAGTAGCACACACATTTCTACAAAGTCGGAAGAAGTTGGTTAGGTACAAATAAATGTCTGTACTCATCTGTGTTTCTTGTAATGCTACTACTATCACATGTTCTAGATTTTTCATGAAGTCAACAGGTAGCAGCAAGCTAAAATGAAAAAATAAACAATGCAATTGTAAATGTTCATCAAAATAATTCAATGTTTTCAGTGTAAGACTTGCATGAGCAAATCAAATGCTTCAAATAGAAGTGGTCTCTCTTGTCCAAATGATTGTTTGAAAGGAAAACAAAAATGTGGAGCTTACATTATCAATATGTGTTGTTTGTTTTAACTTAAGGTTCATACATCTTGCCACATTAAATCCAACAGAATATCGGTAAAAATTAAGTTTCACAATAAATAAACAAAATATAGCCTTTGTTCATTAATGGCAGCCTCTTTATTTCAAATTAATACATTGAGTGATGATTCACAATTTTTTATCTAAATGGCAGAATACGAATTAATGTTAGGGACCTCCAACATTGTTTATGAAGGGAATCATTATCATTGTGACATTCAGCATAGTCAAATAACAACAAGAGTGCCAGGTCACAAAATACACCCATCAAGGGCCATAACTCAGAAGTGCCTAAGCTGATTGGCTGGTTATCAAACTTGTGGCCATAAACATTTCCATCAAGTTTCGTGAGGATCCAAACAAAACTGTTTGAATTAGAGAGCAGACAATGTTAAGGACGCCGCCCGCCACCATGGGTGTTCCAATAATATGACCCGTTTTTCAAACGTGCGCATAAAAAAATGAGTCTAAATTTTTAATGGCTATTTCACAATCTGATATTTTAAGTGTCATTCTCCAGTCCCATTAAAAACAAGACGCTGCATTCAATAAACGCATATGCCTCAGGTGGCATGCTTGTGAAGCAATAGGGCTGTGGATCATTGGGTTGGTGGCGATCCGATCCAATCCATGATTCAACACTCACGATCCACAAATCGAATCACAAATCTTTTAAATAACAGTTAATTATTTGTTTATTTTTTGTAGTAAATCAATATAAATTGTTCTCTATAGATCTTTCAATTTGATTTGTCAATATCCGAGTACTCGGATACTCGCCACAGCCCAATGAAGCAATAGTCCATTTGAACAATGTCAAGGTTAAAGACTAAAGTCAATACTTTTTAATTATGGGTGGATTGAGAAAGGTCATAAGAAACAACTGTAGAAGTATAAAAGTGTTCTAGCAAGCGGTGCTAGACAAAATGGTGAAATCTACTAAACCTGGTACACAATCATTCTAAGTCCAAATTAAGTCAAGGTCAAACAGGGATTTCTTGATACGGGTGTATTGAGAATGATCAAATGAAACAACTGTGTAAGTGTCAAAATGTTCTAGAAAGCGGTATAGGTGCTAGACGAAACGGTAAAATCTACTTAACCTGGACGGACAGACAATCACTATATGCCCCAACAATAAAGATGCCAGGGGCATTAAAACACACAAAATACTAATTTACATAATGACACTGGACATATTCGCATAATGTGCTTGTTTCTATGTTTTAACAACTAATAATCCGAATGTATCATTATCCGAAAACTATAACAATTACGCTAATAAACGTTTTTCGGCATACCTATTGGACTGAACTTGAGAAAATGAAATAATTGATTTCAAAATATGATCGAGCTCCTTGAATACAACGACATTTGCATGTGCTGTCAAAGTCGCTTGAAATTCAAAGAAATATTTATCCAATTCGTTTTCATCTCCCATGGAAGTCGCCATCTTGTTTCTTATAAATTACCGAAAAGAGACGCTTTAAGCAACAATAGTAATAATGATAGATATAGATTTTTATTTTTTAACACGTTGAGATCTTTAACCTCTAGAGTGCTATGACCGTTTTGGGTTTAAACTTTAGCGTAATTATGTGACATGACAGTTCTAGACCTGTATTTTAAGTGTGCACTAACATAGGTGGAGCTACAGTACATTAAAATTATGAAGGAGTTGAAATTATTGAGATGGCACTATAACACCCTTAAACTCGACACACATGTTTCGCTCGTTATCCGTCGCATACAAATAAATATTTTAATACTACCAGTGAAGAACGCTGAATATATGTGGCTAGAGTTTAACCAAAGACCTATACTATACACCTATATAGGTATTTGGTTTAACCTTGCGTCTTGAATGCTGGGATTAAAGGAACTATATAACCTCTGATCGCAACGAAAACGAAGAAGTGGTAAAATGATATAGAAATACCCATAGAGTGCAGATTCATTGTCTGGTTATTCATGTTGATATTTGATAGCTTGGTATCAATGTATGCAACTCACTATGTGCGAGGTAAAATATACCCACCTTAATTAGTAGCACATGCTAGGCAAGCTGAAATATCACACATAGCCTTCTGACGATCGAATGTCAAGAAAATCTTTCCTTTGTACATTAATAACAGAGTCAAATAATTAGTTCATGTTCATTTTCAAAGCTTAAAACTGCAGCCTTATAAATAAATTATTACAAACTTTGTTGTAAATAAAGATGTTATGAAAGGGTTCAAAATAACCACATACCGTGCTAAATGTAAAAGTTGCAATAATTTATAAATAGTTCATCTATGTTTGATCGCATAATTAAATTAATGAAATCGACCGACACTATATTCTTCCGATATATAACCGCCGCGTATGAAGAACAGTACAATCCAAGTTTTGATAATGATGTGTCGATCTTTAATAGCTTGGTCACGCAGCCACTATTTATAGAATGAGTATTGCAAGTTAGTTAACTATACTCATAAATATAGCTATTTATTAACAATAAATTATATGCACAATGTATACTCATCGCGTTTGTTCATTGTAATTATTGTAGTGTAGCTATTCCTACGTCTGACATATGTAATTGAAGAAAAATATTAGAAATGTTGTAAGATACTTGTTTGTATGTATCTTATTTTCTTGTAATTACATGCGTACGTACGTATTGCTAACGTATGAAAAAAGGTTGAATAAAGACAGTTACAAAAAGAATCTTGACAAAATTGAATGGTTAAAAATACATTTTAGGTTCATCTTTTCTACAAGAATTGTTATTGCACTTCGTCACCTTTGATAAGATTATCCAGTGAATGAATTCCGTGTAATTCTATCAATGTTGTATAGATAATTCAGATATTAAAACGCCAAAATCTAGAAATAATAATGTAATATCTTAAGTGAAGAAATTAAGAAAATTGAACTCTCGTCTCAGAGCATTGAAAACAGTACTTTTTATCAAAGTGTTCAGTTAATATTTACTAGATTAATATTTTGACACAATCTACATACATACATTATTCAACATTGATATTTTTTACAGAATTAATTATCATATCAAATTAATTCTCTGAAATTGAATGGATGTGGAGAAAGCTAAACTTGATAAAATGTTCAGCGGGAGATAACTGGATGTAAATCGTGTGAATCGCTCCAGGGATAAACACCTGTCAAATAGATCTCAATATTAGTGACGTTGTCCACGTGTTTTATATTTATAAACGTGGAAATTTTTATTGAAATAAATATTTCATTTTTGAATAATAATTGAATCGTTGTGTGGATTTTTATCATTTAATGCATTAAATACATCATTAAAGGAAAACAAGATAAAATAAAAAATAAGGTAACTTCAAAAGAGCAATTAGTAACTTTATCTATCGGCTGGGAGTTGTGGCGTGCTCCTGTAATCCAGTTACTTGGAGGCCGGGGTCTGAGGACGGTTTGAGGGCGGGAGTCCTACTGTCAGCCTGTATATGTAGATCGGGCGTCCGCACTAAGCATGGCATTAATATGGTTCACTCGGGGGAGCCCAGGTGATCCAGAGGCGTGTTCAACAATGCGAGCGCTCGAACTGCGATCGACCGAGCGCTCGCCGTACGCAATATTGGTATCGTGAACGGTTGCGAGCGCCCACTTCAATTTCAAGATGGCGTCCATAACGACGAAAGTTTACGGAAGTGAAAATACATAATTGTGTTTTATGAGATACCGAGCAGTCTCGACGATAACGACAGTGACAAGGTGTTAGATATGGTTTCTGTTACACACATGAAGCCAGTCATTCTACTTCATACGGCGAGAACTGTGCCGACCAACAGTTATCCTGTGTTAAAGGCACTCTTTCGAGTTTCGCAGGCCAAGAAAATAATTTCGGGTGAATATTTTCGCAAATAAATATGGTTTACTTCAATACTTTCCTTGTTACTTATAATCCCGGGCCGTGAGTAGGAATTTCAGATTTGGAGCTTATTTTAGATATTCTCAGACAGTGGGGGGGGGGGGGGGTATGGCCCCATCTATACACGGTCTAATTACCAATACAAGTAGAGATTCCAACGGCCCTGCTGTACTAATAGTAATTGATTTGTTATCCCCTATTAATTGATATACGTTTTCAGTTTGATAAAACAATATTACTGGAGATCTACAAAATTAAATAACTTGGTCTAGAATCGATGTTAAATAAATGAGCTTAAATTAAATTAATTATTGTACATGATCTTTTGATAAAGATGAATCTAATCAATGTAAATGGTCTTCATTTTTCAGTCACTATTGGAAATGGTTGGTCTACTCACTGTGGTGCAGTCAATCAGTCCGGAAAGACCTTATGCAGGCAAGTGATTCCTCTGCAATCAGGAGATCTTTGGTGGTGTAGCTGATCAGTTTTGACTATGTAATGGTTCCCTACATTAATAACCTTGCTAACTTTTGTTGTGTAATGTGTGGGGAAAGTATTCTTCCCTCAATGATACGTTGGCCAGACTGGATTGTATATGAAGATATATACCCTATGGGTTTTCTCATAGAAGGTGCTTTCCTGACTGATTTTGCTATAGATTGAAGCTACATACAGATTATTCCCATTACAGGACCTGCAGAATGTAGTGACTCATTATCATATAATATGCAGGAAAAGATACCCTGTATTCTTTCTGCAGGATGTGTGTGACAGCACATTGCAATTAAGAGATTTTTTATGCATACCCTAGGTCAGTACATGATTCCAGGGAATTAAGATACAGTCTGCTATATATTGCAATCATTTGAAAACTGAGTGCCATAATAATTACCACTTGTTAGGTGATTCTACCTACTGTCTGTTTAAATATTTGTTGGTTCCCTTTAGGATAATGGGCATCTCACTCCAAAGCAATTTTTTGCAATTTTGTTCACTGTGAGTTCCACCAGAGTATGTATATATAGCTAGTAAGATACTTTGTGTTGTTGAAGCACACAATAAGAAAACTTTAGTTTTTGGATGTGAACAAACTGTCTATCATTACACATTATCTTTACATGCTGTATTTTACATAATTATATGCTTGAATAACCAATTTTAGGCAAATTTAATATCACCACTTGATAATGAAAAATGCTATCTTAAGTTGTTGGCCTGTGATAAGATCACTGAATTAGCTGCATGATCATTTTGTCAAATTATCTCATTTTTATCATTTACTCATGTTACCACTTTGGCTCAGACTTCCTAGTAAATACTATGTGAAGTACTTCAATCATACTAAACTGCAGCTTTGTTAGAATTTGCTTTGTAAATATTGATCCATTGTGAATTCTGCAAAATGTCAATTAACTGACAAATCAAACTACTTATTTTCTACTCTTCTAGACTCAAACTAAAAAATCCACAGATTATTGGAGGTCACAATTCAGTTGACTGCTGGAAGTACTTTGTAAATAGAACTAGTTTTACAACTATTTGGATTTTTATTTTTATGTATGTGCAAATTTTATTTTCAAATGCATTTATGTTAAATAATCATTTTATAGTATATTTTTAAAGCTCTTGTTATGGTCTAACAAGTATTTAGTTAGGTAAATACATGTATACAAATGTAGATTATAAGATTTATTTCAATATGCAATGTGTTAAGATGTTGTACATAAATAAAAAATCTATTTAACTAGAAACAACATGTATGAATTCATTAATAGCAAAATCAGACATTTTATATCAAAGATAACCCACAAAAGAGTTAAAATAAACCCTTATTTCCATTGCAGTCAATTATAAGCTATACAACTATACAAAGCTAATGTTTACTTATTTGTATACTGACTAGAAATGAATTCTGTATCTGTACATGTGGTCATTGAAATAAAATATTGAGTGATAAAGAAAGATATTTAGATAACTTGTATAGTACATCCTCTCCAAAGCAACACCCACTGGGAGAATCACAATTATGTTGTTGTTGAGAGGTTGTTGCTCTATAGAGGTAAATAGTAACAATGTACAGTGGGGAAAAGCATGCTGTCATTGAAGGGAGGTAATGTTTGTAAATAGTAGGTCGCACTGGAGAGGTTGTACTGTATAACACAAGTTACCAATCATGTAAAATACATAGTATAATATTGAAAGACATTTTAAGACTAAGCAAATTATAGTTGAAGCTATATATACATGTATATGTAATTTTCTAAGAAGTTGACTTATTTTGTGTAAATGCAACATTCAATCATTTCTGTCAATCAGTCTATGTCAGTGTCAATGTAAATACTAAATTGTAAAATGTATTTTTGTGTATGAATTGTTCAATATTCTAGCTCTTCATGTTAATTATCACTTCATAATAAATGCAAAATTTCAGTCAATTTAATCAATTGTACAAATGTTATATCTAGATACAAAAAGCTGTAGTCCAAAATATATGTGATGACTAATTAGTCACTTCTATTTTTCAGAGTATTTAGATTTCATTAAGTCTCATTTTTTAACTGTGTGAAGCATTGGAAGACATATAATTATATAGTTACAGGTAGTCATTTATCATATTTCAATTAGTTATATTAATAAACAAACAGAGAATGACTATGCTATGTCTTTAACATTATAATTATGTATTTGTTTAATGAACACTTATTATGAATTAAGTTCATGCATATTTTATAATTGTTAAAATTGAGACATGATTCAAATGACTGCTGAAATTACTGCTTTGTAAGTAAAACTATGTTTACAATTATCTAGAATTTGTTGTTAAAATAAATATTAAAGAGGTGTATACGTAAATAAACAGTATAATAAATAGACAAATGAAAAATGCCTTGATAGATTTATACAAACTTTGTATTCATTTAGTTTAGTTACATAAAACTTTAAAAAAAATGTGATTGTTTTTTTATTTTTATCCTTTGATTGAAGTATGATGACTAGTCTTTCAAAGGTAGACACATGCCTTGTGTCTAAAGCTATTCTCACATTGTACACATGTCTCTGTTCCTCTTGGTATATATCAAACCATCTAGGAGTTTCATCATCAAAGCTTTCTACAGGAGAGGTGCTTTTATTTAACATGATAACAGTATTGAAGGAACTATTGGCTGCTCACACTCTAATGTATCTTCCTCATTGATTTGAAAAGAGTCAACAATGGAGTGGAAACCCTCAATAAGATGCCATAGCATATCCTCCATCACAACCAAAGTACCTCCATATCTGTCGCCAATTACGGTATCAGTTTCAACAGTTTTTCCATAATGCTTTATGCCTGCAATATGAAATAAACAATCAGACATCAATACCTATATACATGTACATACATTTTTATCCATACTGCAATGTTATTGTCTTTGTGATTATTGTTATTATTTAGATTATTATTGTACACATGTACTACCACAGAAACACAATATCTTAATATTATTTGTCAAAGGTATTTCCCTGTGTAGATTATGATCAGACATCTAAATGCATTCATAGAAACTAACTACTCTTAGAAAGTATCTTAAATCACAGAACAATTGTGAAGTAAATCAACTGAAAATATCATCCATGCCACATGACCCAGATATATTCTTCAGACATAATAAAAAAATATTTACATGAAAGGAATATAGTACAAAATTTGAAGATATACATAAAACAATTTGTTGGATAACCACATGATATGCCTAGGTCAGGGATCAAGACAGAATCATGATGGGTATGTGATATACAGTCACTTCTACCCAACTAGATAAATGTGAATAACCGAAATAAATGAACACCTTGACACAAATGAACAATTCAAAACTTTTCTATTCATAAAGATATTTTAAATATTAAGTCTTACATTTTGCCATAACAGACACTAAACTCTTAGATTATCGAATGTATGGTTTATAGAATATTATGAAAAAATCTTAAACAACAATGACATAACTTATAATAATACAATGAAATTCAATCAATCAATATCTTTATTTCCTCCTAGATCAACATGAGATATTTGAGCATATATAAACACAAAGTGTGTACCTTGCTGCAATCATCAAGGTTGTATATTATATTCTTTGTCATGCAAATCTTTCACAAGTTCCCCCAGGCTGTTGCTAGGTGATGGTGTCTGCTGCAGCTAAGGTCATCTGTCAAGTAGCAATTAAATTGCTCATTGTGTCCATGTACAATTCCTAAGAAACAAAAATGAAAGAAATTATAATACTATGTACACTACTGTGCTATAAACAGGATAATAAGAGTCCTCCTTATGAAAACATAAAATATGCATAACAATTGTTTGACCTATTCTCAAGTACAGTCAAACCTGTTATCAGCCACCTCAGAATAAAGGCCAACCTGTGAATATAGGACATTATTTCAAAACTCAAATCAATTATTTAGATCAAGATGACTCCAAATAAAGGCCACCAGTCGCTAAAGACCACATTGTCTTTCCAAAGGGTGGGCTTTGTTCACAGGTTTGACTGCATATAAATAAAATTCTACACAATAGGGATATCTTAAACATCATTTCAACTTACGGAAGGTCACAATAAATGTCATCATAGGATAAAACTTACTCTGGATTCGACAGAAAAAAAGATAGTTGTTTATAATTTTACCTTGCTTTTCTTCACCGACAACTTTAGCTATGCCTGATGTCATTGTAAGTGGTGATGATTTTTCTGTAAAAAGACGGGATATTATAAGTTGCACCCTGGAATTAAGTCGACTGAATTTAATTATTTTTAATAAATTTAATATTTTTAAAATAAGATCACTTATTTCCAATCAGTAATTATGGTTCACAATAATTAAAAAAAAATACTTTGTATAATTTATAATATTGTATAATGGTGTAACAAAAAAAAAATCAATGAAAATGTTTTGTTAATCAGTCGGTAACAATATGAAGAACAAGATTTCCGATAATTAAACTAGATTTTCGATCTATATGTCATTTTAATGTAATTAGAAAAATACATACATATATTTATCGTTTTGACATCGATGATAAACACAATCTGTGACTATAATAACAAATGTCTGTCCCGTGTCTTGGTTTTTAAAATTCAGCTCGCTCAATTTCCATTCATCGGCCGCCATCTTGGAAATCATAGCGATTCACCAAAATAGGTGTATCGCGAGCGCTCGGTGTGCTCACCGAGCACCCGTGTTTATAAACCGTTCAGAAGGCGGGCGATCGATTGCAGTTCGAGCGCTCGCATTGTTGAACACGCCTCAGGTTGTCTAATGAGGAACGTATCGGCCCAGGGTGGTGACACAGCAGGCAAAAGTTCCCGTGTTGTGCAGTAGTGGGATAGCGTCTGTGAATATACAACTCATGGTAGCCCGTCCAATAAAACTGGACTCGATCCTTTTATTTTTAAAAAAAAATTTGTTCCTGTGATAATTATACATTACTCAATTTCGTTCACTTTGTTTCTTATAGATTATCTTAATGTAAAATATTCTTTTATTGATGAAATATGAATTCTACACTGTATTACCCTAATTTGAACTACGGACATTGTTTATACAAAACTATATCTAGCAGGTCGTTTTCAATGTTCCAAATTAGATCCAGAACTGTACATGTGTACACAAGGATGGAAACTGTTTTCGTTTTTTATGATATCTACTATCCACACGGAACATCTTGGCATGCGCTATGCGATAATTCGTACTTTTAGTTACATTTGTATTTGCAAGCGGCGTATATAATCGAATGTCAGCTTACAAATCTGTTTAAGAACAATACGAAATTAAGTAAAATGCATCAAATTTAAAAAATAAATTAATGTACGTATGAGCTGATGTATTAAACTAATAATGATACAGATCATGTCTGCTTATATAGCGGGTACGGACGATATCCTGGCTATTAATTCACACCGCTTTCTATAATCCTAAAATAAAAGTGCTAACTCATTAACGCTAATTAAGCTATCCATGTATCTTTTTGTTGCAATGTGATATAAAATTCAATGAGTAACATTGTCACTAAATATAGACGTGTTTTCAAGTACATGTAGTTTCAAAACTATTTACATTTACTATGTGGTTATTATTAAATATAAAGATAAGAATTCTTAAAACAAAAAATGACAATGCCAGTTCAATACCTTAAGGAAACATCCGAAACTCATGTTTCTTTTATCTACGTGAAAAAAAATATTTACAACAACAAATAAATGAATGTTTACCCTTACATAATTATGTTTACATACTCACAATCACGAACAAACCGATATATAAACCAATCAAGTGAAATTTTGAAAGTAATATGAATTATATATGTCGACATCATTAGGATCTATCACCATAAAACATTTATTTTCTTATTTCAAAAGCATGAACTATACTATACTACGCTGAATTGTTCATGGTTTGTTTGTTGCAGCAATTAATTTTCATTAACTTGAGCATATTGTTATATCTTCTATAGTACAAAGGAATACAAAATGTATATTGACGTCTAAGTGCGTTAAAACTTAAAAATGAATTCTAAAACAAGATGATATCCATCTTTTTATAAATTACATGGCATGCATTTCCTTTGATGACGTGGTAAACTAGGATTTATATATTGACCTGTCTCGATACAAAGTCTGTGAGAAGAAACTCTTAATTTGATCAATTTGTTACTTTTCTTTGAAACATTTACACTGTTTAAACTCTCAGCAATGTTTCTATAAAATAGTTTCTATTCTACTACAAAATTGTTAAGTTTGTGGGGTGTCGATTACGAGTATTTCTTACGTGCCTTGGATCACTGTGTATAGAGCCGTCTTTCGTATTTGGTGATGACATTATTGTTGATTTAATCTACGGCTTTATCCATTTGCCTTGGAAACATTCTGGTATTCCAATCCACTAACAGCAACATGCCTAAGGACAAAGGTATAAGCTTCAATCGGTACCTGAGTGGTTTGATCATCATTATAACATCAATTTACGTTACTACCACAGCAGAAGAAAAGTGTTCATCCATTGACATCAAGCCGAAACACCTAAATAAAATGTTAACAACTCATACAATTGGAGCCGTTAAAAGAGATAAACAAAAACTGGTTTAATAATGAATGTGAACAATTCAGAAAATTGTATCATAGCTGTAGAAAAAAGTACCATACCAGGAAAATAGTCAAACTAAAGATGAACTCTTACAGACAAGCAAGGAATGTCAGAAAATAATTAATCAAAATGTGCTTAAATACAAGCGAATGCAAAAACAAAAGCTTCGAAATATGAGGAATTCTTCTCCTAAAGATTATTGGAACTACATCAATAGTTTGAATGGAAGAAAGTCTAATACCTGTGATATATGTATGTTCACTAATTTCTACAGGGATCTTAATTCGAATAATAATGACAATGAGGATACTCCTATTATAAATTTCTCAAATGTTGATACACTTAATAATCTAAACGATGAAATAACTGAAGTCGAAATAAATAAAGCAGTTTGTAAGTTAAACACCGGTGAAGCAGCTGGTCTAGATCAAATTACAAATGAACATATCAAAGCTAGTTGTCCACGTTTACTTCCACTATTGCATAATGTTTTTAATGTAATATTTGAATCTGGAATTGTCCCTGAGTCTTGGTTGAGTGGTTGTATTATATCTATATGGACAATTATTGTCCAATTACACTACTCAGTTGCTAGGGAAATTGTTTACGTCTATAATGAATGACAGATTAAACTCATTCCTGGAAGATAATGATCTGCTAAATAAAAATCAGGCTGGATTTCGGCACAATTTTTCCACACAATTGATAATATATTTATCATACATATTCTGTCTGAAATACTAAAAACAAAGAAAAAGAAACTTCTTTTGTGCATTTATTGACTTCCAAAAAGCTTTTGATTTAGTTTGGAGAGCAGGTTTGTGGCTAAACTTCGAAGTTATAATGTTCATGGTATATTTTTGACATTTGCGGAAAACAGGTACAATGGTATTAAAGCATGCGTATGTTTGAATAATAAAACATCTGAATTTTTCAATTGCCAAAGGGGTCTTAGACAGGGTGAAAATCTTTTCCCAATTCTATTTTCACTCTTTCTCCATGATATTGAACATTTTCTACTAATTGACAATAACTCTGGCATTGACTTAGAAAATTTAGACTCTGAATTATTCCTCAAACTTATCGTTTTGCTCTATGCTGATGACACTGTCATTTTTTGCTGATTCCGAAGAAAACTTGATTAGTAGCCTTAATTCATTTAATAACTATTGTAATGAATGGAAGCTTAGTATTCATTATGGAAAAACTAAAGTTTTAGTATTCGGCGATAAGAAAAAACGGAAACGAAATATAAAGATAAACGATGTCAGTCTTGAAGTTCTAGATTCATTCAAATATTTGGGTCTTTATATTTCAAAAGATAGGAAGTTTAATGACGCTAAACAACACATTTTAGAGCAAGCCAGGAAAGTACTTTTTGTACTTAAGAAAAAAAATCGAAATCTGGATTTATTTATAGAGTTTCAGATTAAGTTGTTTGATTCTTATAGATATATAATAGACATATTTGTAGATAAACAAATGTAGTTGTTTCACGCCTGGTTTTTAATGTTCTGTTGACAATGTGTTCTGTTTTTCTTTTCATAACATTGGATGTAAGATATTGAAATGACATAGATAAATAATCGAGTCCCAGTAACTGGCCTAAAATGTAATTTCAGTGTGATAAGATTCTTTAACAAATTTTCGCGCATTGACAAAATATCGCAAATACCTACACGTATACAGCGTGTTCACTTTGTCCCTTTTTCGGTTACACAAATTAGTATGATTTATGAAAACATGGTATGTTTGACGTCATAGAAATCAGTTTGAATATAACACACCAATAAATTTAACAGAGAAGACTTTGTATAAATACAAACCATTGTCTATCAACACATTTCGTGAACTCCGGATAAAAACGTGCTTCACAAGTTTACAAGTTTATTTTCAATGTCTCAGTTCATACAAGTATGAAAACATGAGTATCCCTCTTATTCATTAAAGCAAACATCTTTTATTGCTGTATTTATCACACATTCTTTCTTTTGTTATGTATTTAATACATAATCCAATCATCCACACATTCCGAATATGAACCATATAAAACGAAGTCCAAATGAAGGGAAGCAAATCGAATAATCGGCAAAAGTGCATAACTGGACTGTCGCCCTTTAAAGATTTACAGGTGACCACCTTTATGGCGAACTCGCTTCAGACGATTTTTCGCTATGTGAGGAAACATTGATATAGCATTATTTTCTGCGTCTTTATACCTATACAATTAAGTTTTCATTGTGTTGAGGTTATTTCCATGTCCCGAACAACAATTTGGCATCTTAAATAAAAAATAGTTTCGCGCCACAAGTGCATTCATTTGGTATGATGTGGTATTTCAACTTAAAATACTCATTGCATAAAAAATACATGTTTTATAAAAAATATGCACATACAAACTATAATGACATAAGACATGATTTGGTTAACCGAAGACTAAATTTCAAAGTTTATTGCGCAAAAAGGCATCCGGCCCATACACAAACGACATAATTATATAAATGCATAATATGACATTATTAATATCAAGTACATCAAGATATTTGCTTGATTCAAAACAATTAAATCGCCAAGTCTGCACATTCTGGTCTTAAAGTCTTTGAACATACTCAGATAAAAAGTAGTCATGATTAAAATCATCCTGTGTTTCCCACACATTTCCAAAACCATTTGTGTACAAATTAAACCTTAAATCAGATACCCAAATTACAATATCCCAAGTTGTCATAATATACTAGCATTTTATAACCAGTTTTCTCATGTCATTCTCAATATTCGTAGCCAATATTTCATACACCGTTGTGCTGTATATATATACATAGGAAATCTTCCCAAATCTCCAAGTATTGCATTATTACATGCATTATTATTAGCATTTAGAAGAATGCTTGCATACATAAACATGAACATTTCAATATGAGTAACATTCTTGAGTGCCAAGAACACAGAACAGAACAGTACAGTACGGTTCGGGTGATTTGTCCGAAAATCGATACAGGGCACAGAAGGTGTGGTGTACAAGGTGTATTAGATCTATTTCTACTCTTTACATTTAAGCGCAACTTTGACTTCAGAATTTGTGTTACCAGCTTGTGTGCTTGCATGAGTCACAATCTCCCCATATGTAGAATATTTGTGCCAATGCAATTGTCTATCAACCTGTCCTACATATTCAGTGTTACATTCCTAATACAGTGTTGCAGGTAGTTTTAAAGTCCCATTTTGCTATAGAAAATTACGGACGAAACGAGCCCACTTTCTCCTGAAAACACTCATTCTCCCCTACGTACTAAACGGTGGTTCTTTCACAATCGAAGAATGCTATGTCACCCAGAACATGTTCTCGTCATTTTGCATGCATTTTCGACAAGAAATACTCCAAAATGAGGTTGCTATAACTTTTAGAAATTATCAACTAGTGTGTTTTCTTTCACGAGGAGACACGTCTGGAGTGATTTCTTTTCCATGAAGTGGATGCTAGACCATTTAATCGTGCATGCTACATTTCCCCAACTTTCCTTTTGCCTCAACACAAAAATAGCTCACTGAGCTCGCTTTAAAACGAAATACTCAACATTTTTGCAAATGTAATTGAGCCATCGACAACGTGATTGGAGCCATCGGCAATGTGTAAGAGCCCTTGCAAATGTAATGGAGCAAACGTCATCATTCAATGAGTGTTAATTTATCAATGTGGAATTATCCCACTATCAAATCATACGTGATAATCATACAAGTAAGATATGATATGCATTATAGCACCGCTAACGCTCGCTCCCTTAGCGTTTCTATTTTCATGTAGAACAGTCATTTTTACACTAATCATTACTTAATGATTCAAAAATGATTTATTATGCTAAGATACTGTTCTGATATAAAACATAGCTTAGAAGAACGGATAGTGAATTTCTGAGTTTGCTCCTGAATTAAGGTTTATTTATCAAACATCCATTCGTTCCTCTAAACTTAAAAAATTCCGGTTTGCAGACATTATTTTTGCTCAGGTGATACAAACAATCTCACATTTAGGAAAAATCATTACAAAGCGGTCACTTAGCAACTACGATATAGACAGAAAGTTAAGTTCGTTAACTGCGTTTGACAGGTGGTCGCTTAACTTAGTTAAAATAACGCTAAAAACTCTCAGGAGGAATCGAGTACGGTCGCAAAGACAATATGTCACTTGTAAAAGGTGGTTGGAAGAACAGGTTTTACTGTTCTATCAATTGGTCATTGACATTGATTTATCTATGCATGGTTTCTGGTCTCCCTTTACAAGGCCTATAATCACGTGGTATATTGTTTTGATACTAAAGGGTCGAGACCAATGGCGACGCACACAAATTCGCAGGTAAGTCGTATTTTTCGCCGAAAGTTCAAATGTTGCGATTTTTTCATGTAGCCCATGTTCCAGTCAACAATTTTCCGAATCCATCAGTACCAAAATTAGCATTGTTACTGTCGTAGTTTGTCCGAAGACCCTGCAGAGAAATTTGAAGTGGACAGACTTTTTCATTAAAAGCCGTGGTACTAAAGGGGAACAAGTTATAAAATGACCATTTGTAGCCATATTTTATGGATTCAAGAACATATTATCATAACGTAAGAGTTATCCAAGACGTATAGTATTAGTACAACATTCTAAATGGAATATTATTTAGAAATGTGGAATAAACATGACAAAATAAAGAAATGATACTATGTGGGAACCAGATTTAATTATTTCCGATTATATTGATGGTGAAACACAATGCCGTAGCCTAAATAGAAACTGCATGTTTTGTGTTTATATTTAACATAATGTTGAAAGTCTCTTCTTATATGATATCACTTAGTGTGCAGCTTTATTTGTCATCCAATGAAATCGCCGTATTTCTGCCTTTTTCCTAGCTCTTAATTTCATAGAACGCCAAAAATCGCTACTATATCTATAGTACGTTACTACGCCTCATAGTGTCGAATCTATATTTCGTAGAACGCCAAAAATCTTTACTACGCTCATAGTATCGACGGTTCTATAAATGTATTCAAAATGGGAGGAGACATTTTATTGCGCATGCGTATTCACCGCTTACGACACGGCCATCTAATTAATATTTATACCAGGAATTGAGCATGCGCTCTTCTCGTGTTAAAATCAGTTTAAATCACGTAGACACTAGTGAAATAGACCACGTCACTTCATACGTGCAAACTACGAATAACTGCAGACATTTTTTAAAGAGGTGCAGTAATAAAGAAATAACCCCAAACTATGGAAGTATCCAGAATGAATAAATTTGTTCCCATTCCATGTTGCAGTGAATCAAAAAGCTTTATACAGACAAGTCAACCGAATGAAGAGCTAAAAGGGGAGACAAATCGTGTTTACCAGTTTACTCATCCCTAATGTCTTCTCTCCATCCGTTATCAAAGTAGCTAAACTTTTGTCAACAGAAAACCAGTGGTAGATGTTATTTACGATAATTAAAATATCCTATCGTCAGAAAAGATGTTTAATTTAGTTTAAAAAAACACGCAGACTAAATATACTCAAAGCAACTTATTAACCGCCAATTCGAAACTGAAATTTCTCAGAAATTATGCGGCAGAAATGTATGAAATTTTGCATACATTAATTTCATTCAAATACCCGTAACTTTACACTATTTGATTGCATATTCTCTTGTACATTTATCCAGTCGAAACGTGTTCTTCACTATTGATTATATTGCTCGTGAATCCCGTGCATTCAATGAAAATTAAGTCAGAATATATTTCAATCGGTTCGGTTTTCTATACGCTATCATAAAAAACATAAAACATGGATAACATGTCTGTAGTTTATGCGTGTCTTCACATCGCGGCGCTTACAGACTAAATGACCTGACGAAGGTGTAATCAATATTTTCCCGCGCGCTTAGAATGACCTTTAACATTGCATAGTAAAAAGGTCAAATAAACCCGCCCACTAAGTATATTAGTGTTCATCCTGAACTGTTCTATGAAAATTAGAAATGTCTCCGGTCGCTACGCTCCCGTCGACATTTCTAATTTCCATAGAACAGTCAGGATGAACACTAATATATACATGGATTACGGTCAAAGGTCATTCGGTATGGATGGGGCAAAATGGAACATTAGTGACGGGCCATATTGGAACAATGTTTCAATTTGCCCCAACATATTTTCAAAGCCGGTAAAGTAATAAAAAAACTCTGGCATTTGCGTTCTGACGTTTTGTGCGTGTGATAGTAGCTATGTGCTTACATTTAAAAAAACTAAATCTCAGTTGCATATCCAGAAATAAGCCGAGGCACTCTGTTGTCGTTCATATGGTCACTAAGCGGATTTTTACCTAAAACGTCTTTAATTGATACGTTTTGGAGGCCGCATAAAGCATGTTCTTACCCCAAATGATCGGAATCACTGACATTATACTAGTATATGGCAGTTTTGTAACAATGAAGTTATATTTTTACCATATATCATGTGTAAACATTATTTCCTGTAATCTACAAGCTATATGATCCAGGAACCTGATGCTCAAAGTATATATAACAAGGGTTATATGCATTTTAATGCGTTCTATTTACAATGACACAATCGAATGAATGTAAGATGGAATAATTATTAATAATTTTATCAACATTGTACATGGTCAATGTCCCAACCAGACCAGACTTTGAGACAGTCAAAAAAATATTTTCACTTGAGTGATATCACATATTCGAAAGGATGGTATCATAAGTTCAGATTTATATATATCACAATGTGGCATTACATCATACTAAAAGGTAATTCATACAGTACGAAAACAAATGTTGAAATAAATGCTTTAGGCAAAATATTAATATGAGGCTCATTGTTCGGGACATGGAAATGACCTCAACACAACGGAAACTTAATTGTATTTGTATAAAGAACCAGAAAATTGCTTTTTTCATTTTTTCCTCTTATAGCGAAAAATGGTCTTCGAGTTCGCCATAATGATTGTCATATGTAAAACTTTAAAGGGCGACAGTCTAGTCAAGTACTATTTGCCAAGTATTCGATTTACTTCCCTTCATTTGGACGCTTTATATGGTTCATAATTTGAAAAGTGAACATTGTAGCAACGTTAAATGTCGCACCGACGCTAAATGTCGCATTTGACGTTATATGTCGCAAGGCTGACGCTAAATGTCGCAACCAACGCTAAATGTCGCAAAACCTCCTGACGCTATATGTCGCATCTGTAACGCTAAATGTCGCAACAAATAGCACTGACGCTATATGTCGCAACATCAACGCTAAATGTCGCACTCATTCTTCAACCCCTCTATAATTCAGTTATCCGCTTCACCCCCACAAACTCGTATATGCTTAATAAATAATGATTCCACCGTTCATGATAATGTTTCGTTAATCCCCTCCAAGATGTTTTTTACATTTGCTCGTTTGAATTGGGGATCTTATTTTTTACCTTGGCTTTTATTGTATATCGCCGTCGTTGGTGTGTGCACGTGTGTGTGTTGATATAGAACGAGGCGTGATGGACTTTCACACTAACGATATGATGTGTGTTTGTTTGTTACATCGGGGTTTACGCCATTTTCAACTCTAGTTCAGTCATATCGTGGCGGGCAATTATCCTAAATAGCTTTCCTGGACTTCATTTAGGCCTTAACCAGCACTAACCACATTCTATCCGTAAGCTTCTGCAAAGCTATCCCACAAAATTTAGAAGTGGAGGACAATTTAACATGTAATATCTTCAGTCAAATGTGTCATGGCAGCGTGGGCCTCGTCCGGGGCTCGAACTCACAACCTCGGTCATCAGACAAACGCTCTAACCACTGAGCTATCCGGGCGGGCACTAACGATATGAACTTTCACACTAATGCCCCCATCACACCAGAGCACCACGCTCACAAAGTTCCCATCACGTCCTGAAAATGTTGATGGACGTGGCGGGGACGGGGTCAAACTCGAAAATAATGATGCACCCAGGTTCTCACTACGTCCTTATAACGTCTTTGTCAGGTTCTCACTGTGTCTATTATGTTCACAGTAAGTTCATTACACGTGCAGCTTTCCGTTGTCACCAGGTCTATTGCGTTTATACTACGTCCCAATTACGTGCGCACTACGTCCATGCTGACTGAACTGCGCTCTTCCTATGTCCCAATAACGTCATCATTGCATTCACTAGCTCCGTATGTATACTGTAAAATGTGTCCATTTATTTTAACTGGTCATGATGGCCGAACAGAAGTGTTCTTTCTGCTGATAGCCATGCACTAACACAACATAATCTAGGCTTCTTCGTGTTCATTTTTCTTCTATTTCGTATTTAGAAATAAAATGGGAATTATACCATCCAAAATGGCTTGCTGTCCTGGTACAATAACAAATTGCATTCATTTGGTAACATATATTTGACTGGAAATGAAAGAATGGGGTATGAATCCAGTATTTATACCAAATACTCAGAACCTCAGGAACGTACTGGTCACCTGTTACAAACGTACTAAAGACGTGACGGAGCAAAATTACAACCTAGTGCTATCTTCTGTAACGTGATGTGGACGTACTATGGTCTTACATACACCTGGTTGAGACGTAGTGAGAACTTCATTGACGTAACAAAAGCGTGGTAACAACACAGTGACAACGCGGTGAAAATCGCTTGTTGTCGTTTCCGCACCACGCTTCTTCTGCGTCAATGAAATTCCAACTAGGTTTTGGTCACGTCTGTTACGTTCTTACTGCGTAAACATTGCTTTCTGATTTGACCACGTCCCCGCCATGTTAATTTTTACATGTCAAATGTCCAACCACGTCCTTCGCGTCCACGGAGACCATACCACGCTTGAACCGGTTCCTACTGCGTCCTCATCACGTTATTCAGGTTCTTGCCACGTCCTGTCAGGACGTGGTGAAGTAGTGCAATCGCGGCTCTAGTGTGATGGAGGTATAACGACATGGACTCTCCCACTAATGATATGGATTCGCACACTAATGATGTGCACTCTCGCAGTATTGATATATATTCACACAATAACGATTTGAACTTTCCCACTAATGATATAGATTCGCGCACTAAGGATATGGACTGCCCCATTAATGATATTGATTTTCACACAACGTGTCGGACTCTCCCACATATCAAATGCATTCGCACACGAATCATAAAGACTGTCCCATTAATGATAATGAGATTCGCACACTTACGACTTGGACTCTCCCACTAATGATATAGAAAATACACACTAACGACATAAAATTGCACACTATTAGTGTCACTAACGATATGAACTCGATATGAACGAGAAATAATTACATTGTAATCTAAAACGGAAACCGAAACACTTTCATAAAGAAAAAACATGTTGAACTACCGCCTGAGATTTGGTGTATAATTGTTAAAGCTCGTTTTGAAACTAAATCATTTGTCGCGATACCCTCTTCAAAGGGTGAATAGATTATTAAAAGATATTGTGAGCAGGACAACGCCGCCGCGATTGTATCTCAACCCTGTCCGGTTGGGTCTGGCAGAGGGTTAGTGCAGGCAATCCGTGATGTGATAACACATTCCCTATGGGTCAATGCATGTCTCTTTCTGTGGATGGTCTGATTTTGTGACCGGTATAGAATAGACGGCATATGGTATAGACGTCCATGGCATTAGTAATGAGACGTTCAAGATATTAGGATCTTAACAGCCAAAATTTCAAAGGTGGTCAAATCTGGCTTTTTTCTTAAATTACTCTTTAAAATATGTATTTGACAATTTTAGAAAGAGGTCTATTACTATGTAATTCTATAAAAATAATGGTTTACATGACAGAAAAAAACTATAATTATACTTCTAAATGGCTAAACCCCGAGTATCATAGATCAATAAATGATCATACTTTTATTAATAAAAAAAAAAACAATCTCACACGAAATAATGCATTTGTAGTTGTATTTCACTTTCATGTAATTGTATATCAATAATTATATCTAAAACGTACAAGTATCAGATATTAGTGCAGTGTATGACAATGAAAGAATTTCTTATTTTTTTTAATGCTTCGGAGACTTATTATTTACGATCTTTGTAGGCAAACAGTCAAGAAAATAGCGCTATGATATATATTTAAGGAACATAACTTATATTAAAAATAAACCCCCATTTCTAACAAGCATAATAAAACTTTACCGGGCTTACTGTTGCACAATATATCTTAAAGTAACTCTAGGGTAAACAAATGTTCCATTTTCTGGCATTATTTAGCCAACCACTAAAGTCACTTTTTCATCCTAAGTATGTTCTAAGATATTCAAAAATAATGTTTAAAGAAATCATAGAAAGAAACAAGAAATGTCTTTAAAAAGACAGTCGCGAAGTTGTTTCAATGTTATTTACACTATTAAAACCAAAAGTATAATCTTTATGAAATTCCTAAATTGCCGCTATGTACCTACCATGTGAACACAACTTATCGCTAGCAGTCCAATTAGGTCGCGTCTTAGAATGTTAATGTTAGGTAAGCTAAATAAATTACGTATTTAGTCATATCCACTGTATATCAATTCCAATAAATGTAAAATGTTTGCCAAGAACGGTATATAACATTATTTCGACCGCATAAGAATACATTTTTTACAAAGTTTACAACCACAAGAAGAACATATTAAACAGTTGCAGACTCGCTATAAGTTGGCGTGGTCTTTATTATTCTACGCTTGTAGATTTCATCCAATAAAAGGTTGATGTTATCTGATGTTGACTGTGTATAGTTGATGTTATCTGATGTTGACTGTAGTTGATGTTATCTGATGTTGACTGTATAGTTGATGTTATCTGATGTTGACTGTATAGTTGATGTTATCTGATGTTGACTGTAGTTGATGTTATCTGATGTTGACTGAAGTTGATGTTGTCTGATGTTAACTTTACAGTTGATGTCATCTGATGTTAATTGTAGTTGATGTTATCTGATGTTGACTGTATAGTTGATGTTATCTGATGTTGACAGTATAGTTGATGTCATCTGATGTCGACTGTTTAGTTGATGTCATCTGACTGTGGGTAATATTATCTGATGTTGACTGTATAGTTGATGTCACCTGATGTTGACTGTTTAGTTGATGTTATCTGATGTTGACTGTTTAGTTGATGTTATCTGATGTTGACTGTTTAGTTGATGTTATCTGATGTTGAATGTTTAGTTGATGTTATCTGATGTTGACTGTATAGTTGATGTTATCTGATGTTGACTGTATAGTTGATGTCATCTGATGTTGACTGTTTAGTTGATGTTATCTGATGTTGACTGTATAGTTGATGTTATCTGATGTTGACTGTAGTTGATGTTATCTGATGTTGACTGTAGTTGATGTTATCTGATGTTGACTGTATAGTTGATGTTGTCTGATGTGAACTTTACAGTTGATGTTATCTGATGTTCATTGTAGTTGATGTTATCTGATGTTGACTGTATAGTTGATGTTATCTGATGTTGACTGTATAGTTGATGTCATCTGATGTTGACTGTTTAGTTGATGTCATCTGATGTTGACTGTAGTTGATGTTATCTGATGTTGACTGTGTATAGTTGATGTTATCTGATGTTTACTGTAGTTGATGTTATCTGATGTTGACTGTAGTTGATGTTATCTGATGTTGACTGTGTATAGTTGATGTTATCTGATGTTGACTGTATAGTTGATGTTATCTGATGTTGACTGTAGTTGATGTTATCTGATGTTGACTGTAGTTGATGTTATCTGATGTTGACTGTAGTTGATGTTATCTGATGTTGACTGTAGTTGATGTTATCTGATGTTGACTGAAGTTGATGTTGTCTGATGTTAACTTTACAGTTGATGTTATCTGATGTTCATTGTAGTTGATGTTATCTGATGTTGACTGTGTATAGTTGATGTTATCTGATGTTGACTGTAGTTGATGTCATCTGATGTTGACTGTAGTTGATGTTATCTGATGTTGACTGTGTATAGTTGATGTTATCTGATGTTGACTGTATAGTTGATGTTATCTGATGTTGACTGTAGTTGATGTTATCTGATGTTGACTGAAGTTGATGTTGTCTGATGTTAACTTTACAGTTGATGTTATCTGATGTTCATTGTAGTTGATGTTATCTGATGTTGACTGTATAGCTGATGTTATCTGATGTTGACTGTATAGTTGATGTCATCTGATGTTGACTGTTTAGTTGATGTCATCTGACTGTGGGTAATATTATCTGATGTTGACTGTATAGTTGATGTCATCTGATGTTGACTGTATAGTTGATGTTATCTGATGTTGACTGTTTAGTTGATGTTATCTAACATTTCTAAATTATTCAAATTATTCAGATTTTCTATTTTGACCCCTACCAACTTCGCCATTACCTCACTCGAAAAGTTTTCATCACAGCAATATGAGGTCAACTGATATGGATTCAAAAATGAATCAACTTGATTTTCCGTATAGGTCTTACTACCATCAATCTTATACTTTTCCAGCAATATTTTCTGTAATAGGGTGGGTCGTTTCTACATTTGCTAAAAGTATTATGTTACATATACATTTGTTTTATACATGTACTTGTTTAACGACGTTCTGTGGGCAACTTGTTTTGTTTTTCGTATGACTGTGTAAGATATTGAAATAAGATAAATACAAAACAAAATGAGACCACTAACTGAAAAAAATGTAATTTTCAGTGTGATATGATTCTTTAACTCTTTTGTGCATTGAAATATATCGCACACACCTACATGTATATTATAGCGAGTTGACTTTTCGTCCCTTATTGAGTTACACAAATTATTACGATTTATGATCACATGGTATGTTTGATGTCATAGAAGTCAGTTTGAATATAACACACCAATAACTTAAACACAAAATAATTTGTATAAATAAGGGATATTTTCTATCAACACATTTCGTGAACGAACTTTGGATAAAAACACGTGCTTCACGAATCCGTCTTATTCATCAAAGCAAACATCCTTTATTGCTGTATT
This sequence comes from Lutraria lutraria, assembly GCA_964023205.1. Classification (NCBI taxonomy): domain Eukaryota; kingdom Metazoa; phylum Mollusca; class Bivalvia; order Venerida; family Mactridae; genus Lutraria; species Lutraria lutraria. The sequence continues at coordinate 9,599,336 of OZ026844.1, read as the reverse complement.
TATCGCACATTCTTTCTTTTGATCAATATATTTTTTTTAAACTTTGCATGATCGTAGCATATTATGATAACAGAAACATTTTAATCGAAAAAAAGTGGGGATCACTAATCTCGTTTTTGAGTTATCTGCCATTGAATTTGGATTTTTTGCTTATCTTAGGTCATTTCAAGGGCACGTCCGTCGGCAAAGGAAACGTTAAAGTGGGATTCATCACTAAAGACAACACTACGCCAACATCTTCCGATGTTGTTTTAGCCATTGCCGACGTTCCCGGCGGTGACGGTCCATCATCACTACGCCACGGTACGGCCGCCTGCACGATATTCCACGCCCCTGGAGACGTCTTCTTACCGCATGCAACTTACATTCCTTCAGCGACTTCCTATGACCACGAACGTTGTGGATTGCGCCATGAAGACGGTTTCGCAGGTGACGTTGACGGATGAAATTGTCCTGTCGTACAGACATCACGCCGGGTGCACCGGGCCGGGGTGTATCAGATAAGCTCCCTGTTGCATTTACCCGTCGAACAAGACGTACTGTTGTCGATCTTAAAACGTTAAAACGTCTTGCAACGTGACCTTGAGAATGACGTCGGTTGTAGACGCACTGGCCAAGGATCGAGGGCAGACAGTTAGTTAGGGGTTTGTCAGATAAGTTCGATGTAGGTTTTGGTCGAAATAAAGAATTGTAAAGTAATTGTACATGTTATGACACTCATGATTCTCGTAGAAAACTAGATTTACGTGAAACAGAAACTCTTATCTTATGCCACTAGCACCCTAGTATATTGACTAGTAAATAAATTCCGTCATGCAATTATAACCACTTTTTGTAATAGTTTCACTCATTTTGTCCTGTAAAGATATAGAATTATGTACATTGCAAACGGATGCTTAAAACTGCTCATGTTCTGTAGAGATGCATCTTCATATACTTTCAAACACATGGATTTGTATGACAGTACATAAATCATGATATGTATAAAAGATTGACCAACGATGATGCCCGTTTTAAATGTAGAATACACAGATTTGATAGGTCCTCGATCATACACGTATCATAAAAATAACATCGGATACATTTCATTGTCCTGTAATGTGAACACAAATGGCCTCATTATTAGTTTTGAAAGATGAACAATATATGAAGAGCCACGTAATACAAAACACGGAAAGGTTCGAAAAATTACACTTAAAATATACATACATGCATGTATACAGTATGACCATTCTGCAGGTTAATCATACACACATAACTAATCATCAATGCATTATGTATTTAATTAACTTCACCGTAATAACTGATGTAATTCAGTAGTAAGACTGACATTGAAGTCAGGTAGAGGTAGGTAGATATTTACTGATCGTGGTTCGTGTAGAGGCTTTAGCGCCTGGTCCTAGCTCACGTAGAAGCTTGACTATTTGACCTTAGTTTCTATAGAATCTTTGACCCTAGTCCATGTAGAGGATTCCCAATCTACCCTCATCAACCAAACTCACTTTGACCTTGACTATGAACAAAACTGGACTTGGAATTATTCAAATGGACTATTTCTTGCCAAGCATGCCATTGATAACATCAACTATATACACAGTCAACATCAGATAACATCAACCTTTCATTGGATGAAATCTACAAGCGTAGAATAATTAAGACCACGCCAACTTATAGCGAGTCTGCAACTGTTTAATATGTTCTTCTTGTGGTTGTAAACTTTGTAAAAAATGAAACCGATTTTAAAGAATAGCACAGTTTGTTGAATTGTTATGAATACATGTACAATTAAAATACTTATTAATAATGTCGTTCTTTGTTTCGGTGCGATAATCAAGTCATGGCAATTATCATATACATTTCATTATAAAAGATAGGTAAAAAAGTAAGACAGTTAAAAGTTCTGCCTATGTCTGTCTTGATGTATGCTCGATAAGTTCATTCTTAATTGAATCTGCTAAATCATATACGATTAACATTATTTTACGTATTATTTATATATCATTTTGCAAGCGTATTTTGTTAACTTTGTGTTGTATCGGAAGCGTCAGTGTTTGGAATGTGTTGTGTCATTTGGAATTTAATTATGGCAGTTGTTGTTGGTCATAGCCAAACCAAATATTTGGAACAATATATGAATAGTGAAAAGTTTGTGGTGTTTTCTTACTCTGGCGCAAGAACGTTGGACTTTCTGGATAAAAAGTGTGTATTTGAAGTTGTGCCGTTTTTCCCCGTAAGTTTATTATTTGTGTATAGATTTGTACCAAATTTGATATTAATTGTATCGAAAATCTATTTATTTCATGTTTTTCTGGTCGTTGAATAGTTAAATAAGATCAGTATTATTGTATAAGACTGTTTTGATTTAATATCAAGGTATTTTGTCTAACTTTGCAAAACACGTCAACATATTGCATCTTGCTAAACGGAAATTTACTACAATTAAAGTAGTTGAATTTGTGTGATTTTTTGTTCACCGTGAAATCAATTTACTAGTTTACAATTATATCCTAATGGAGAATTGCGAATTGTCAAAGTTATAAATATATATAATTTATATAGTGAAAATCGTTAATGTATTTAATAAAATTGATTATATTGCATAATTGTATTATGCTGCTTTGTGTATACAACAATCGCTAGGTGATAATTGGATTAACGAGGGTGAGTGGCCGACACGCGTTTACAATAAACAGGTGTTGATTAAACAATACCGAGCTGCATATCCCTTAAAAAACGTCAAATACTTAACTACAAAAACCGATCGATGTTATATATGACTGTTCTCTTAAATGGGGTTTAAGAGTAAAAAAATATGTATTTTCGATAAAGAAAAACATTTATTTTTGTAAATTTAATGTCAATACCGAAAAAAAGAAATTGTCAACACTTTGATAAGGAATGATATCATTTTGGATACGAATACTAATTCCGAGTTTAACATTTGCAATCAAACATTGAAACCTTCTTTTTGCTCATTCAATTGTCTACATTTATCAGTTGTATATAATTATAATTGTAATCATTAAAAAACAATAAATGAACTTGACAATTATAAGGAAGATGTACATGGTTCTATATTATAAGTTTGAATATTGTCCGTTAATCTAAATATATTCATTTAACAAATAACATTTAACGTATAATTGATAATATTTCAGACTGTAGTTGTTATGACTGGTGCCAATGATATATTGAAAAAGTGACCAGTGGATATTGTGGACGACATATTGACTTTATGCGAAGTCATACGATACCAATCACCAAGGTAAGATGTCCGTATACATATTGACCTTATCCGAGCGTGATATAAAACTTTCGCCTTTTCATATATGAAGTAACCTCGTCTATTATTCATCATTAATTAGTTGATACTTCCTTTGAATGTACAATCGTATCTATACATGTATGTAAATGTCACTGTTCGCTAATCTTATATTATGCATAATTGTATCATTGTGGGCTTTTTAGCCTTTTGGAAATAAAATGTTTCTCTCATATAATGTAATTAATCGATGAAGATAAAATGAAAACGTTAGTTACCTAACGACCGATGTTCATTGTTTAACACTGATGTTGATTATGACATTCGATCAGCATATTAGATTAATATTTTTTATGTATCAAAAATAATATATATATATATGTGTGTATCCTTATACGGAATCTTTTCCAAATGTTTTTCTACCAATATAGTTGTTAAATTATGATAGATAGATCACGTTTAATACTGTTTCAATAATGTTTATCAGAGTCAAGTAAATTAATAATAAAAAAGAATTAACATTTCATAGGTATTATATACATTTTGATTGCCAACCGGTCTCGTCGTTAAATTGTGATGCACGTTAATTGTTATTCTTTTTTCAGCGCCAAAATACTGGTGTCCGAGATTTTGCCTCGTGAGCAAAATCTATTCGATGGATGTAGAATTAGTGTGGATGTCTTACGCCGATGGAACAACGATGCAATAAACCGCATTATACGCCGAGAGACATCAGATGTGACTAATATAAGTGTGACAGAAACAACAGAGTTTCATGGTAAATATATTAATTAAGTAATTGTAGTGAAAATATGATTTCGTCCGTGCTAACAATTAGTGTTGATATACTCATGATACAAATAAAGTATGAACGAATCAATATTTAACAGAACATTTATAATTTATTTAGTATTACATTAAATCAAGTTGAATTAAATTGAAGACTTATAATATACAATTAATATCTTTTAACATGTTAACATTGTCGTCATTGACAGATGGTCTTTATTTAAATGTTAATTTATTCTAGATAATCCATGACTGTTTGTAAAGAATGACCGTTATTAAAAGGATATCATTCATTCAAAAGTGACCCCTAACACAGGTTTGACTGTTTATGTTGGTATGTTTATGAATGCTTGTGTGTTTTTCAGGCTCTGGTAGACGATATCTAGGAAGGGACGGATTACATCTAAATAAATTTGGAAATGACAAGTTGTCAGAGTCGTTTGTTAGGGCTCTAGATATGATTAGGCCATTGAAAAGACATTTTAGATATTCGCCTCAGTCAACATTCACTGGACCTCGCCGCTATAGTTATGTATTAAAGGATAGTGTTAGTGGTTGTCGTGTTAGTCCAACGGTGAATGTAGTGAAGGATAGTCATAGTGATTGTCGTGTTAGTCCAACGGTGAATGTAGTGAGTGATAGTGTTAGTGGTTGTCGTGTTAGTCCAATGGTGAATGTAGTGAGTGATAGTGTTAGTGGTTGTCGTGTTAGTCCAATGGTGAATGTAGTGAGTGATAGTGTTAGTGGTTGTCGTGTTAGTCCAACGGTGAATGTAGTGAGTGATAGTGTTAGTGGTTATCGTGTTAGTCCAATGGTGAATGTAGTGAAGGATAGTCATAGTGGTTGTCGTGTTAGTCCAACGGTGAATGTAGTGAGTGATAGTGTTAGTGGTTGTCGTGTTAGTCCAATGGTGAATGTAGTGAGTGATAGTGTTAGTGGTTGTCGTGTTAGTCCAACGGTGAATGTAGTGAGTGATAGTGTTAGTGGTTGTCGTGTTAGTCCAATGGTGAATGTAGTGAAGGATAGTTATAGTGGTTGTCGTGTTAGTCCAACGGTGAATGTAGTGAGTGATAGTGTTAGTGGTTGTCGTGTTAGTCCAATGGTGAATGTAGTGAAGGATAGTTATAGTGGTTGTCGTGTTAGTCCAATGGTGAATGTAGTGAAGGATAGTTATAGTGATTGTCGTGTTAGTCCAATGGTGAATGTAGTGAAGGATAGTTATAGTGGTTGTCGTGTTAGTCCAACGGTGAATGTAGTGAAGGATAGTTATAGTGGTTGTCGTGTTAGTCCAATGGTGAATGTAGTGAAGGATAGTTATAGTGGTTGTCGTGTTAGTCCAACGGTGAATGTAGTGAGTGATAGTGTTAGTGGTTTTCGTGTTAGTCCAATGGTGAATGTAGTGAAGGATATTTATAGTGGTTGTCGTGTTAGTCCAATGGTGAATGTAGTGAAGGATAGTTATAGTGGTTGTCGTGTTAGTCCAATGGTGAATGTAGTGAAGGATAGTTATAGTGGTTGTCGTTTTAGTCCAATGGTGAATGTAGTGAGTGATAGTGTTAGTGGTTGTCGTGTTAGTCCAATGGTGAATGTAGTGAAGGATAGTTATAGTGATTGTCGTGTTAGTCCAATGGTGAATGTAGTGAGTGATAGTTATAGTGGTTGTCGTGTTAGTCCAATGGTGAATGTAGTGAAGGATAGTTATAGTGGTTGTCGTGTTAGTCCAATGGTGAATGTAGTGAGTGATAGTGTTAGTGGTTGTCGTGTTAGTCCAATGATGAATGTAGTGAAGGATAGTTATAGTGGTTGTCGTGTTAGTCAAATGGTGAATGTAGTGAAGGATAGTTATAGTGGTTGTCGTGTTAGTCCAATGGTGAATGTAGTGAAGGATAGTTATAGTGGTTGTCGTGTTAGTCCAATGGTGAATGTAGTGAGTCATAGTGTTAGTGGTTGTCGTGTTAGTCCAATGGTGAATGTAGTGAAGGATAGTTATAGTGGTTGTCGTGTTAGTCCAATGGTGAATGTAGTGAGTGATAGTGTTAGTGGTTGTCGTGTTAGTCCAACGGTGAATGTAGTGAGTGATAGTGTTAGTGGTTGTCGTGTTAGTCCAATGATGAATGTAGTGAAGGATAGTTATAGTGGTTGTCGTGTTAGTCCAATGGTGAATGTAGTGAAGGATAGTTATAGTGATTGTCGTGTTAGTCCAACGGTGAATGTAGTGAGTGATAGTTATAGTGATTGTCGTGTTAGTCCAACGGTGAATGTAGTGAGTGATAGTGTTAGTGGTTGTCGTGTTAGTCCAATGGTGAATGTAGTGAAGGATAGTTATAGTGATTGTCGTGTTAGTCCAATGGTGAATGTAGTGAAGGATAGTTATAGTGATTGTCGTGTTAGTCCAATGGTGAATGTAGTGAAGGATAGTTATAGTGATTGTCGTGTTAGTCCAACGGTGAATGTAGTGAGTGATAGTTATAGTGATTGTCGTGTTAGTCCAATGGTGAATGTAGTGAAGGATAGTTATAGTGGTTGTCGTGTTAGTCCAACGGTGAATGTAGTGAGTGATAGTGTTAGTGGTTGTCGTGTTAGTCCAATGGTGAATGTAGTGAAGGATAGTTATAGTGATTGTCGTGTTAGTCCAACGGTGAATGTAGTGAGTGATAGTGTTAGTGGTTGTCGTGTTAGTCCAATGGTGAATGTAGTGAGTGATAGTGTTAGTGGTTGTCGTGTTAGTCCAATGGTGAATGTAGTGAAGGATAGTTATAGTGATTGTCGTGTTAGTCCAATGGTGAATGTAGTGAAGGATAGTTATAGTGGTTGTCGTGTTAGTCAAATGGTGAATGTAGTGAGTGATAGTTATAGTGGTTGTCGTGTTAGTCCAATGGTGAATGTAGTGAAGGATAGTTATAGTGGTTGTCGTGTTAGTCAAATGGTGAATGTAGTGAAGGATAGTTATAGTGGTTGTCGTGTTAGTCCAATGGTGAATGTAGTGAAGGATAGTTATAGTGGTTGTCGTGTTAGTCCAATGGTGAATGTAGTGAAGGATAGTTATAGTGATTGTCGTGTTAGTCCAACGGTGAATGTAGTGAGTGTTCTTAGTTCATTATTATTAATTAAACTGTATAAGCGTTTGTTATATATATTTTATTTTCGAAATCAGTAGGCACTGAAGCCCATGTGATATCTAATACACTTAATGCTTTGTCTATTTGTCTGATCTGTAAATGTTTCTGATTTACATGTATACTTGTTCTATTATTATTTCTGTTATGCACAATTTATCTGATATAGCTATTATTATTTCTGTTATGTACAATTTGTCACATTCTATTTTGTACGATTTGTATGTTCTGTTTTTAGTCCCATATCGATGTTTAACGTATCTGTCTGTCTGTCCGACCTAAAACAGTTCCAAATCTATACCTAACTGCTATGCTATGTTGATACGTATGCTTTTTTATAATTTATCTTCTATAATAATATTTATGTTTTGTAATTGTAAATTTTGTTTTGTTAAATTTGTCTGCTATATTATTATTATTTAAGTTCTTTATAATGTGTCGTCTCTGTTATTATTTCTGTTGATATTTTGTTTTGTATACTCTGTCTCTTATGTGTAAATATTTGTCTTTTGTGTATGTTCCTGTTTTGTATACATGTCTGATTCCCTTTTGTTATTTATTATGAATAAACAGTAAATTTATACGTTGGTTTTGTTCTTACTTTATATCTTTTTTTCCAATAATGTGATATTGTTACCATCCTTTAACCCTTGTAAATATTTAGCTTCATAAATACTCGCCTAGTTCTGTTGTTAATTAATAACCAATTTATCATTCGCTCTCTGCACTATCATATACTGTTGGTGTTCTGGCATTCTGATTAACAACTCTTAACCCCTAAACCCCGATAAGCTCCAATTTCGCCGTTTCTTGGGAGTAAATGTGGGAATTTTAGCAAATATTAATGACCTTTGTTTTTAGAGCAAGTTTTTGGCCAGACGATCAACATCTAAAAATTTTATAAAGAAATAAAAGTTATATACAAATTTTCAAGTGGTTTGTCCACGGAATTTTCAACTAATGAAATAATTTAATCTGAAGAATTGAAATCTTCATGTATTGCTATAATTAAGTGCATAGCATAAATATTGGATATTCCACACTAACGGGGATTTTTGAATAGTGCTTCAAGGTAACAATTAATAATTTTCTTTGTATTAAGTATATTATTATTCTAGTAAATAATTCTACTAAGTAGTCATAACAGGAATAATATTTGTAATGACAGTTTTAAATGTCATTCATTGTTGTTAAATATTGCTTTTGTGAAATTATATTAATGCATGATATCTTAATTTGCTTAGTGTCTATACAAGTTTCGTATAATGTTGTAGATCCCAAGAGGGGAGGTTTTTTCTTTAACCGACACAAGAAGCCATTTATGAGCATACGAAGTTATAATTAATCACCATAAGAAGTTGTACCTAATCTACGCAACAAATTAGTTCCTATCAACATTAAGAAGTTCAATGGATATATTGTATCAAGACCAGTTTTGATTTTGGACATAATTATTTCCAGAATAGCGGTTATATTTCTGGAAGTGTATCAAGTTCCAGGACAGTGTTATATTTCAAGAATAAGCTTATCATTCAAGAACAGTGTTAAATACATAGATTAATCTACAAGCGTTTTAAATTAACTTTACATTATATATATGATGAACATTCATGGATATTTCTGTGATTTCTAATAATTTGATTGTCATTAATTGAATTGTTTTCTTTCTTTTATATGCTGGTTTGAAAGTCCTGTTATTTTCATTATTACGTAATCTAGTTATAATTATGTTAAATTCTTTTGATATCTTTTTGTAAATAGATTTTTGGAAACTTTAAATCTTGTTCTGTTACTCAATAAGGCATAGCTAGTACGTAACAATAATTTCATATCATAATGTGATATATCTTACTATTGCTCGGTGATCGTACGATCTGACTATACGTCTTAAAAGGGTGATAAACAGTTTGAGTGTTAGATTAACAATTAACCAAATAAAATCTTTGGTAAATTTAACGTATTCTAAAACATATTTATTATCAACCAATTTTCATAAAGTTAACATTTTCTGAAAACTGAGAGCTGATTTAGCTTTATCATGAACAAATAAAAATAGAAATAAGTTAAAAAAAAAAAAAATTAGACCCTAGGGCCGTGGAATTCGAACCCAAAAATAAGCGGTTATTTTATTTTTGTCGAAAAATAGGTGAAGTTCCACTCGATCAAAAACATCTTTTCCGATAAGATATATGAAATATAATTACATTATTTATCTGAAAGCTGAGAGCTTTATCTTTAATATGATATGTTAAAATAAAAAATCTGTTGAGAAATAAAAATATTATACCCTAGGGCCGTGGAATTGTTTCTTTTTCTCTTAATTATCTGACTAGGGCCGGCGAATACACACTCTCGCCACCACGCCGCAAAGGATTATGGGATTCTGGAATAAGGCGGCAAATCGTTCTATACATAGCGTGACATATGCATAGCGCTACCGTAGTGTACACATTGGGCGGCAAATGACATATCATAGTTCCAACAACAACAACAAGTTTCCATTATGAAGTCACAGATGGAATAGAATCCATTAATGGTCAGAAGTGCTTCCTGACAGCAGGTTATTTTCAAGGTTTATACTATTTATTCATAATTTTGTTATTGTTCTTTGATATATATGCTATATTTATACATTTCCATGCTTATTGACGGCAAATTGTACTTTGAACCATTGAAAAGACAAACTTGACAAAACTCCGACATTGTTTTGGTCCTTCCGCAATGAGACGTAGCGGGCAATAGATGAAATAGCAAAATCAGGAACGGATTGCTCGTACGTCTCATAAATGTAGACTACCACTCACCATGATCTACACATTCTTATTCTCAAGCATTCCAGATAACACCAACTGTAAACTACCATAAGTATTCCTTCTATCCCAGTGAGCATTCGTCATGAATATTGGGGAATTTGGCCTGTCTGGTTTGCTCAGTGGCTAGAGAATTGGTCTACCAATCAAGAAGTTGTGAGTTCAAAGCCCCGGCAAGGCGGTCACTCTGTGACAAATTTGTCTTTTAGCAGTGTGGTATATTGTATTTATGAATTGACTAGGATATCCACTAGCCCTATTAACTCAGTTGGTAGAGCATATGACTTGCAAGTAGGTGGTCACGGGTTCAAGCCCAGCATTGGGTACATTGTTTTCCTTCTTATGGACTGATGGTTAAATTTGTCATCCACCTCTGTTAATGACTAAATGAGTGTTTCTGAGGTATAAGATAAAAAAACAAAAACATCATGAATATTGCCCACTAATCAGTAAAATTCATCAATTAAGGTTAAAGGTGGCTTATACCACCCATACCCTGTGTTACATGGACGTTGAATATTTGTGCTACGAATTGCCATACATGTGTTTCCTGGTTTGTAACTTCTGTTTTGACAATCATGTACATTTACAGTTTATTTTATATTGAATAATTTCTTTGAATTGTGACCCTGGGTTTAACCAATTGAATTGACGTAGTTAAGTAAATGAATAATAGGCTTACGTCTCTGATCCGCATAGAATGATAGATGAAGATAAAACACAAAGCAAGGACTGAGTCTGCGCTTAGCATGTGAAGGGTTGAAGTAAATATAATTCTTAATGATATTCAAGATGTATGTATTTACACCTTTCAGGGTATGGAACTGGAAGGTATAAAAGTTAAATGCGTAAAAGTTAACGGCTATCCAGATATTAAGGAAACATACAAGGTAATAAAATCATGTATTAGATGCAAAGAATTCAGTCGATGCAGGTAGATTCTACTTTACTTGTTTTACAATAAATTGACTTTTTTGTTATTGTTCTTTGATATATATGCTATATTTATACATTTCCATGCTTATTGACGGCAAATTGTACTTTGAACCATTGAAAAGACAAACTTGACAAAACTCCGACATTGTTTTGGTCCTTCCGCAATGAGACGTAGCGGGCAATAGATGAAATAGCAAAATCAGGAACGGATTGCTCGTACGTCTCATAAATGTAGACTACCACTCACCATGATCTACACATTCTTATTCTCAAGCATTCCAGATAACACCAACTAAATGAGTGTTTCTGAGGTATAAGATAAAAAAACAAAAACATCATGAATATTGCCCACTAATCAGTAAAATTCATCAATTAAGGTTAAAGGTGGCTTATACCACCCATACCCTGTGTTACATGGACGTTGAATATTTGTGCTACGAATTGCCATACATGTGTTTCCTGGTTTGTAACTTCTGTTTTGACAATCATGTACATTTACAGTTTATTTTATATTGAATAATTTCTTTGAATTGTGACCCTGGGGTTAACCAATTGAATTGACGTAGTTAAGTAAATGAATAATAGGCTTACGTCTCTGATCCGCATAGAATGATAGATGAAGATAAAACACAAAGCAAGGACTGAGTCTGCGCTTAGCATGTGAAGGGTTGAAGTAAATATAATTCTTAATGATATTCAAGATGTATGTATTTACACATTTCAGGGTATGGAACTGGAAGGTATAAAAGTTAAATGCGTAAAAGTGAACGGCCATCCAGAGACCAAGGCTATGATTGAGGAAACATACAAGGTAATAAAATCTTGTATTAGATGTAAAGAATTCAGTCGATGCAGGTAGATTCTACTTTACTTGTTTTACAATAAATTGACTTTTTTGTTATTGTTCTTTGATATATATGCTATATTTATACATTTCCATGCTTATTGACGGCAAATTGTACTTTGAACCATTGAAAAGACAAACTTGACAAAACTCCGACATTGTTTTGGTCCTTCCGCAATGAGACGTAGCGGGCAATAGATGAAATAGCAAAATCAGGAACGGATTACTCGTACGTCTCATAAATGTAGACTACCACTCACCATGATCTACACATTCTTATTCTCAAGCATTCCAGATAACACCAACTAAATGAGTGTTTCTGAGGTATAAGATAAAAAAACAAAAACATCATGAATATTGCCCACTAATCAGTAAAATTCATCAATTAAGGTTAAAGGTGGCTTATACCACCCATACCCTGTGTTACATGGACGTTGAATATTTGTGCTACGAATTGCCATACATGTGTTTCCTGGTTTGTAACTTCTGTTTTGACAATCATGTACATTTACAGTTTATTTTATATTGAATAATTTCTTTGAATTGTGATCCTGGGGTTAACCAATTGAATTGACGTAGTTAAGTAAATGAATAATAGGCTTACGTCTCTGATCCGCATAGAATGATAGATGAAGATAAAACACAAAGCAAGGACTGAGTCTGCGCTTAGCATGTGAAGGGTTGAAGTAAATATAATTCTTAATGATATTCAAGATGTATGTATTTACACCTTTCAGGGTATGGAACTGGAAGGTATAAAAGTTAAATGCGTAAAAGTTAACGGCTATCCAGATACCAAGGCTATGATTGAGGAAACATACAAGGTAATAAAATCATGTATTAGATGTAAAGAATTCAGTCGATGCAGGTAGATTCTACTTTACTTGTTTTACAATAAATTGACTTTTTTGTTATTGTTCTTTGATATATATGCTATATTTATACATTTCCATGCTTATTGACGGCAAATTGTACTTTGAACCATTGAAAAGACAAACTTGACAAAACTCCGACATTGTTTTGGTCCTTCCGCAATGAGACGTAGCGGGCAATAGATGAAATAGCAAAATCAGGAACGGATTGCTCGTACGTCTCATAAATGTAGACTACCACTCACCATGATCTACACATTCTTATTCTCAAGCATTCCAGATAACACCAACTAAATGAGTGTTTCTGAGGTATAAGATAAAAAAACAAAAACATCATGAATATTGCCCACTAATCAGTAAAATTCATCAATTAAGGTTAAAGGTGGCTTATACCACCCATACCCTGTGTTACATGGACGTTGAATATTTGTGCTACGAATTGCCATACATGTGTTTCCTGGTTTGTAACTTCTGTTTTGACAATCATGTACATTTACAGTTTATTTTATATTGAATAATTTCTTTGAATTGTGACCCTGGGGTTAACCAATTGAATTGACGTAGTTAAGTAAATGAATAATAGGCTTACGTCTCTGATCCGCATAGAATGATAGATGAAGATAAAACACAAAGCAAGGACTGAGTCTGCGCTTAGCATGTGAAGGGTTGAAGTAAATATAATTCTTAATGATATTCAAGATGTATGTATTTACACCTTTCAGGGTATGGAACTGGAAGGTATAAAAGTTAAATGTGTAAAAGTTAACGGCCATCCAGAGACTAAGGCTTTGATTGAGGAAGCATACAAGGTAATAAAATCTTGTATTAGATGTAAAGAATTCAGTCGATGCAGGTAGATTCTACTTTACTTGTTTTACAATAAATTGACTTTTTTGTTATTGTTCTTTGATATATATGCTATATTTATACATTTCCATGCTTATTGACGGCAAATTGTACTTTGAACCATTGAAAAGACAAACTTGACAAAACTCCGACATTGTTTTGGTCCTTCCGCAATGAGACGTAGCGGGCAATAGATGAAATAGCAAAATCAGGAACGGATTACTCGTACGTCTCATAAATGTAGACTACCACTCACCATGATCTACACATTCTTATTCTCAAGCATTCCAGATAACACCAACTAAATGAGTGTTTCTGAGGTATAAGATAAAAAAACAAAAACATCATGAATATTGCCCACTAATCAGTAAAATTCATCAATTAAGGTTAAAGGTGGCTTATACCACCCATACCCTGTGTTACATGGACGTTGAATATTTGTGCTACGAATTGCCATACATGTGTTTCCTGGTTTGTAACTTCTGTTTTGACAATCATGTACATTTACAGTTTATTTTATATTGAATAATTTCTTTGAATTGTGACCCTGGGGTTAACCAATTGAATTGACGTAGTTAAGTAAATGAATAATAGGCTTACGTCTCTGATCCGCATAGAATGATAGATGAAGATAAAACACAAAGCAAGGACTGAGTCTGCGCTTAGCATGTGAAGGGTTGAAGTAAATATAATTCTTAATGATATTCAAGATGTATGTATTTACACATTTCAGGGTATGGAACTGGAAGGTATAAAAGTTAAATGCGTAAAAGTGAACGGCCATCCAGAGACTAAGGCTGTGATTGATGAAGCATACAAGGTAATAAAATCTTGTATTAGATGTAAAGAATTCAGTCGATGCAGGTAGATTCTACTTTACTTGTTTTACAATAAATTGACTTTTTTGTTATTGTTCTTTGATATATATGCTATATTTATACATTTCCATGCTTATTGACGGCAAATTGTACTTTGAACCATTGAAAAGACAAACTTGACAAAACTCCGACATTGTTTTGGTCCTTCCGCAATGAGACGTAGCGGGCAATAGATGAAATAGCAAAATCAGGAACGGATTACTCGTACGTCTCATAAATGTAGACTACCACTCACCATGATCTACACATTCTTATTCTCAAGCATTCCAGATAACACCAACTAAATGAGTGTTTCTGAGGTATAAGATAAAAAAACAAAAACATCATGAATATTGCCCACTAATCAGTAAAATTCATCAATTAAGGTTAAAGGTGGCTTATACCACCCATACCCTGTGTTACATGGACGTTGAATATTTGTGCTACGAATTGCCATACATGTGTTTCCTGGTTTGTAACTTCTGTTTTGACAATCATGTACATTTACAGTTTATTTTATATTGAATAATTTCTTTGAATTGTGACCCTGGGGTTAACCAATTGAATTGACGTAGTTAAGTAAATGAATAATAGGCTTACGTCTCTGATCCGCAAAGAATGATAGATGAAGATAAAACACAAAGCAAGGACTGAGTCTGCGCTTAGCATGTGAAGGGTTGAAGTAAATATAATTCTTAATGATATTCAAGATGTATGTATTTACACCTTTCAGGGTATGGAACTGGAAGGTATAAAAGTTAAATGCGTAAAAGTTAACGGCCATCCAGAGACTAAGGCTATGATTGAGGAAGCATACAAGGTAATAAAATCATGTATTAGATGTAAAGAATTCAGTCGATGCAGGTAGATTCTACTTTACTTGTTTTACAATAAATTGACTTTTTATATATACTCAGCGTCACTAGAAACTTACCACCCTACACACCCCTATATATTTCAAATTTTAACATCCTGTGTAAACTGCTTCATACAATAGTTTATATTACTAAAATGTGTAGCCAAAGGCGTTTATACTGTCCCGATACAATGGTCTCAATTTCGACCACGAACTGCACGTGCAAATTGACGTTTTTGTACAAAGCCAAAATCTACACAAACTTTATCACAAAACATTCGTGGTTTACGCAAGTTAGTGTTTATGCGAACAAAAAGACTATAAAATTTGAACAGAAATTGCTAAAAATTGGACGTTTGTCAGACGCCCAACGTCAACAGGCTATCGGTATGGTCGACGTCGGAGTGGCGTTTCGGGAAGTAGCCCGTAGAATGGGCTGTTCTCACCGAACAATTATCAATCTTGTCCAGAGACGCCATCAGACAGGGTCTGTCGACGATAGACCGCGCCAAGGACGTCCGAAGGTGACGCCAAGACGTACTGACCGTCAAATCACCATCACCCATCTTCGTAATAGGTTCCAGTCAGCTACAAAAACGGCACGAGAGACACCTGGACTTCAGAATGGCCGGATTAGCGCATCTACTGTGCGACGTCGCTTAAAGACGGCAGCGTTGCATGCACATAACACTTACCGGGGTAACGTGTTAACGCCAGAGCGTCGTCAAAACCGTGTTAACTGGTATACGTTGCACCGGAGATGGCTAAATAGACAGTGGCAAGGTGTAGTATTTACGGACGAACTAGATATGGTCGACGGGCGAAGAAAGGTGTGGAGACGTCGGGTCGAACGATATGCAGACTGCTGTGTACGTCAGGCTATGCGTTGGGTGGGGGGAGTGTAGTGGTTTGGGCTGGCATCTCGTGGAGGCACCAAACACCACTTGTTGTCGTTGACGGTAATTTGACGGCACAGCGATACGTTGACAACATCTTGAGACTAGTTGTTGTCCCCTTTCTGCAGAATCACGGTGACGTTAACGTCTTTCAACAAGATAACGCCCGGCCTCACTCAGCAAGGTTGACACAATGTTTCCTGAGAAACAAGTCCTTGTATTCTCTTTCTAATTCAACATCAATGTTTGGAAGAATCAAATTTGTTTGGACTGATTCTACTGCATGTCAAATGTTCAAACTTTGAATTCTAATAATTAATTAAAATAATTAAGATTCTTTATAAATACGGGCCCGGGCATTTGCCCAAAATGTAATTTTCAGTGTGATACGATTTTTTATCTCAATTGTGTGCATTGATAAAATATCACACATACCCAGCGTGTTCACTCTCGTTGCTTTTTAGTTACACAAATTACTACGTTATGAAAACATGGTATGTTCGACGTCATAGAAATCAATTAAAACAAAACACACCAATAACTAGCTGTTACAAAGAGATCTTTGTATGAATACGAACCGTTTTCTTCTACTTACACATTTCGTGAACTCCGGAAAAAAAACGTGCTTCACGAATCCTTTGTATTCATTATAGCAAACAATATCACTCAAAGTGTCGCACATTCTTTCTTTTGTTATGTTTTTAATACCTTGAATAAACCTTATCAAATTATCCACACATACCAAATCTGTAGACATTAGCCATATAAAACGATGTCCAATTGAAGGGAAGTAAATAGAATAATTTGTAAAAAGTACTTGATTGGACCGTCGCCCTTCAAAGGTGTACAGAAGACAAACGTTATGACGGACTCGCATACGACGATTTTATCGTTATAAGTGGAAAACATGAAAAAGCTATCTCTCTGTTTCTTCAAACATATACAGTTATGGTTTCATTGTGTGATATTATTTCAATGTCCCAAAAAACAATTTGACTGTGTCATCGTGAAACTAAAAATCTTCCTTGACAAATTTGTGCTCATTCAGGCTGATTTGGTTGTAAAGGAGTCCAAATGATCAATAATGAAAATGAATGTTATTACATTGCGTGTTTTGTTTATTTATATCTTATCTAAGATTGAATAGAATTGTAATGAGGAATGGGATAACTGCTTGATTCAGCAAGCGATATAAAGAACTGGGAAGAGTAAAGGTTCACATCTAGTTTAATATTTGTATATACCAACGAGGCCCGGATTACTTTTTTTGGCCTATTATTGTTATATGGATACATTTTCAGGTTCCTGTGCTATCAGAAACTGATCTTGTCTTTTAAGTCTTCTAACTAGCCTAATCACTAGAAGCTTGGTAAGTATACTATCTTCAGGATATCGTTTCTGCATTGTGCGCAAAACAGCTACTGGAGAATGGCTCTCAGAGTATAACTTAATAATTTCTGTCGTTCATAAAAAATGTGCTAGTCTCATGATTTCAACGGTTTGTTACTCATGTAACTATGTGCGTAAAGAATTGTGGTCTCCATATGGAATCCTTATGGTTTCGTATATTTTGAAATACCTTCATTATCCAGAACAAATGTCTTTCCCATTTTTATCGGTTGTGTACAACGACTATTTAATTACTATCATGCAATACAGATTCCTGACAAACCGTCATAATGAAACATGTTTCTCTATTCACTTCCACTCACATCAATCTTTTCTCATCTCGATATTAAAGCCCCATTAACTTTTTGGACGTTAAATTAAAGAAGGTCTTACTTTACATAGAAAGATGTCTTAATAATGAGAATGACCCTTACTTGCAATAAGAAAATTCCGATATTTTCTATTTATATTTTCTATGCAGCACAGTATTTTTTTAGTGATATTGCAAAAAATAAGAAAAGCATCTGACAACATTTTTACGAGATGTGGCTAAAGAAAGGCATTGTGTAAATATTGTTTAAAAGCAATTAAAATATATACCTTATGTTTTACTATTATTTTATCTATTGTTCTGTATTACTGAATTCAAAAGGCTAATGGGCCTTTAAATATATTTCATTTCCTCGATCCTTTTTATCTTCATGTATTTATATGTATATTCTCCCTATATCTATACTAACCGACATTTTTAGCTCAAAGACATTGAACAGCTACTATATAAGTGACCACCCCCCCAAAAAAAAATCCACATGAGGTCTAATCTCTTAATTGTTTTATTTCCCCTAATTGGATTAATCCTGTCTTTTCATGGTCAGCTAAATGTCTGTAGACTTGACACCTAGCCATGCACATGAGTGGGTCATAAATTGTATTGATCTTTAGTAATACTTAGTTTATGGATAACTTCCTGTTGTTTTATAAGCATTTTATGTAATTAATGAATGTTATCCTTTAATGTTACCAGATTATGTAAAAACAGAATTAATATAACAGTTATAATATACTGTCACTACTATTTTATTACTGCCTTTGTTTTCTTCATTATACATTAAAAATGCAACTGAACGCTTCTTCTATTTCTAAATTATATCATTTTATTTCTACATGGAATTATTCTTTTCAAGATTCTTAATAATAAATTGCAAAGAAACTATGTTTATACCTATCCTGCTTGAGAAAATATATTGGTTACAAATATTAAATTTAACAGGTAAAAGTGTTAAAATATGTTTGTATTAATTTCACAAAATGGACTGTTTTATTTATTTATCAAAATCATCGGTTTGCAGCAAAGAGCATTTATTTGAGTAATTAATTTCTTTAATAATATTATTCTTAATATTTTGCATTTAACATAAACATACTTCTTGTTTAAAAAAAGATCATTTATATTATTGATTAAACATTGAATCAATTTAGTTAATAGAGAATAAGATCGTCAATTCTCCACAAAGGTCTCAAAGTTTTGTATGTAGCTCCCCGGGATCAAACTTTGTCTATAGTCCCAATGGAATGAACATGCCGTTTATTGCATCGAAGTTGTCCGGAACATGTGTGCCTCCAAACGTTATGAATACATCCGGTAACTCAACCAACGATAGAAGCGGCAATGATTGTGCTGCAGATAGCTGTGGAATTTCTTCTTCGGCAAATACAAACGTTAAAGTAAATATTCCGAAGAATCTTGATGTGAATGCAATATGTTCGTCAAATAATGGTATCTGCACTGGTGTCTATTCTAAGTGTGGTAATTCTGAGAAACAACCGATTGAACTAAGTGAGGGAGCGAACATTCCTGCCAGGATATCTAATCGTACGCATGGTCTAGAAGACGGTGATATTTGGTGTAATGACGAGTTTTGCTTGATAGAGAGTCGACGTGTCGAAAGGTACCGTTTGCTTGGCCTTAGTTCGAATTTAAATATTAAACTATTGATATCTGAAGTTGAATCACAAGGCCCAACTGTGAGATCCGCACGTATGTTTCATCTTCGCAGGGACCCAACGCGAGTGCTTGTGAAACTGACGCTTGTTGCGAATGAAAAGACCAGCCTCGTGTTAGAGGAAAACTTCTGGCCTGAATACGTTAGCTGTAAACCGTGGATGGCATTTGGAACACGTAAACAACATTCTAACCCGAAAGGTCAACATGCGAGGAATTATAAAAGAACGCGCAATAGGCGTGGTTTGGATAATCAATACTATGGAATACCTGCACCAAGATTCACGAGAGTAGCGCGACTACAGAAACAAAATTGTGACGATGGTATGATACGTGGGAACATAGGCTGATAATTGTTTCAAATGAAACCATATATGAATGCTTTATTTTATATAGTCATGGCACTAATTGACTTTACTTTGATGACATGGAACATTCAAGGCATTATGTCAAATGCTGCGTACTTGTCTAATTTATTGAATGACGGTAACATTGATATTTGTGGCTTATCAGAACATTGGCTATTGCCTAGCAAAGTGCATTTTATGGACACATTTCTTATGAACTATAATCATTATACTGTTTGTTGTGATGTTAAATATAGTATGTCCTCTCGTATGATCGGTAGAGGAGGTGTTTCTATTTTATGGAACAAGAAATATGATAACATGATAGCACCATTAAACATTGACAGTGATAGAATTGTGGGTATACAATTTGAAATTTCCCCAGGCAAATACATATATGTACTTCAAGTATACTTACCTTGTGTTAATCATTCAAATGAAAAATATTATGACAGTATTAGTATATTATATGATGTTTTTAATATGTACTATGATGCAAAACATGATACAATGAGCTTTTGGAGGACAGTTAATTCCAGGAAAGAAAAGTGGACCTGGTGTTGATTTTGGAGGAGGAATAAAATTCAATGGTGAAACGTATAGGAGCCGGGATGACATAGTAGAGCAATGGGCGCAAAATACTTTAAGGACTTATACAGCCCCTCAAAATCGATATATTTCGAAAATGAATGGGAATTAGTTGTGAAAAAGGAAGTCGACGAAGCATTTAGAAACTTATCGCCTTGTAATAATGTGACTGTATACCCCGACTCTATAATTAATCATATAAAAACTTTAGCAATGGGAAAGGCGAGTGGTCCGGATAATGTATCCCATGAACACCTTTTATTTTGTAAAGATGTTATTGCGGAACCTCTCGCTAAATTATACACTTTTATATTGAGGTCCGGAAAAATTCCAAATAAGATGAAAGATGGTGAAATAGTTACTTTATTCAAGGGTGGGCGAAAAAGGCGTGACGAACCGAATAACTACAGGGCAATAACATTATCGTCAACAATCTTGAAGATGTATGAAATGATCTTACTTGATCGATGTAAAGACACTATTTTGAACTGTTTAAATAGATTACAAGGTGGATTTCAAGAAGGTCTAGGTTGCATAATGACAAGCTTCTCTCTACGTGAATGTATTTATTATGCCAGGGAACTCTCTTCGCCAGTGTATTTGTGCTTCTTAGACGCCCGTCAAGCTTTTGATAGAGTGTGGCATGACGGCCTATTTTACAAGCTGTTATCGCTAAATTCTGGCGGAGACGTATCATCACCGACCATCGACGCAAACACCCTTCTGTCACTCCGCGATATGTATCATAATTCTACAAAATGCGTGCGATACCAAGGACAACTGTCAAATTCATTTCCGATATGTCAGGGAACTCGCCAGGGTGGCAAGACCTCACCATTGTGCTACCTGGTCTAATAAATGGTCTAATATCCGAACTACATGAACGTGGAAATGGATTGTGTTTGTATGACACTAACATGTCCGCGCCCACTGTAGCTGACGATATGGTCTTAGTGTCGTATTCTAAAACTGGACTGGATAATATGCTTGAGATCTGTTCCCGCTACGCAAATAAATGGCGTTTTCTCTACAACCCAGATAAATGTGCTATTGTTATATGTAATAAAAAGGACTCAATTCGACAACAAAACTTCTTTCTTGGATCAGATTCGGTACCTATATGTGACAGATACATTCATCTAGGTATTGAATGTAACTCATATATGTCAACCAATGTTAATATACACGATGCATGTATGAAGAGTAGAGGTACGTATATGAACCTATGTGTTAAAGGTTTTGGACCGGATAGACTTAGTCCATCTACTTTGATGACGCTGTTTCATTCAACAGTCATACCTTAAGCTTTATATGGTGGCTCACTCTGGAATAACAATTCTCCAAGCGACTTATTACGACTCTCCATCGCACAGAACTTCTGCCTGAAGCATATGCAAGGTTTCCAGAGAAATATGTCAACTGACTTTTGTATTTCAACCATCAATGCTGTACCAATAATTCAATTCTTGAAACAATGAAACTAAAACTGTTTGGGCAGATGTGTAGGCTTAATCCCCGGTACTTGGTTAAAGCATTATTCAATAATAGACTTTTAAGGTATATTGATATAGATTACCAGTCTCTTGGATTTATTCCGGACATTTATAAAATATTACAAAAATATGATCTTATGACATACGTGGAACAATACGTTATGGATGGAATATTTCCCCCGAAGAGACAATGGAAACAAATCATTGAACTAAATGTTGTAAAACGCAATAAGAACGCTATTTTACAACGCGTTATAGACTCCGACCAATATTGTATTACAACGAATGTTATATCTGTGAATGGCTATTCCCCTTTATGGCATATAGCAAAATTAAATCCGAAAATACTTCCGATAAGTAAAACACTTGTCAATAATGTTGGTCTGATGGTGTCAAGAAAATTCGTACAATGTTGTAATTTATGCAACTATAGAACAGAAGATATAGTTGTTCATAAATTATGTCACTGTCCAATGCGGACAACAAAGCAGTATAACATATGGACTTGTTTATTGAATAGTCAAGGCATAAACTAATATAAACGTTTCATTCATAGTAATAATTATGAACAATGTGTGTATCTCCTTAAGTTGAGCACAGAGACTAATACTGACGAATTCGTACATTTTTCATTAAGTAAGGCTAATTCTAGTGTTCTAAGATAAATATTCAAAGTGTGGTTAATGTTATAAATTATAGGGTATTGAATGTTATAAGGGACAGTACTAGTAATACTTATATATTATGATCTCAAATATTGTTTAACTTATGGCCTTACTTTCGTTTTAAAAGTAAGGTATTTCATATATATTGTGGACATGTATATTATAATGTACTAATGTATTACTCATATTTACTTGTATATAAATGTACTTCTATGCAAATTATTTGTATACATATGATTTCTTGTACAAATGTTATACTCTTCATAATTGGAGGAAAATAAAAGTATATCTATCTATCTATCTGCGCCAGAATTAGCATCTGCCATGAACCGTACCCATGCCAATAATTCTTACTGCAACTTTTAGTTTTCCTAACCCTGTGTGTGGCACAAGTTCTCCAGGACTATTTGATAGAAGACATGGTGTCTAAGACCAACCATCCATGTCAATTATTTGTCAGTTACTCGCGGGGAACAATGTAAGTGCTGGTAAAGAATCCAGGAAAGCTGAGCGGTTATTAACTTACACAATTATACAGTTTATTATTTATAAAACCTTGTCTTTGTGTTGGCGGGCGAACGATAGGACACTTGCTCGGTACTGAAATATTCTTGTGGCGTACGAGAGGACACTTGTTGGGTATTTAAGGGTGTTCTTAGGATTATTGGAACAAAAGAAATACCCAACAAAGTCCATTTGTCAGAACGTCCGTACATTTGTGACTTTTCTAGATGCATGAGAAGTACAGAAACCGGCAAACTTTTCCAGAAATCTCTTATTATACAAACTTAACAACATTAACACGACTCAGTGTTATCTACAGTAGAACACTGTTACAATGATTTTGTTATTTTCACTATAATAATGAAATACAGAGGTCGGGTGAAAATAGTTACTTCACTATACATGTATATATGCGATGTCACTATTTAACCGAGTTATACATTAATCTGATCGCAGCCCGAAGAAAGTATTCTGGAAGAATTGTCCATAAAAAAACTCTTTTCTGTAATGCTTTTACATTTTGCTGTCAATATTCCACCAACGGATGGGGGCCAACGAGAGGCGGTCCGCATCGAAAACATGTGTTTGGTATGCAACGACAAGACTTTTGTGACCCATGTTATGTCACATAACGTTGTTGAAAAGCTAAGGACGACATTCTTTCGTAGTATTGACATTGTATTTAGCTGGAATATCATATCCCAAGTACGAAACATGGAGATTAATACTATTAAACAGTTGTATGTAGTGACATCAGCCAGAAAAAAAACGTCACAAAAATACCATCAGTACGGATTTTTTTATCTCCCATATTCGAATTTCGTTTATAGTTTCATTCAGCATGTACGAACTACGCTTAAGCTGTTTATAAAGCTTAATCACTTGTCACAATTACGGGCACTGCTGTGATAAGATCGTCTTATAACAGACTGATAAAGCACATTTTATCGATAATATTTATTTATTCAATTAACAGTTATAAAAGGCGACTGATTCATCAAACAAGTTTTGCTGGACAGTATTCGAACCAATACTAACTTAACCTTCAACAAGGAATCGGTAACTCTTCACATCTGGAGCAAAATGGACATTGTTGTCTGTTTTTTCATTGAAGGGTATGGCCTGCCGCGACCATGTATCTAACCCGGATTACCATCGCACTAACCACTGGGTCACGACCGCGGCTATACGAGTACTTACATCATATCTATAAACTGTACTGCGGTGATTGGAAGTCCCTAAAATGACCAAGTTACTTACTGATGTTTTATACATTTAAAATGATGCTATATGATGTTGTCTTTAGGTGATGTTGTCTGAAGTTGATTTCATCTTATGGTGTCTATGGGTAATGTTATGTTATGTTGTTTGTAGATGATGTTATCCAATGATGACTGTAGTTGATGTTATCTGATCTTGACTCCGGGGGTGTTATCTTATGTTGTTTGTAGTTGATGTTATCTGATGTTGACTGTAGGTGATGTCATCTGATGTTGACTGTAGGTGATGTTATCTGATGTCGACTCCGGAGGTGTTATCTTATGTTGTTTGTAGAGGATGTCATCTGATGTTGACTGTAGGTGATGTTATCTGATGCTGACTGTAGTTGATGTTATCTGATCTTGACTCCGGGGGTGTTATCTTATGTTGTTTGTACAGGATGTCATCTGATGTTGACTGTAGGTGATGTTATCTGATGTTATCTGATGTTGACTCCGGAGGTGTTATCTTATGTTGTTTGTAGAGGATGTCATCTGATGTTGACTGTAGGTGATGTTATCTGATGTTATCTGATGTTGACTCCGGAGGTGTTATCTAATGTTGTTTGTAGAGGATGTTATATGATGCTGACTGTAGGTGATGTTATCTGATGTTGACTCCGGAGGTGTTATCTTATGTTGTTTGAAGAGGATGTTATCTGATGTTGACTGTAGGTGATGTTATCTGATGTTATCTGATGTTGACTCCGGAGGTGTTATCTTATGTTGTTTGTAGAGGATGTCATCTGATGTTGACTGTAGGTGATGTTATCTGATGTTATCTGATGTTGACTCCGGAGGTGTTATCTTATGTTGTTTGTAGAGGATGTTATCTGATGCTGACTGTAGGTGATGTTATCTGATGTTGACTCCGGGGGTGTTATCTTATGTTGTTTGTAGAGGATGTCATCTGATGTTGACTGTAGGTGATGTTATCTGATGTTATCTGATGTTGACTCCGGAGGTGTTATCTTATGTTGTTTGTAGAGGATGTCATCTGATGTTGACTGTAGGTGATGTTATCTGATGTTATCTGATGTTGACTCCGGAGGTGTTATCTTATGTTGTTTGTAGAGGATGTTATCTGATGCTGACTGTAGGTGATGTTATCTGATGTTGACTCCGGAGGTGTTATCTTATGTTGTTTGTAGAGGATGTTATCTGATGTTGACTGTGGGTGATGTTATCTGATGTTGTTTGTAGAGGATGTCATCTGATGTTGACTGTGGGTGATGTTTTCAAATGTTATCTGATGTTGACTCCGGAGGTGTTATCTTATGTTGTTTGTAGAGGATGTTATCTGATGTTGACTGTAGGTGATGTTATCTGATGTTGACTCCGGAGGTGTTATCTTATGTTGTCTGTAGAGGATGTTATCTGATGCTGACTGTAGGTGATGTTAGCTGATGTTGACTCCGGAGGTGTTATCTTATGTTGTTTGTAGAGGATGTCATCTGATGTTGACTGTAGGTGATGTTATCTGATGTTATCTGATGTTGACTCCGGAGGTGTTATCTTATGTTGTTTGTAGAGGATGTCATCTGATGTTGACTGTAGGTGATGTTATCTGATGTTATCTGATGTTGACTCCGGAGGTGTTATCTTATGTTGTTTGTAGAGGATGTTATCTGATGCTGACTGTAGGTGATGTTATCTGATGTTGAGTCCGGAGGTGTTATCTTATGTTGTTTGTAGAGGATGTTATCTGATGTTGACTGTAGGTGATGTTATCTGATGTTATCTGATGTTGACTCCGGAGGTGTTATCTTATGTTGTTTGTAGAGGATGTCATCTGATGTTGACTGTAGGTGATGTTATCTGATGTTATCTGATGTTGACTCCGGAGGTGTTATCTTATGTTGTTTGTAGAGGATGTTATCTGATGCTGACTGTAGGTGATGTTATCTGATGTTGACTCCGGGGGTGTTATCTTATGTTGTTTGTAGAGGATGTCATCTGATGTTGACTGTAGGTGATGTTATCTGATGTTGACTGTGGGTGATGTTATCTTATGTTGTTTGTAGGGGATGTCATCTGATGTTGACTCCGGAGGTGTTATCTTATGTTGTTTGTAGAGGATGTTATCTGATGTCGACTGTAGTTGATGTTATCTGATGTTGACTGTAGGTGATGTTATCTGATGTTGACTGTAGGTGATGTTATCTGATGTTAACTTTACAGTTGATGTTATCTGATGCTGACTGTAGGTGATGTTATCTGATGTTGACTCCGGGGGTGTTATCTTTTGTTGTTTGTAGAGGATGTCATCTGATGTTGACTGTAGGTGATGTTATCTGATGTTATCTGATGTTGACTCCGGAGGTGTTATCTTATGTTGTTTGTAGAGGATGTCATCTGATGTTGACTGTAGGTGATGTTATCTGATGTTATCTGATGTTGACTCCGGAGGTGTTATCTTATGTTGTTTGTAGAGGATGTTATCTGATGCTGACTGTAGGTGATGTTATCTGATGTTGACTCCGGAGGTGTTATCTTATGTTGTTTGTAGAGGATGTTATCTGATGTTGACTGTAGGTGATGTTATCTGATGTTATCTGATGTTGACTCCGGAGGTGTTATCTTATGTTGTTTGTAGAGGATGTTATCTGATGTTGACTGTAGGTGATGTTATCTGATGTTATCTGATGTTGACTCCGGAGGTGTTATCTTATGTTGTTTGTAGAGGATGTTATCTGATGCTGACTGTAGGTGATGTTATCTGATGTTGACTCCGGAGGTGTTATCTTATGTTGTTTGTAGAGGATGTCATCTGATGTTGACTGTAGGTGATGTTATCTGATGTTATCTGATGTTGACTCCGGAGGTGTTATCTTATGTTGTTTGTAGAGGATGTCATCTGATGTTGACTGTAGGTGATGTTATCTGATGTTATCTGATGTTGACTCCGGAGGTGTTATCTTATGTTGTTTGTAGAGGATGTTATCTGATGCTGACTGTAGGTGATGCTATCTGATGTTGACTCCGGAGGTGTTATCTTATGTTGTTTGTAGAGGATGTTATCTGATGTTGACTGTGGGTGATGTTATCTGATGTTGTTTGTAGAGGATGTTATCTGATGTTGACTGTGGGTGATGTTATCTGATGTTGTTTGTAGAGGATGTCATCTGATGTTGACTGTGGGTGATGTTATCTGATGTTATCTGATGTTGACTCCGGAGGTGTTATCTTATGTTGTTTGTAGAGGATGTTATCTGATGCTGACTGTAGGTGATGTTATCTGATGTTGACTCCGGGCGTGTTATCTTATGTTGTTTGTAGAGGATGTCATCTGATGTTGACTGTAGGTGATGTTATCTGATGTTATCTGATGTTGACTCCGGAGGTGTTATCTTATGTTGTTTGTAGAGGATGTCATCTGATGTTGACTGTAGGTGATGTTATCTGATGTTATCTGATGTTGACTCCGGAGGTGTTATCTTATGTTGTTTGTAGAGGATGTTATCTGATGCTGACTGTAGGTGATGTTATCTGATGTTGACTCCAGAGGTGTTATCTTATGTTGTTTGTAGAGGATGTTATCTGATGTTGACTGTGGGTGATGTTATCTGATGTTGTTTGTAGAGGATGTCATCTGATGTTGACTGTGGGTGATGTTTTCAAATGTTATCTGATGTTGACTCCGGAGGTGTTATCTTATGTTGTTTGTAGAGGATGTTATCTGATGTTGACTGTAGGTGATGTTATCTGATGTTGACTCCGGAGGTGTTATCTTATGTTGTTTGTAGAGGATGTTATCTGATGCTGACTGTAGGTGATGTTATCTGATGTTGACTCCGGAGGTGTTATCTTATGTTGTTTGTAGAGGATGTTATCTGATGTTGACTGTAGGTGATGTTATCTGATGTTGACTGTGGGTGATGTTATCTTATGTTGTTTGTAGAGGATGTCATCTGATGTTGACTCCGGAGGTGTTATCTTATGTTGTTTGTAGAGGATGTTATCTGATGTCGACTGTAGTTGATGTTATCTGATGTTGACTGTAGGTGATGTTATCTGATGTTGACTGTAGGTGATGTTATCTGATGTTAACTTTACAGTTGATGTTATCTGATGCTGACTGTAGGTGATGTTATCTGATGTTGACTCCGGGGGT
The DNA here is from genome assembly GCA_964023205.1 of Lutraria lutraria. Classification (NCBI taxonomy): domain Eukaryota; kingdom Metazoa; phylum Mollusca; class Bivalvia; order Venerida; family Mactridae; genus Lutraria; species Lutraria lutraria. The sequence goes on along the minus strand of OZ026844.1, from coordinate 9,570,891 downwards.
GTTATCTTTTGTTGTTTGTAGAGGATGTCATCTGATGTTGACTGTAGGTGATGTTATCTGATGTTATCTGATGTTGACTCCGGAGGTGTTATCTTATGTTGTTTGTAGAGGATGTCATCTGATGTTGACTGTAGGTGATGTTATCTGATGTTATCTGATGTTGACTCCGGAGGTGTTATCTTATGTTGTTTGTAGAGGATGTTATCTGATGCTGACTGTAGGTGATGTTATCTGATGTTGACTCCGGAGGTGTTATCTTATGTTGTTTGTAGAGGATGTTATCTGATGTTGACTGTGGGTGATGTTATCTGATGTTGTTTGTAGAGGATGTCATCTGATGTTGACTGTGGGTGATGTTTTCAAATGTTATCTGATGTTGACTCCGGAGGTGTTATCTTATGTTGTTTGTAGAGGATGTTATCTGATGTTGACTGTAGGTGATGTTATCTGATGTTGACTCCGGAGGTGTTATCTTATGTTGTTTGTAGAGGATGTTATCTGATGCTGACTGTAGGTGATGTTATCTGATGTTGACTCCGGAGGTGTTATCTTATGTTGTTTGTAGAGGATGTCATCTGATGTTGACTGTAGGTGATGTTATCTGATGTTATCTGATGTTGACTCCGGAGGTGTTATCTTATGTTGTTTGTAGAGGATGTCATCTGATGTTGACTGTAGGTGATGTTATCTGATGTTATCTGATTTTGACTCCGGAGGTGTTATCTTATGTTGTTTGTAGAGGATGTTATCTGATGCTGACTGTAGGTGATGTTATCTGATGTTGACTCCGGAGGTGTTATCTTATGTTGTTTGTAGAGGATGTTATCTGATGTTGACTGTAGGTGATGTTATCTGATGTTGACTGTGGGTGATGATATCTTATGTTGTTTGTAGAGGATGTCATCTGATGTTGACTCCGGAGGTGTTATCTTATGTTGTTTGTAGAGGATGTTATCTGATGTCGACTGTAGTTGATGTTATCTGATGTTGACTGTAGGTGATGTTATCTGATGTTGACTGTAGGTGATGTTATCTGATGTTGACTGTAGGTGATGTTTTCTGATGTTGACTGTAAGTGATGTTATCTGATTTTATCTGATGTTGACTCCGGGGGTGTTATCTTATGTTGTTTTTAGAGGATGTTATCTGATGTTGACTGTAGGTGATGTTTTCCGATGTTATCTGATGTTGACTACGGAGGTGTTACCTTATGTTGTTTGTAGAGGATGTTATCTAATGTTGACTGATGTTGACTCCGGGGTGTTATCTTATGTTGTTTGTAGAGGATGTCATCTGATGATGACTGTAGTTGTTGTTTTCTGATGTTGACTGTTGTTGATGTCATCTGATGTTGACAGTAGTTGATGTCATCTGATGCTGACTGTAGATGATGTTATTTGATGTTGTCTGTAGTTGATATATGTATTATTGTTAGTGTTATCTGATGTTGTCTGTAGTTGATGTTATCTGATGTTGTCTGCAGTTGATGTTATCTGATGTTGTATGTAGTTGATGCTATCTGATGTTGTCTGTAGTTGATGTTATTTGATATTGACTATTGTTAATGATATCTGATGCTGTCTGTAGTTGATGTTGTTTGATGTTGTCTGTAGTTGGTGTTATTTGATATTGACTGTATTTCCTATCTTCACTTAATAACAATTATAATTGTCATGCTGTGGCCGATTTCGGCTTTTACGTACCTATTAACCGTTAAGTCGGTAAAGGTGGTGTAGCGATACTGTGGAATAAAAAACTGGACAATGTTCTCACACCACTGCCCATTGAGGACGATTATATAATTGGTGTACAAATTCAAGTGAAGCCAAATTTATATTTCTTAATATTTCATTTGTACCTACCGTGCACAATCTATTCTATAGACACATTCAAAGAATATATTGATAAACTATACAATTTATGGTATATGTACAAGGACTTCGGCGTACCAGTGTTTATGGGGGATTTCAATGTGAATCTAAAAGCAAGCTCCGCCAATACTATGGAGCAACTGTTTTATGAGTTTTTGTTGCATACGAATATGATTGCTACTAACAAACTAGACATGTGTAAAGGTGCTGCTTATTCTTATGTATCATATGACAATTGTTGTTTCTCATTGATAGACCATATATGTTTACCTGTTGAATGTTTGTATTATGTAAACCATTGTGAGATTGTTGATGATCATTGTCTTCACGTGTCCCGACATAGACCTATTGTAACTTCTCTGTGTATTCCAACCTTAGATGATGATAATGTGGTTCGATTACAACAAGTGTTAAACGAACGGAATATAAAATGGAGACGTTTACATGATGACGACGTGATACGCTACCAGTCGTTACTGAAAGACGACCTTAATTTGATGTCATTAGAGAATTGTTCTTTCGATGAACGTGGAGTTGATTGTGCATATGACACATAAGTTAATTCAGTGCTTAATGCGTCTACATGTCTACCAGTATCGACATTAAAATCTTACTTGAAACCTTACTGGAACAAAGACCTCACAAAGGCACATAAACATATGACTCAGGAGAGGAGTGTGTGGTGCGCTGAAGGTAGACCGTCAGACCCGGGTGTCGACTCTTACAAACAGTATAAATCTGCTAAGTGTGCCTTTAGGCGATTACAGAGACAATGTATTCAACAAAACACCGTTAAACTTAACCAAGAAATTGACCGAACGGTGAAGTGAATAAAAATCACTTCTGGAAAATTGTAAAAAACAGGAAAAAATCTACTAGTAGATCGACTGGAGCTGGAATTAAGTTTAATGATTGTGTCTATCGCGCTAACCAAGATTTAACCGAACAGTGGGGCTTATATTTTAAAGATCTCTATAATCCATGTGATAATCCATTGTATGATGACAATTGGCATGATGAAGGGTCGGAGTATGCTTCATCTGTTAGCGGTTCTTTGACACCCGATCCAAATGCTATGATACTACCAGACACTGTGTGTAAGTTAATAAAATCATGCCCTAAGAGCAAAGCTTGTGGACTCGACAAAGTGTTTTATGAACATCTCATTTACGCAGATGAAGTTATTTCCCCGATTGTTGCAAACATTTTCACATACATGTTGAGAACGGCATTTATACCTGATTCAATGAAAAAAGGAGTGATTATAACGTTACACAAAGGCGGGAAAAAACGACGAGATGACCCTAACAACTATCGTGCGATTTCGCTTACCTCATCAATTTTAAAAACTATTCGAAATGGTTCTTCTTGATCGATGCAAGCAAACACTTTTAGAAACAATAAATCCACAACAAGGCGGATTCCAGGAGCAACTAGGCACCTTAATGACTTCGTTCATCCTGAGAGAAAGTGTGTGTTTTTTCGCGAGAACAGTGAGGCAAATTATGCGTCTGTTTTTTAGACGGGCGTCAAGCATTCGACCGTGTATGGCATGACGGACTTCTATATAAACTATTGGAAACAAACTTGGACGTCACTTCATATCTGGCATTTAAAGACTTATATCATAACATATATAATTGCGTTCGGAACCGCGGATTCCTGTCGGATTCATTTCCCATTCTACAAGGCACCAGACAAGGCAGCAAATGTTCGCCAATGCTATACCTTTTATTTATAAATGGACTCATTAATGAACTTTCGAACAGTGCCTTTGGATTTTGTATGTATGATATGAATGTATCTTCACCAACCGTAACTGATGATATGATCTTGATATCTCTCTCAAAGAATGGACTTGACAATATGCTCTCAATCTGTGACAATTATTCAAAACGTTGGCGCTTTGAATACAATGGTAACAAATGTGGTGTCATCGTCTTTAATGAAGATCGCAAGAAAAACACCCTTCGTGATTGGAAACTCGGTTCACAGATTATCAGTGAGGTTGAAAACTATACCCACCTGGGCATCATCTGCGACAGATTTATGTCTACAAAGGCGTCAATACATGAAGCTTGTGTTAAGTTGCGTGGTACCTACCTGAGTATAACTAATAGTGGATTTCACCCAACCGAACTCAACCCACTAACGTTGAAAACTTTATATAAATCTGTGGTAATTCCCAAAGCTCTGTTTGGGTGTGAGTTATGGAATACATATACACAAACTGACATGAACAAAATAGAATTTGCCCATCGCTTCTGTATAAAGAATATACAGTCAATGAAAACACAAATTAGTACTGACTTTTGCTTATCTTCATTGGACATGGATGCAATAGTGACTACGATAGACTGTAGAAAATTGGTGTTTTTGGACAACTCTGTAGATTGCCGTGTGAATATCTCGCTAAACGAGTGTTTATTAATCGCCTGACACGCTACTTGAACAACGACGGCCAAGTTCTAGGACTCATTCCTGACGCAATTTTGCCCTTTTCACATGTAATATTACACAAACTTTAATAACTCGGTCGTATTTTGTCCAAATATTGACTTTTGTAAATTACTTGAAAACGGGTCTGGTAATCTGAAAAAAGAGAAGGAGTGACATACGCCATGTTATCCGCAAAAAACGCCAAGAGTGACTCCCCTTGGCGTGGTCAGTTTTTTTATCTACCCCGCTGGTTCTCCCAATCACAACGCGGCGCAATATTGTACCGGAAACCCCGGCAATTGTAGTCAAAGTGCGGTGGGACCTAGAAAACGTGCGCAAGTTCCAACGGTCAATATTTATTTTCTGGAGCTGGCATAGGACGTTCAACTTATTTGTATACATGGTAGGATTTGACAGCTATTTCATAACACTATTTTCATGCATACTAAAACACAACATGCTTCATAAGCTATCTAAGTCCATTTTCGTGTATACAATGACTCTTATAAAACTATTAAAACATGTTTCTCGGATGTAAATATAGTAAATGGTCAAATATATATAGACCCTACCTAAACAAGTCAGTTTATTTTAATCTGTACATGTTTAGGGACCTCTGTGGTCACGTGGTTATGTCTTCTGCCTAGTAACCACTAGCCCCTCGCTCCCACGTATTCGAATTACACCCGGAGTCTGAAGAATAACGTAAGCTCCTTTTGAAATCATACATATTATACAGATGTGCTTGAAAACTGTGTTTATTGATGGACTAAAGTAAAATGTTGGTAGCTATATGCATTAATTGCAAGTAAAACTTTAAAATTAATTGCTTTTATGTAATATAAGCAGCAATAATCAATAAATGCTGTATTGACAAGAACACCTTAATTTACTGTTACAAAATGACAAATATTTTTCTATTTCTTTCAATACACATAGTTTAAATGTCCAATAAGCTAAATCATTGTATGAAAATTGATACAAGTGCATGCGTGTATATAGTTGTTATATTGTTCCCTCTTTAGGCAAAATGTTGATGTATTTCGACAAACATTCAATACACATACTAGTAATTTACTATTCTTCAATACTATCTTTATATATATAGTTCATATCTTGTGATTTTCTAAACATATGCTACCTACTGTGTTTTGTTAATACTTTCTTTAAAAAAAGTGAGTTGTCAGAGAATATTTAAGATTGGTCTTGGAAAAATAAAATTCCTGAAAAGTCGGAGCATAATGAGTTCAAAACAGGAAAGTAATCTCATACAGCTGATACGTATCAGTTTACTATTACAGCCTTTCCACCATATCATATCTTCAACATTCTAGCTGTTGCAGTTTACATTTTAAGATATTGTGTTCCATGGCAGTATTTTAACAAACTACATATACCTTTGGTTTGATACGTGTTCACGTAACAGTTCAATTAGATAAGCTGTAGTATGACCCTTCGATCACAGTTAAATAATTGAATTTATTTCTAGCCGTGATGGGAAGCGAATGCAGTTGGAACAATGCATGCTTTGAATATCTTACTTGCTAATTTTCAATTTCAGTTTGGCACCCATGTTTTGAATCATTTGCATTTTTTAAATACATATCACATATAGGAACACATGTAAAATTTTATCAGGATAATCAGTGAATTGTTATGAATTGCATTCAGATCTATATTATGAATATAACAGACAGACTTATACAAATTAACTTCCTGATTACCAATAAAATACCTGCAGTTTTTCTTCTGATATTTTCACAAACCAATTAAAATAATATCCTTTCATGTATATACCAGCTAGACTACTTTAAACATTAACAACATAAATGTTAAAGTGTGGAAACCTTCAATGACACGTTGAAGTAATCATTAGACATACATGTAGTAATAATAAAGTTTGATATTATACAGTACAACCTCTGCAGAGCGACACTCTCTTGAGCAACAACGTCCCTTCAACAACAGCTTGATTTTTCCCAATGCATGATTTAACTATTATTTTAACCTCTCTAGAGCAACAACATCTCAATAGCAACATAAGTTTGTTACTCCCAAAGGTTGTTGCTTTGGAGAGGTAACATTGTACATTATTTTGACGCATGAAATTATTATGAGTTCAGGAATATGGCTGATTGTTTATCATCAAATATTATTTTACTGATACAAAACTGTACATATAATAATAAGCTAAGGATAAAAAATCATATCAGTTATGCACTCGTATTTTCAGTAGTTATTGAACAATGTTGTTTTAAGGGTACACAGTAAGGGTACACAGTAATAGTGTCAAATGGTCATTTTGTGCTCTGGAGAGATTATGCCACAGTGTATCTATAGAAGGATTCTGTATTGATCATCAGATCATTTATTTCAAAACATACGCTTTAATATACTTGTTAATTTCCTTACTGTTGAATAAATCTAATCACAATGTAATTAAAATAATTGCAGTTTACCCATAATTGTTAGGTTAGATAGCTTAATTGGATAGAGCAACTCGAGCCAGTAATTGGCAATGGGGAGATTCGGCTTCGAATCCCGCACTGACTTTCATGCCATTGGGTAAACGTAAACATTTTCAAAATAGGGAACTTATTTTGTACGCTCGGTTTGTTTTGTGCTTACAGGGAGCAGTGTAATTGCTTCAAATTTGAGTAATGCTTATTAAAATTCTAACAACATGTACATATTACTTGAGACAAAATAAAATAAATCTTATTTTGACAAATGGCTAAATTCCCGTTTTACAATGTCGTCTGCAGTCACTACAGTTGATTTATTGATTTATGAAATCTGAACAAAAGTCAGACAATACAAAATATTGATATAGCCAACATATTGAGTACATGTAAGTTACTAGCTCTAATGTAAATGCTTTACATTAAAGTGCATGAATCTGTAATTTCAATGACAACCGATGTTCCATGTTTATTCTGATGTTTATGCCAGTTACCATGCTTTAGATACGGCAGTACGTAGTTTGATAAATATGGTACTTTTTACTATGTTATTAAGCAGATCAAACATTTACATTTATATGTAAATAAACAATGATCACCTTTTTCATTAGTCTGGTTTACCTGCCCCTTGTCACTTCGTTACTATAGTACGACGGGAACCAGACTATTTTTCCATTTTCTTCCAAACTTTATTTTGTTATATCGTACACTTTGTCCTCCTGTTTCCCGTTCTATCCAGTTAAACAACAGATGCATTTATACTCACCACGTCCGGATCGGCATGTTTTGCCCACGGTTTTGCAAGTACAACGTAGATAACATGCACTTGCCTTAGTACGGCGGGTTAATGGGACCGCCGTTTTACTATAACCTGTGTCTTATGGCAATTTTCTGATAGATAAATTACAAAACTTTCAGGTACACAACTACAACTCTGAACTATTCAAATGAATTCCAATCCACACAAATTTAAAGTGACAAATAGGAAAAACAAGACGCTGCTTCAAAAAACGCATGACTTCGTGTACCTGTGGTAAGCTTAACAAGAAATAGTCCATTTGAATAATTCCAAGTCCAGTTTCGGTCATGGTCAAAGTCAAAGCGAAGTTTGTTGATGTGGGTAAATTCTCAAAGAATTATGGTTTGAAAAGATAAAGCTGATTAATGTCAAATACATGTTCGGATCAATGATGCTGTCAGGTTAAAGTATCAGTGAAATCCTCAATGTTTGATAATGACTAAATAATAAACAATGATAGACAAGATATGAGATTTGAGCAAGGTGACTGATCTCAAGTTTTATAACCTCGGATTCTGATCTCAGCTAACCTAGGTATACCCTAGACAATGGATCGGTCTCGGTCATTGACCGTATTTTATTTGCATATAAAGTATAATTATATTAGTAAGATTTCATGTACACTAATAATGTATTTATTGTTTAGATTTAACATTCAAGTATTATGATGTTCTTGTAATATTATATATATCTATATATATATTCTAATTGAAATAAACGACATGTCGTCTGCTACTTACACTCGTAAATCCTACACCTTTTGTTTTGCCCTCACCGCTCAATATTTTCATCAATATTTCGATATATATTAATTATATTTCTTTTCTACTCGGCTTTCATAGAAAGAAGATCAAATATTGATCAATATATTGATGAGCATTAAACGCACACTGTTTAACATTGACAATACTTCAATACATGAGATTTCTGATCCTCATCCATATATTGATGGGTCCTTCAATATTGTCCATTTGCACTCACGTCAATATTTTCCTAAATAAATGAATATTGACGATATTATTGACAATATAATTGAACGTGGATGGGGCCCTGTACAATCGTAAATGCTAATCTCCATGAAGTCTACACGTCTGTTCTCCATCGACATTCCTAAGTAACAACCGAATATGCACAAAATGCTCATGTTTTATCGTGATTTCAGTGAATATTCAAATTCTCCCGACCCTATGCATTTAATGACACTGTATGTACAGTATAACTCAGCAAATGAAGATCATTTTCCCGACCATTCATTATTTTGTTAAAATGTCTTAATGTGTCCACACAGATTATTAATAATCTAATTACTAATTGTAAATATATTGACTTTATCATAGTTTTTTAGGAAATACTTTGCCTGGAAGAAATACTTCTATTCCTAATGCATACTTTGAAAACCCAAACAAATTCAGTGCCTCTTTTGATCTTTATATTCTTGCCATGTGCGATAACTTAATACAATGTATAATATTATACAAGGAATATATAGGCAACTTTTTGCGTACCATAAAATTTTCTTCTGCAATATAATTAAGCATGAATTTGCACTTCAGTCCTTCCTTTTTACCTAAGCCATAGCTCAGATGGACATTTTGCTTGTGTGCCCTGTGTGCTTACCCCATGTGGTTTTGTCGGTCAAAATGAAACAATTCATGTGTTTCCATATACAGTAATTGATTTATAACCAAGAAGATAAAGCATGAAAGGAAAATATCAATCTTAAAAATGCGGGAATCTAAATAATGAAGAGAGAGCAAGAGTCGCTTGAAGTCGGATTTTCTCAAGGTCACCTGGCAAAACGTTTTAACGTCTTTAACTTTGTTCGACGGGTAAATGCAACAGGAAGCTTGTCTGATACACCCCGACCCGGTGCATCCCGTCTGACGTCTGTAGGACAGGTCAATTTCATTCGTCAACGTCACCTGCGAAACCTTTTCTCACGGCCCTATCAACAACGTAGGAAATCGCTGAAGGAATGTAAGTCCTAATGTGATAAGGAGACGACTCTAGGAGCGTGGAATATCGTGCAGGCGGCCGTACCGTTGTGTAGTGATGATGAACAGCATCGGAAGACGCCGGCGTAATGTTGTATTTAGTGACGAACTGAAGTGACTCGAATAGCAATCAAATTGTTATTGTTTCAATGCCTAAATCAATTAATGAAAGCCATAATAAATAGCTATGAAATATCCCGCTAGTTTATTTCGGCCTCAGAAAAGATTCGTCATTTTCACAACTCAATCCTTTCGGGATCTATCAAAACCGAAAACAGCGTGAAAAAAACGTCAGCAAGCTGTGAAATGGTAAAAATTGCACATGTTACGTCATTTATGTGACATACAGTTTATCTATCGATCAATTATAGGTAAATATTCTTGTTTTGCAGCTTTGAAACCCTCGAAAGACAGCGCGCACGCTCAGTAATTCTCAGACGAATCGGAAATATCGTTGTCGTCAATAAAAGGCTTACAGATACCGCCGCGCGCGTTATATAAATTCATTTTTGAACGCACATTCTTCTTTGACTTTTCGGTAATAATTGGTTTTACACGTGATACACGCGTTTTTGGTGTATGAAACCCAAGACACAGCAGTTCCTGGGCATGCGCCTTTAATGTTTCCTTTGCCGACGAACGTGCCCTTGAAATTACCTAAAATCAAAATATATATATATCGATCAGTTTTCATTTTGCCTATAATTATGTCTATGTGAAAATATAGCGAACTGTAGCAAACGTCTTCAAGCGAGTTCGCCATAACGGTTATCATTTGTAAATATAAAGGGCGACGGTCCAATCAATTATTCGATTTACTTCCCTTCATTGGGACAACGTTTTATATGTTTCATGTTTGGTATGTATGGATAATTGGATTAGTTTTTAAATACATAACAAATGAAAGAATGTGCGATAAATACAGCAATAAAAGATGTTTGCTTTTAAATTAATGAATAAGAGGAATTCGTGAAGCACGTTTTTTATCCGAATTTCGTTCACGAAATGTGCTGATAGAAAATGGTCACTGATTTATACAAAATATCCTGTGTTAAAGTTATTGGTGTGTTATATCAAAACTGACTTCTATGACGTCAAACATACCATGTTTTCATAAATCGTAGTAATTTGTGTAACTCAAAAAGAGACGAAAGTGAACTCGCTATTATATACGTGTTGGTATGTGGTATGTGCGATAACTGAAAATTACCCTATTTTATTCTTTTGTATTTATTTTATTTCAATATCTTACACAGTCATATGAAAAACAAAACAAAACAAGTTGCCATTAGAACGTCGTGAAACAAGTATATCTACAATCTACAATATATCTGTTACATATACGCTTAGCTAATGTAGAAACGACCCACCCTATTACAGAAAATATTGCTGGAAAAGTATAAGGTTGATGGTAGTAAGACCTATATAGAAAATGAAGTTGATTCATTTTTTAACGCATACCAGTTGACCTCATATTGCTGGGGTGAAAACTTCTCAAGTGAAGGCATGGCGAAGTTGGTAGGGTCAAAAGAAAAAAATCGGAATAATTGGGCTTTTTTAGAAATGTTTAGAGATGAGAGATTTCTCATAACAAGAGGGCCAAGATGGTCCTATATCGCTCACATGACAATCACTGTTCACTCATTAAAACATTGTTTTGAACCGGTGACCTAGTTTTTGACCCCAGACGACCTATGTTCGAAACAGTCTGACTAGGTTTGGTGAAGATACGATCAAAATTTGACATCTACAGTGTTAATAAGGTTTTCCTAAGATTTGACCTTGTGACCTGGTTTTTGACCCTAGGTGACCCATATTTGAACTTTTCCTTAATATCATTAAGACAAACAATCTAACAAGGTTTGGCCAAGATCCAATCAAAACCATGACATTTAGAGCTTTTACAAGATTTTTACCTAAGATTTGACCTTGTGACCCAGTTTTTGAACCCGGCTGACCCATGTTCATCCTTGACCCACATATCATTGAGGCAAACATTTTAGATAAGAAAATCCTTAACTTATGCTGACGAAAATCTTAATATCATCAGCGAGTGCTATTTTATGTCAATGATCATTCTCTCCTACCTGTAATTATTAAATGTAAAAGCCGTTCATTTCAGTGGGTAGTACGCTAGATTTGTAACCGAGCGATCCGGGTTCAATTCTCGGTCGCGGCAGCTTATACTTAGACAACAATGTCAATTTTCCTCAACATTTGGATAACTTACCGATTCCACGTGGAAGGGTAAGTCGATATATAAACATATTAATTTTGTAAAATCAAATAAATGGCAATGAAGGACTTTGTAGATTTATTATACTTAATTCCGTAATAAAATGAAAAGGCATTGTGGTTGAATCATTTCTCAATTTCGTATGAAATTATAAAAAAATTAAGTAAATCATTAAAATCGCAATTAATGTGCATGGTAACTTTAATTATGATTTGAAATCAAAATAATAAAAAGACAGTCACAAAACACCCTTTATTTTCATTCAATGACATGTGGTCCACTTTTTTTTCTTTATCGTTTCATGTGCATGGCAGCTAATTGAAACAATTTGGTTTCTGTATATCTGCCCATTAAATATAAAAAGAGACCGGGACCCCCCCCCCCCCCCCCCCCCTCCAAACAATACAAAGAGAAAAGTCTCACTTCCACTTCCATTGCATATAATAATTTGCACTTGTAACATAAAACGGTGACTCATGGTCTAAAATTAGCATCGTATTACTACAAATAGTCAACGTATATTGACAGACAAGCAGCCTACTTTATAATGACACAGTAGCAAATGTAATGCACATGTGTGTCATATAGTAAATTCCTGACATTATGTTATGACTTGTTCACAGCGTATAATGACAAATAGTCTTCGTATAATTAAATATGAGCAGGACATGTTTTGAAATCTCATCAATTTAATATGATATACGATTATTCACAGCGCACAAAGATTTTGCTCATGTTTAAGGCACCACACTTAAAATGCCCAGAGAACCGAGTAAAAAGATTAAAGAATATAAAATAAGGTGATTGGCCACAGCACAATGGCACAGCAACTTAATATAATTAACATGTACATCATATAGTAAATTGTTGGCATCATATAACGACATATTCACAGCGTATATTAGTATGACAAATAGTCATCGTATAATGAATTATGAAATTGCACGTCATTTTATGATATATTCACAGCACAAAAATGTTCTGCTCATGTTCTGGCAGCTATGGTGTTCCATGATTTTCCGTAATTATAGTATGATTGCGAACTCACGTGCTGGGTATTTATATCGGTCTTGTGTTTTGGATGCATGTAGTTATCTAAATGCGAGATATAATTCATCTAGTAGAAGTTACAGACCTAACTACCTACGCCACACAATCACATATGATGCCTGATTTTTAAATAATAAATATTAAGGATGATGCAGCCCCTTCCCAGTTCATTATCCATTACGCAGGTCTTTTAAATGGTATGTTTCAATAATCTATTCAGTATTCAAACCGTAATTTTAACAGTACTTAGAATACAAGAAGCTACTTTGATTGTTCAAGTGAAAACATAGCTTGTATTGTGTGTTAAGATGACAAAAAGCTCAGATATTCGGTATTAAGGAAGGTTTCCAATCCTTAAAGGATACTCTGTAAATACAATATAAAGTTTATAGTACATATCAAGCTTTGTAGCTCTTAAACATGCCATAAATGCAAACCCCGACATGATTTTATTGACTTGGGACCTTTCATGCATGATATTTTGTGACGAAAAACGAAACGGCAGTTTCGGGAACTTTCAGAACTTTGATTTTAGTCGTTCAAATTGTCTCCCTTGTTGAGATCAAGGTCAGCAAGCGTCCATCAGATCTTTGCATGTTGTTGTACAGAAGTTATCTCGTGTTTCTGAACTACTACCTCGTAAGTGTTGATTCTTGTTGATGAAATGTAATGCACTTAACGATGCAATATAAGTGTTGACTGTTTTGTATGTGTTGTAACTTCTAGTTATTGAATGTCATGCGTTTTCGCGAATTAGCGATATTTGTGTCCTTGTTGTATTTAACTTCGATCAAGGTTATTCTAATGGATGGTTTCATATTACCAGTGTCAGAAGGGATGTACAAATATTGTGTGTGATCAAATGAATCAATGAAGTTCTGTGTGTCCATGTACCTCAACAAACAGCTTCAGTCAGTTTTTACTGAGTAGAGGAGGACACAACTACCATCCCAGAAAGGGACCCAGTCCTCATCCAATCATGGGAGCATTACAGCCCACTGCAATGATGTCCGTAAACAGTTAGCAGCACTAAATTCCATGAAATCTACAGGCCCTGATGGTATCTCTAGCGCCATTTTGAAGCTTGCTGCGAATGAGCTGGCTCCTGTTCTCACCAGATTGTATCAGCTCTCACTACTGAAGGACCTGTCTGCATTGGAAAAGTGGGAGAACGACTGGCAGATGAGTTTCCACCTGCAGAAATGCACTGTACTCCGCATGTGCAACAACAAGAGACATCTCAATGAAACCAAATATACTCTACATGGCCACACTTTGGCTGCAGAACAACATAGTGAATACCTTGGCATTACAATCAGCGATGATCTCTCATGGAGAAATCATGTTAACACTACGGCTGCAATAGGTAACCGTACACTCGATATCCTGCGTAGGAATCTCCGTGGCTGCACATCTCAGGTAAAGGCAGCTGCTTACACGACAATCATTAGGCCCTCCCTGGAGTATGCATCCTCTGTCAGGGACCCAGCTACTGCTACAGATGCCCGCACACTGGAACAGGTTCAGAGAAAGGGTATGTTACAAATTGTTACACTGACAATACTCCTGGCTGTGTGACCCAGATGACTGAAGATCTGGGCTGGAGGTCTCTTCATTATCAACGCTACCTAGCATTTATCACCATGCTGTTTAAAATCAGTAACAGTATTGTTGATGTACAGAGAGCCCGCTCACCAAAAGTGACACTCGGATAAGGGGAGAGAATCGCTTCTACTAAGTCCGAACAGAAGCCAACATCTACTAGGACATGTTCTTCCCACGTACCATCTGGGACTGGAATAGGCTTGCACCGAGGATCACGAACTGCCAAACTATCGATGGGTTCAGCACAGCAGTCACTTCGATCCCACCCTACCAGTAGCCAGCTGCCTTCCAGATGACTGTAAATAGTTTTAAATCATATAAATACATATAAATATTTAGGTCGGTGGCTTTTTGCATAATCTTTTCATAAACACAGGAGCAGTTAAGTTTGATAGTGCAGGATAGGCAAAATCAATTGTACATATTGCCCCATTGTCCCATAGCCTGTATGGACAAGTGGAAATTTTAGTGGAGTAAATAACAAAAAAATAGTGTAAATTGTCATACATTAGCGCCAAATTTTGCACACATGTTGGGAATGATGTATATTATAGTTCTAAGAAATTTAGGGTGTGTGTCAAAGTTAAAGTGCCTCGATTCAAGATAGCCACCAAATTTTCAAAATGACTGCCAAATATATTTTCAATTATACTATCTTAGCTCATTTTCATAACATGTTCAGTATGTTTGTAGTTCATGTACTGGTTCACACCGGTCTGAGTAAAAATACGTGTGGAGTTTGATTGTATTGTGCGTATTTGTTTTTCATTATTATTCGTTTTTTTTGTCTATATTTAATATAATATTAATTCAAAATAAATGAAACAAGCGATGAACAGATGGTCGCGAAAACTGGTTACGATAAAACAGTAAATACTAAAGTCTAAATAACAGTGTGAAGATCGATCCGAACATCCGGATGCATCCGGATGCCTGATCCGGATATCCGGATACTTGATTCGGTCAATTTTGACATCCCTAGTGTGTACATATACGAGTCATGTACTGAAGGCGACATGAGCTATTGCGTCAGTGCAAAAATTCAAAGACGCTGTTGATCAAGATCGCAGATTGACAGTGATGATCAGTGGCCTCACAGACAGTTGTTTCTCACCTTGACAAGAACTGGTATAGGGAGACATTAAATCAATGGATAGCCAGACATGAGAAATGTTTTAAGTCGTGACTACAGAAATATGAATCAATAATGGTAAGTTAATCACTATACTGACGTCATGATGTCACGATGACCTGCCCCGCCTACAGCGCACTTGAGTACTTGGGATGACTGTCATGTCCACACCAGTTTGTGTAAACAACTGAAATTGTGCATACTTTTTAAGTAAACATGTGTCAAGATGCCAGTAAGGTTTCGTTTTCATTATCTCTGACTGGTTTCAAGTTACAGCAAATGTCCAAATGTCCACCCCTCCTATATAAGTAAATTCAAACAAATTTTGTAAAATCCCCCCCCCCCCCCCCCCTGCTCTAATAGTAGTCGAACGTGACTTATTTGTCATAGTTCAGTTTTAGGCATACATTGTTTCAAAGATAGAAGTCATCCGCATTTATTAAATGGACATTACTTCCAAGTCTTTTTGTCTTTTCCATGGAAAGCAGACACAATGTCACACATGGTAAATGGATTAGTGTATCTTGTAGTAGGCTAATGTGATCATTATAACATATATATATTATCCCCCACCAAAAGCAAAGGGATATAAAAATTGTAGCTGTCCGTGCGTCCGTCACACTTGGTTTCTTCTGTGCGCACTCCTCCTACATTTCCGATGCAATTTTCACCAAACTTTCACAGAATGTTTATCATCAAGTGCTGCAGCACATATTGTCAGGGTTATGCGATTGAATTTTCTTTAGGGAGTTATTGCCCATTGTTGAATTTTACATTTCAATGCTTCTGTGTGTAACTCCACCTACATTTCCCATGCAATTTTCACCAATCTTTCACAGAATGATTATCATCAAGTGCTGCAGTGCATAGCATCAGGGTTTTGCAATTAAATTATTTTTAAGGGAGTAAATTCCCTTTGTTGAATTTCACATTTAGATGGACATTCGAAATTTACATTATTGCTAAGGCGATACAGTCTGTTTTTCGAATGTCGAGATGAAAGTCGATTGTCTAGCTAGACATTCAAAATGTCTTTACTTTGACGGCGTTACAGTCGTAACTTCGAATGTCGAGATGAATGTCGATTATCTAGCTAGACATTCGAAATTTCATTACTTTGACAGCTATACAGTCCGTTTTTCGAATGTCGAGATGAATGTCGATTGTCTAGCTAGACATTCAAAATTTCTTTCTTTGACGGCGATACTGTCGTAACTTCGATAGTCGTGATGAATGTCGATTGTCTAGCTAGACATTCGAAATTTCATTACTTTGACAGCTATGCAGTCCGTTTTTCGTATGTCGAGATGAATGTCGATTGTCTAGCTAGACATTCGAAATTTCATTACTTTGACGGCGATACAGCCGTAAATTCGAATGTCGGGATGAATGTCGATTGTCTAGCTAGACATTCGAAATTTACATTATTATGATAGCCATACAGCCTGTTTTACGAATGTCGAGATGAATGTCGATTGTCTAGCTAGACATTCGAAATTTCATTACTTTGACGGCGATGCGCTATGTTTTACGAATGTCGAGATGAATGTCGATTGTCTAGCTAGACATTCGAAATTTCATTACTTTGACGGCTATATACAGTCCGTTTTTCGAATGTCGAGATGAATGTCGATTGTCTACCTAGACATTCGAAATTTCTTTACTTTGACGGCGATACGCCCTGTTTTACGATTGTCAAGATGAATGTCGATTGTCTAGCTAGACATTCGAAATTTACATTATTATGATGGCCATACAACCTGTTTCACGAATTTTACATTATTGCTAAGGCGATACAGTCCGTTTTTCGAATGTCGAGATGAATGTCGATTGTCTTGCTAGACATTAAAAATTTCTTTACTTTGACGGCGATACAGTCGTAACTTCGAATGTCGAGATGAATGACGATTGGCTAGCTAGACATTCGAAATTTCATTACTTTGACGGCTATACAGTCCGTTTTTCGAATGTCGAGATGAATGTCGATTGTCTAGCTAGACATTCGAAATTTCATTACTTTGACGGCGATACTGTCGTAACTTCGAATGTCGAGATGAATGTCAATTGTCTAGCTAGACATTCGAAATTTCATTACTTTGACAGCGATACAGTCCGTTTTTCGAATGTCGAGATAAATGTCGATTGTCTAGCTAGACATTCGAAATTTCATTACTTTGACGGCGATACAGTCGTAACTTCGAATGTTGAGATGAATGTCGATTGTCTAGCTAGACATTCGAAATTTCATTACTTTGACGGCGATACGCTCTGTTTTTCGAATGGTGAGATAAATGTCGATTGTCTAGCTAGACATTCAACATTTCTTTCTTTCACGGCGATACAGTCGTAACTTGGAATGTCGAGATGAATGTCGATTGTCTAGCTAGACATTCGAAATTTCATTACTTTGACTGCTAAATACAGTCCGTTTTTTAAATGTCGAGAAGAATGTCGATTGTCTAGCTAGTCATTCGAAATTTACATTATTATGATGGCCATACAACCTATTTCACGAATGTCGAGATGAATGTCGATTGTCTAGCTAGACATTCGAAATTTACATTATTGCTAAGGCTATACAGTCCGTTTTTCGAATGTCGAGATGAACGTCGATTGTCTAGCTAGACATTCGAAATTTCATTACTTTGACGGCGATACAGTCGTAACTTCGAATGTCGAGATGAATGTCGATTGTCTAGCTAGACATTCGAAATTTCATTCCTTTGACGGCGATACGCTCTCTTTTACCAATGTCGAGATGAATGTCGATTGTCTAGCTAGACATTCAAAATTTCTTTCTTTCACGGCGATACAGTCGTAACTTGGAATGTCGTGATGAATGTCGATTGTCTAGCTAGACATTCGAAATTTCATTACTTTGACTGCTAAATACAGTCCGTTTTTTAAATGCCGAGATGAGTGTCGATTGTCTAGCTAGACATTCGAAATTTCATTCCTTTGACGGCGATACGCTCTCTTTTACCAATGTCGAGATGAATGTCGATTGTCTAGCTAGACATTCAAAATTTCTTTCTTTCACGGCGATACAGTCGTAACTTGGAATGTCGTGATGAATGTCGATTGTCTAGCTAGACATTCGAAATTTCTTTACTTTGACGGCGATACGCTCTGTTTTACGAATGTCGAGATGAATGTCGATTGTCTAGCTAGACATTCGAAATTTGCATTATTATGAAGGCCATACAGTCTGTTTCACGGATGTCGAGTTGAATGTCGATTGTCGAGCTGGACATTCAAAGTATCATTACTATGTTGGCGATACACTCTGTTTTTCGAATGTCGAGATGAATGTCGATTGTCTAGCTAGACATTCGAAATTTACATTATTATGATGACCATACAGTCTGCTTTACGAATGTCGAGATGAATGTCGATTTTCTAGCTAGACATTGAATGTCGATTGTCGATTGCTTTGCCAACTTCACACACATTGTTTGATCATACTTGCTTGATCATACTATTTTACCAATTTTGACTTATGGCTGTGCAATTTGGGGATATACTGACCAGTCAATGATCGAAACAATTCCTACTGATTTTCTCAAGTATATACTACAGGTTAAAAAAGAACGCCCTATGTTGTATGGAGACCTTGGGAGGTTTCCATTATCTATTTGTATTAAAAAGTGAATGATAGATGTTTGGTATAATCTTATAATGAAGGAAAATAAGCTGTCTTCTCTAATGTATAAATTTTGTTACGAACAATTATGTCAATGTTGAAAATCCTTGGCTTGTTAATATAAAGAAATTTTTTGATGAATGTGGCCTTAGCTTTGTGTGGACAAATCAATTTTATAATGGATCTAAAGCACATTTATTTTTCCAGGTCCAACAGACTTTGAAAGACCAGTACTTACAGTCGTGAAACGAGGCTGTCGGCTCAAAATCAAAATGTACTAATTACAGACTATTCAAAGTGAACCATGGCCTTGAAGACTATTTAAATATTCTACCCGAGAAAAATGCTAGAACAATTTTTAAGTTTAGAGCTTCAAATCACTACTTGCCTACACAAACTGTTGGCGAAATATTGAAAGAAATTCTAGAATATTTTTAATTTGCAGTATGAATGAAATCGGAGATGAATTTCACTATGCTTTCATTTGTCCTTATTTTTCTGATCTCCGTTCTCGATTATTGCCAACTATAGATAGAAAAGATAAAAATATACATACATGTACATTATATGAATTAATGAATAAACGAAAGAGTAGTAAATTAATCAAATTATCCATTTTTCTTAACCACGTGCCTATCCATTGTAAAACCATTTGGAAAATGTGTAACCTCCTAATTTCATATAACCCTTACATATGTATCATTTTCTTTTTGTTATTTTTTCTGAGACTTATGCACTATTTACAGTCACACCTACTGTTTAACATTTTTTTGTATTTACATCCATATTATCCTCATATTACATGTAGCATGTGCTGAGTGAAATAAAATAAACTGAAACAGCTTATACAAAATGGTAAAATTACAGATGTGCGCATCGATGCATGGGAGTACATGGATGTTTGTCAATGAGCTACTTCAGGCAAACTAAAGACTGTGTTTTACATAACATGAACAGCTCTTCTGTGAAATCTGAGGATTTTCAAGCAGCTACAGGATTTGTGTTCTCTGATCTGGTTGGGTGGAACATTGTAAATATATGCAGATACATGTATTTATATTATCAGATCTAACTATTTTAGCATCAGTCTCGATACTCAACTCGAAAGTTATCTCCTGTTTTCATTTTCCTCAAAGTTTCTATTCCCCACACATACCCATAAATGTCTAATTTTTTACCCTGTCCTCATTTCGACGCTCGTTACGACCGAATGAGCTAATGTATGGATTGCATGTTGCACTCATGATATGCAGGTATCCTTGCAAATAACCAAAATTTATTTCTTATGTATGTAATCCAAAATCGACGATAATGCCATATAGAACAAAAAGTGATCCTTATCAAATTTTGAGTAGTATATGTTGAAAATGGTAAAGATTGAATGTCTAACAGCATAGTTGGAAATTACACATGCCAAAAAACATTCACAATATATCAACATAATTATATCCTCACAACACATTAAGCAACAATAAGGTACGGTACCAGCATTAATTGAGATCATTTTAGAAAACGTTTAAACATGCTGACCCTTGGATTTTATGAAATATATATACAAAATGTACATTGAAAAAAAAGAAACGAATGAAATCTACATACACTGCATTTTTAAATGTAACTTTGGATATAGGAACTCCTGCACTATTTATATACATGTATGTTACGACTGATCAAGTGTAACAAATGATTATAGATTGTAATGTATCAAAGTAGCGCTGTGGTGCTATAAAATCTGCCATTGGGTGAATCAATACATACACCTTTGACTAAACAACAGATTGAAGTATATGGCCCATTTAAAATACGATGTCCAGTTATGATCAGTAAGAATGCCGTGGTACGTCGTACTGTGTCAATTCTACAAGCCGTGGGCGGAGTTAATAATTATAACATAACATAACATATATTTTATTGACATAAAATTTTATAGATACAATTTATAATCAAACAAATAATCAAATATACAAGAAAGAGAAAAACATGGAAAACCTGAAAGATTAACATTGTTTTCTGAAGGGTCTTAAAAAATAACGGATGATAACGGTCGCAGAGCTATGAAATTATAGTAATATGAAAAATGTGAAATGTCTCAAAAAGAAATTCTGATTTTATTTGCAAAATAAATACATTTTGACAAGTTATTAATAGATAATTTGGAAGTAGAATTCAGCAATGAAATAAATTTATTATGGTTTGGCCAGTGACAGAAATAAGGCTTAAAACATTTTTTTCTTAAGTCTCTATATTTTGGGCAAACTAGCAAGAAATGAAATTCTGATTCAATTTTTGACATGTTACATGATTTACATAGACGTTGTGTTCGTGGGGTATTGTTGTGTCTGCCTGTTTCTATTAGGAGTTCATGTGTAGATACTCGAAATCTTGATAATGCTATTAAATATTTTCTTTCATGTATGCAGTCGAGATATTTCTCGCGTATGAAATTATGTTTAAATAGACAATATGTTAGTAGACGGGGATAATTATTTATATCAGAATACCAGGACTGATGATAATTATCGAATATTCGTTGTTTAATTAGTACAAATGTATGCTTATCCATTATTTGGTTTCTCCATATGTACGCAAAGCCATGTTCTTCAAGAATCGTTTTAACGTGAGAGGCCCAGTTTTTGTTCCCATACGTTACATTATTTTCAGCATCATATTTTAAAACACTATACAGTTTATAAGTCAATGAAGAATCGTTCAGTTTTATGAGTTTTCCCCAGTATTTTAAGATATTCACTTTTCGAAAATTGTATAGCGGTATTCTGCCAAGTTCTCCATAAAGGGTAGATGAGTTTGTGGATTGTCTTACGCCTAGTAAGCCTCGTAGAAATTTTGTATGAATAATTTCAATGTTATTTGCGATATGGAATCCCCAAATTTCAGAACAAAAAACAAAAATTATATAGTGTGTGGAGCAATACCTATACAGAGACGATCATTTGCATCAGCGTGTGACAAATGGCGATGAAATTCAAAAGACTGATCCGAGAATGTATAAAAGCATGTAGTCGTAAGATGTATTTAGAGTTAATACAACTACCTGGTAAAAGTAACCTGCATTATTAATTGATCAGCGTTATTTCGATGTCTTTATTGAATTATTAGTAACTGTTTATAAAAATTAACGTTGCAGCGATTTGGTGATAACATTGCGTCGATTTTCGGAATTTTGCTTGTTATGTCATGTCATCCGTTGATCGCGTTGGTCGATGCGTAGTTATTCCGAGTTTTTCTTTCTAACAATAATAACATAATAATCATATTTCTTCTCTAAACCATAAACAAACAATAAAATACATATCACAGTTGATTTCAACTTGTCAAAGCCGACGAATAGTGATGTTTATGCTCGTAAAATCATTGAACTATTTGTCGGTCTTGACCATATCACGGAGGTGATATTTTCGGTCTTAATTACGCCGTAGCAAAGATTTGGTCGTAGTAAGGATTTGGTAATAACCTCAAATGCCTTTTATCCATTCTAATAAGTATGGGAAGGCACACCTACCCTGATAAATAAACCAAACAAGAAAGTAACATTCAAATGTCTACATCATTAGGATCTATCACCATATAACATTTGGTTTCTTTATTCAAAGCACAAAATAAATCCTGCGCTAAATTGTTTATGGTTTGTTTGTTTGTTTGTTGTGGTATAAAGTGTCCCTATACTGATTTCTTCGATAGTACTTGTAAAGGAATATAATTATATATATATCTAAGTGCTTTAGAAAGATCGCATGCTAAAACAAAATGATATTCATCTTCCAATAAATTACATGAAATACATTTCCTTTGATCAAGTGGTAAACTATGTTTATTCCGTAGACTTAACTCGATACAAATTATTAATTTGGTTACTTCAAAAGTTACGGTACTTTGAAATATTTACAATGTAAATACATGGTTGAAATTTAAACTCAGCAATGGTGCTTTGAAATAACGCTCTACTTGAAGTCTATTCTACTGAATCAATTTTGTATAAAATGGTCATTTAATCTTCAAAAATAGTTTTTATCACCCACATATTGAAATAACCAAGTTTCATAAAAAACAAGAGAGCATAAGATATCTTTGACATGTGAACACGAGTTTATTTCTATTTATTTTTTTTTTTTCATTTTTTTGTTATGCATCCAAATCATTCTGCAGTACACTGAAGTACTTTGTACAATCTTATTGTTCTAGAAGAAAAATCTACCTAGTTCCCCATATATAACATTGGTCTGCGCTGTCTTCTTAACGCGTTGGATTCGCTTACAAAATTGAATATGTAGTTTTACATAAAACAGTATTACTGTATATGATATACAGAGTTTTAATTGTTATCATAAATATTCTTTTAAATAGACAAATGTCTTTTCCGGTCTACAAATAGTGAAATATCTGTTTGTTCATAATCGTACATTTTAAATAATCAAAGCGCTTGAGGTACTGATGGGGAGGCTTTCTAAAGAAATGTTGACAAAATAGTTTTTGGACATAACTGTTATCATGTTAATATTTTTGGACTGTGCATCATGACGATATTTGATGACAGTTATTCACTCCAAGTTATATGGATAGTTCATTATGTCATCATGTAATCATGCAACAGTTCATAATATCAATATTCAACTGATTGTTCATTGTGTCAATAATTTAGGACTGTCCATCATACCAGCATTATAATTATGGTAACCTCATGATTTATAATGATTCATAATGTTATTTATGATTGAATGGCAATAACACCTGAAAATTGTGCAAAAGATTTATTCAACATACATTTATTTACTCCAAGGACATGTATACATGTACATATTGTATGTATATAAGTCCCTGTTTGCGCATAACATCACTCAGGTACGTGCCTGCACCAATCGAGATCCTTTAGAAAACATCACTTTAAACATACTGACCTCGGCTTTGATGAAAAATATATATAATTGCAAAAATTAAACAAATGTAAATCTAAATGCACTACATTTTTATTTTAATATTTGTAACTTTGTATTTAAGTGCTGCTGCACCCATTAAGCCATGTTACGGCGGAGCTAATAATTATATATTGGATGGAGCGATACCTATACAGAGAAATTAATTTACATCAGTGTGTGACAAAAAAATAGCGATGTAATTAATAGACTGATCCAACGACGAGAAAAGTAACCTGCATTAATTGATCAGCATTATTTCGATGAATTATCTTAACTGACAAAACTGGTTTTGTTGTTTTAAAATCTACCGTTGCAGAGATTTTATGTTTACATCGCGTTGATTTTTGAAAATTTTGTTTTTTATGTCAGATCATCCGTTGATCGCGTTGGTCGGTGCGTAGTTATTCTAAATTTTCTTTTTAACAATGAAGCATAATGACCATATTTCTTCCCAAAAACATAAAAAAAACATTAATTCACATATCGCAGTGGGTTTCAACTTATCAAAGCCGATCTTGATTACCGCCGTAGTAAGGATTTGGTCGTAGTAAGGATTTGGTAATAACCTCAAATGACCTTTATCCATTGTAATAAGTATGGGAAGGCATGCCTCCCCAAACATGGTACGTTTGGAAAGAGACACTACGAGTCATTGATTGGTTCAACTTGCTAAACCTATTTCAATAAAAAACGACATAGGTTAACTGATTTTAAATAGAATCACTGAAACCCCATTCGGACAAGATTTTTATCCTTAAGAAAACACTAACATGATAACAGTATTTTGTTTTCATAAATATATTTCAGAACACTGTTTCTGCTATAACGCAAGTACAGTTTAACGAATGTTGTGGGGCTAAAATGGGATTCGGCTGGCTTATTACAAACCAGATATTTTGTTCCACCCAATGCGACATAGCTGTACAACTTAGATAATGGGAGAGTGATTTCAATTAACATTTTTGTTGTTAGGTACGAACAATAAAGTTATAACCATTTTTCAACAATCGATCAGTTTTTCTGCATACCGAGCATATTCCATTAACCTAGCTTCCGCCTAAGAATATAGCTCCAATATTTCTGTTCAATGGTTAGATACAAATTCAAATATTACGTGCATATAAGTCAAAATCATATAGCTATGCAATATCGTAAACGAGCAAAACAAAACAGTCATAAAAAATCTAAACAATCCTATCTCTCAGATTACTACAATATTTACTATCAGTACACACATTTCAAGGAAGGATGACGTCATAATTCTCGTGCTGTATATGCTAATTTAGTCTGGTTCCTAGCTTTTATTGTAAACGTATAGAAGTCATCATTGAATTCATGGACGATGCAATGATAACTGTGAGTCAAACAGATATTTAAAAAAGTGGTTTATCGGGAAGTTTTAATCGATTAATTCAATGCTTATAACGTATAACGTTTTCTCCGAACATGTCTTCATGTATGATATATTACATTCTGCATAAGTTGAGTATACAAAGAGGCAGGTAATGTGGACTATATAATATTATGCTAATTGCTAAACTTCGTTTGGTGATCAGATGGGAAACATAAACAAAGTACTTAAAGCACATTGAACGGGAATAACAGTAACAACTGCATAGCGGGTGTAGAAAAGCGTTCGTCGTACTAAAGACTGTATCAAAATTCATGCGCGAACTATCGTTCGTTTTCAAAAACTCACCCTACAAAGAAATTCAACTTTTGACTGCTTGGTAGGTCCGAACAGCAGAACCTTCAGAGCTTTGATTTAAAAAGCGAATGGCGTTTTTTTTGTATTTGTTTGTGTGACAAAATCCTCACAAACCATGGCAATTGATGCTGCACGTATGGTATACACGTATATAGTTAAATCATTAATTTAGTTAATGTCATACGATTACTAATTAAAGTTGATAATATGTTATTTCAACTTAACGGTTACCTGATATCGTGCAATTGTTTTGCACATTTTCTGTTTATCAAATCCTGATTTATCCATACGAGTTGACTTTTATCACGCCAAATTGTATCAAAAATGATTATTTAGCTAATGGCGATCGACTTTCGCATTCCGTTTGTGAATTTACTATGCTAATGTTTAGTTCTTACAAATTGAACCATTCTCATTAGACGGAAACACCAAGAAGACAAAATAATTAAGACGTGCGTTTTCGTACCATTTGTTGTTAAATCTGAGAGATGTCGATAACGAGTCTCTCATACGTGCCTTGGATACAACATCGTCTTTCGTATTTGGAGATGACATGTTTGTTGGTTTAATCTAAGGATTTATTCATTCGCCTTGGAAGCATTCTGGTATCCCAAGCCACTAACAGCAACATGACTATGAACAAAGGTATAAGCTTCAATCGGTGCCTGCGTGGTTTGATCATCATTATAACATCAATTTACGTTACTACCACAGCAGAAGAAAAGTGTTCATCCATTGACATCAAGCCGAAACACTTAAATAAAATGTTAACAACTCATACAATTGGAGCTTATACGGAATGGTCAAATTACAGATGTGCGCATCGATGCATGGGAGTACATGGATGTTTGTCAATGAGCTACTTCAGGCAAACTCAAGACTGTGTTTTACATAACGTGAACAGCTCTTCTGTGAAATCCGAGGATTTTCAAGCAGTTACAGGATTTGTGTTCTCTGATCTGGTTGGGTGGAACATGGTAAGTATATGCAGATACATGTATTTACATTATCAGATCTAACTATTTTTAGCTTTTGATGTATATTTGTTCATGATAAAGTTGCTTACATGTATGATGTACCACACATTATCAGGAACATGTTTCATTGCCTGTTTATTCACGACTGTCGACATGCTTGCACTTCAAACAATTATCTCTTTCAGAAAAATGTTTGTGGCAGCAAAGCTTGTGCGGTTGGCGAGACTTGTTTTCCGATCGGAAGTCGCTACGTTTGCAAGGCTGCAAGTAAGACCATGTTTTATCTTTTATTACACATGACTGTAACCATTCGGAAACGCTGTGTATAGACACCCTATTTAGATGGTGCTCGCGATGTACTATATTTTACTGAACTAGTACATTACGCCAAACGCCGCTTCTTCATGTGTACATTCATTCCTTATAACCCATATTTAATAAATTCAACTGTATGACGTAATGTTATCATTCGAATGAAACATTGTTTATCATAAAGTTCATCTGAAATTATATCCCTTTACCTTAATTATATCAATCACTGTTGAGGCAGATTTTTGTGATTGTTGAATACTCCTCGCACTTATTTCAAGGACCATGCACTGGCGGTATTGCAAGACCTGGAAATAATAGAATCCCTTATGCCAAAGTGACTACATATGCATCTAGCAGCTATTAATCTAATTACAATATCGAATATGCAATTACTAAAAGAAAAGAGAACTTCTGCTATTTTGCTATTAATATTTCAAATGGTTTTTTCGGTAACCCTACCCAGAGAATTGCAGTGGGTAGGTAAATATTTTTTTACAATCTATTTTTTCTATTGAACTCAAAATACACGTCAGAATGCATCTTTTATTTAAAAATAATTTTTTACCCGAGAGGCCAAATATGTTGGGTAGCCTTTTTAGTGAGTATCTAGCTTTACCAGAAACAAACAATTTCCTTAGGATGGCCTGATCAAAATAAAATTGGAACACACACTAAAGCTTTCAACGAACGCCACCCTTTCCGTGTAATGACAGGATTCGAACTCGTGACCGTCTCACTGAGTATTCCACCTTTTGGGCTCGTTATACTTATAAATATTCTTAACGTAGACTTATTGAGTAATTTGCATGGATGACTTTGTGCATTTTCAGGTCTGATTGAAGTAACTTCATGCTCCCCGAATACAACATCGTTGAACTGTTATGTGCTCTATGCAAATAAGGACATTAACGGTTATGATATTGGTTGGACGTATTGGACAAATTTAGTTAATTGCATGATATATTGTAATACCAACGCCCCAACATATAAAGTACTACTCCACAGTACACTCCTTAACAAGTGTTTCTGTAAGTCCATATCTGTCTGGAGTTACATAGCAGTGGGTAAACAGTTAAAACATACAGGATATGCATCCATGTACCAACGATTATGAGTACAAGAAGAGAGTAAAGAAAAGTTAAATTTGTTCTATTCTCAGTCTCTAAAAATCGTTCATAAATTTCATTTTACAAATACTATAAATAGTCGATATACAAAGCGTCAAAATACCAATCAACAAAGCTCTGAAATCACTGAGGTATTAGTCAGAGGTTTGATTATTTACAATTTTAGTTGTATTTATTGCAAGCTTTATTTATTTTAAATATTTTTAAAACGTCATGAAAAGAGACAAAGAAAAATAGATAAAAGGGGATTTATATGAAATTTCATAGGGTATCTGTTACAATTAATGAAAAAAAATAGTATTATTTACAATTGCGTCGGTACATGTGGCACACCTTTTTGACAAAGTCTGTCAGTATGTATAATATTACACATGAGTAAAAGTTCAAGGCTTGTAATTATAAAATCCTAATTGAAACTAGTTAGATTCATACATGTATCTTGCCCAAAAAGGTTTTATGTTTCTGATAATTGTGATCAGCCTTTGGATGGAACTGTTTATTATGATTGTTGAAAGTCCTTTTATTTCTAATATTGATGCTAGTTATGCAGACTAAATTTTATTACGTACATGTAATATTTATGTTACGTAATGGTTGATTGAAGATTGGGAGAAAAAATATTTCTTTCGGTTGTCTATGATGTTTTTAAAGACATGGCACTGGTCGTTGTCTGTTGAGGTGTTATGCAAAATTTTATTAAATGGTATTGAATTTCCAGGAGAAATCTATATGATTGTTTACAAACCTATTAAGTAGGTTTTATGTTTTATGTTTATTGGACACAGTTATAATGGTATATGATGGTTCCAGTTTTATTACCGGCTCTTGTTTACGGTTTTGTTAATATATATTTACTGGTCACGATGCCTGTGACAAATTACTTCATTTTCATAAGAGTCCAGGGAAACAAAGTCCGTTAAACACGGACAGACTGCCCCTCCAATGTACCAACTCATGGCTGCAGTGTCAACAGCGCCAGTATAGTGTGGTAAACACTACTCCAGTTAGTTGGTGATGTTCAATTGAAGTGTACAGAATCAGGCTGTATCCTTCTGTTTAATTTCATTGTGTTTATGTGTTTGTTATGCATGCACATGCTTTATGATGTGGTTTCTTTGTTTATTTATTGTGTACATTTTGCATACATAAGTGTATTTTGGTTTATTTCGTTTAAAATTGCATTATTTTATCATTTTTCCGTAAACAATTATTATGTGTATGCATTGACTTTTATTCTTGTATATAATTGGTATATGTTCAGGCACAGTTGGATTTGTATTTGTTTATTGTATCATTTTTTCGGTATACAGTTAATTGTTTTGTATTATTCTTATAAGTTGTGGTATCATCCTGACTAGTTATTCATTATTGATGTCATGTTTGTTTCATTCATCATTCATGGGTCCTTTGTTTCATTGTACCATTTTATTCATCAACAAATTTAGAACAGAAAAGTGACATTAATATTTTTTGTCGTCATTCAAAAGCAACGAATTGTAACATACATGTAGTGCAATACTTAATTGTTGAGCTATTCAATGATGACTATGTGTGTAGTTTGCCTAAAGTACATTATACAACATCAATCTATGTAATTATACAATAACTAATGTAGTATAAGATATAATTCTGGTGTTACTCGATAATTAATCAAACTTTATTCTTGTAGGTCACCGTGTAATATCAACATGTTTATTGTTATTATTTTTGTTTACTGATGTCGTGACAACTTATCTAGGTACACGTCGATAAAAGTTATGATGGTATATAAAATCACCGGCTTCGGTGCGGGGTAGTTTTTGTCTTACAATATTATTAACAAGAAAAACTTGGCTTAATAATAACTGTGATGTCGACTTACAATCGTGGGTTTTTGTTATTATGTTACAATAATAATGATGATGATGAAGATGGTGTTGCGTGTAGTGTTGAACTAGTATCCGTTTATTTCTGTGTATACATAGTTCCCACATTTACAATATTTACCTCCCTTGGTGGCCATCTCAGTTGGCAAATTTCTTATGCGCTTAATAGAAAAAATCAGAAGTCATAATTGGTTATTAAACAACTCTGTTAATAAAAGATAACTTAATCATGAAGTTGTTAAGGCCATAAACACAGCAGGTTTAAGAAAATGTAGTTGTCACAAATGAAATATCCTATATTTACAATGATCAAAACAAAAATGTAAATATCTTGTATCAATGCTTGTTGAATTCGCCAACTAAGATGGCTGCCAAGGGAGGTAAATATTGTAGATGTAGGAACTATGTATTTGTTAAACCCCTGCACACTCTAATGCTTAGTAAAATGTACTCACAATAAATCGATTTGATTTTTCTTCACGATGTAATTTCTCAGAAATCGATAAACGATAACAGTCAGTTTAATTCTTGTTTATTGAAACATGTTTAAAATGGTACAGAAAGAAATACAATGTTTACTATACATGTATAACAAAGTTGGAAATTATACTTGTCAAATAACATTCACAATATATCAACATGTAACCCATCGTCGGATACCCACGGTCGCTGCTTCCGCTCCGCTACGTACATCTCGAGATGTACGTAGCGGAGCGGAGGCAGCCACCTTAGGTATCCGACGATGCATATAAGCTCACTACAAATTAAACACAACACGAATCCACTTTCGATATAATGTAAAGCGATTGGCAAAATAACCAAAAAGTTCGAAATTTAAAATGACAGAAACCTGGAACCAATACTATATAATTATGCATTGTGCGTGTATATTCAATGATAGGACACTACGTCATCGCGCACCAGATGAAAATGTGTTTTTATTATCAGACAACGTAAAAGTAAATGAAAATAATACAGCTCACCAAAGAATGGCTATTGCAACTAAAAGAATTGTAAAAACAGTTCTTGATGTGAATGCCTCATCTAGGCGTAAATTTTAAGTGGATGCGTCTCAGCAGGTAATTGTATCAATAAATGACTAAATAAAACTATCTGGTCTCAGTAAGTCTGCGTGTGCCTATAAGTAACACTTAGAGAACGAGAATTTCTCCCTCACAATACAATTTGTGGTGCACAACTGTGTTCATGATTTATTAGAAATATATTCAAAATTTGTCGCACTATATTGCCTAGTGTAAAAAAACAGCTGTTTCAGAATAATTTGATCTTAAGTGCTGATATCTGAATGTTGTGATTGGAGAGCTGAGATTTGAGTGCATAGAATTGAGTGCTGACATTTGAAGTATAAAATTAGAGAGATTTGAGATTTGATGGCTACCCATGTAGTACTAAAATTTTAAGTCTGGTTTTTGTATCAGAGATGACATTTGAGCTAACGTATCCAGTATTTTAGGAGAGTTTGAATAACCCTTTCTTATCCTATAAAAAGTATGAAAATGTAATAATCACCAAAATGTTTAAATTACAACGAAAACAAAATTAAGTGGGTGTTTTACTGAAATTATGCAGAAAATAGTGTTGAATCGGATTAAATTCTAACAACTGAAATGGACATAATTTGGTTTCGTCACTGCATTAATCTCTTGAAACAAAGAATTTCGAAAAATCGCAGAAATTATGAGAACCATTGACAACGCAGGACGCAGTGATTCCCATGCGTGTATTTAACAGATATCTATTAAGGCAGCATTATCTTATTTCCATGCCGATACTCAATATCAATTTTAACACCACATTTCCTGTAATGCTCTTTGACAGAGACTTGAATGTGTAACAAAATAGATCGGTATAGTGCCAAGATAAAATGAGCAAATACTGGAATCATATTGTTCAAATATTTGAACATAATTTTGAACCAATGGCAGACAATGAAATATTCAATATCTTTAAGTTGGTTCAAAACACATGCATATTTCGGAATTGCATACGTATTAACATATGATTAGCATTTGTTTCACATTTATCAAATAATCATCATTATTGATGGGCAAACTACTGATGCATGGAAACACAAAGAATCCGAATACGTGCATATTATATAAGTGTCATGTCAAATACTATTCATACGAAATACACAAAGCTAACAAAGTAAGTCTGCGATCACAAGAGAGAAATATATTTTGATCCAACATGATTAATTGAGGAAATATACCAGGTGCGTCTGTATAATTACGCGATTTAAGTTGAGACCTATTTTCTTGTGCGGTTTTCCTTTCAACCAAGCTGTTATGGGGACCATGGACGGTCCGCAGTTTGATGAAAACATAGGAACATGATAATTTACCTTCCAAATACTACTGATTTGGAGGTCATGGCTTCGAATCCTAGGATATATTATAAACATTAATTTTATCCGAAATAACTTCATTGACGATAATATTTCTATAATCTGACTGTGAGGTCTGAAGATAGGACAGTGTGCAGCCAGGTGTGGAAACCAAGATAAAGGATCATTACGTCTGTATGTATTTTTTTGGAAAATGATCGAACAATGGTTCGAGTTCCTTAGCCGTCACTCACTTGACGCGCATGAAATTTGATACGGACCAAGGTACAAGGTTTTTCTACATCCACTATGCAAATGTTAAACTGGTTCCCGTTCCATGTTGCAGTGGAAGTCTATGTAAGATCAGTTTCCATGAGTACTTTCAGTGCATTGATAATTATTGATTATCTACCCAACACGAATGGATAAAGTAACAAAGGTATGGCAGTAAAACTTACCTAAATCCTGAAAGTCTTCATTTATGTCAGAATATCAAACATGTTACAGGCTTCCCTAAGGTTATCATAAAATTGATTTCAATGATTTAAGTACAATACGAACGACAAATGTTATTGTTGAATGTTAATGAATAAATTATGCTGTTGTTGACTTCTATCGAAAGCGTCATTTACTTATTGAATCAGAAGTGCGAGTCATTTGTTAATAAAGATGGCCGGGTACAACAACATAGGAATTTGTTGGTGTGGAATTGTGATTGCGGGGTTCTTTGTCAACTACCTAACCGTCACAAACACACATTCAGTAAACTGTGAAGTTATTAAATTTAAGCAGGAATATATGAACAAAGTGTTATATGCGCATTATATAGGTTTATACACGGAAAAGTCCATTTACTTTTGTGCGTTACGATGCATGAAAGTATACGGGTGTTTGTCAATGACATATAATTTCAACGTTCAAGGATGTTTACTTCATAATGTGGAAAGTTCGTCAGTGAGCTCGGACGATTTTGCTTACTTGGGTGGTTGCGTATACTCCGATTTTGCTGACTGGAATTTGGTAAGTAACCAAGTACACATAATGGTGCATTTGTAATGATCGTTGTTGCGATCATTAGCTCTGTTTTAAACTATGTAGGTAAAAACTCCTGAAAATGAATTGAAAGATATGAAGGCAACTATTTGATTGTCTTTGGTGTATTTCTATTGTTTTGTTGTGGTAAATAAGTGTATGACCTATGGTGATGCTTACGTCCGCGAGACAATTAATATAAAATATTATATGGAAAATAAGACTGTACGTATTTTAAGTTCAATGTTGTGCTCGGAATAGTCAACAACATACTGTACTCAACTCATTAATTTTGTTTTGGTAATTTTGTTGAAAAGACTTGTGGGTTTGGCTTTTATTATACAAGTGATCGCTAACTAATATTTGTATGTACATACAGTTAATGCTTGACTTGTGGTTAAGTGATTATTTACGCGAGTTGTTAAAAATGTGATTTACGCATGAAGCATATGAATCCATAGATGTTAATCTCTGTGTAACATTGATCTTGCAGAAAAATGTATGCAGCGGCCATACATGCGCGCAAGATGAAATGTGTCTTCCAATCGGGAGTCGTTACGTTTGCAAGAAATCAAGTAAGAAATCTTCTTATATGCCAATCTGTTATTTAGACATTTAATTCTGACAAGAAAACATGATGTTAAATAACCATAACTACATATTTCGACTTTAAGTTTATTTTTGATAGCTTTGTTTGTTTCTAGTTACCTGACTTATGCTATTTTTCCTTAAAGTGACATAAGCATATAAATTGATCGGTCGTAACTGTTTCTGTTTGTCCTATAACAGAGGAATCCGGGGTGCTTTCCTCCCGACCATACTTTATTGCAAGAAAAAAATGTTTCCGAAACCACTATTTAAAGAACAGCTGTGTTTTCCCGCAGTCAAAGTATGCACACGGCATAATGCGATGTCACACGCTCTATATATTTCAAGTTTACAAAAGCAAAATTCACAGCGAAATGAGTGTTTTTAGAAGATAAAATCCTCGTTTCGTCGGTAATTATTTTCCTGGGATAATATCAGCAATTACTCGTTATTTGCATATATTTTTTTCTATAGCAAAAAGCTAATGGGACTTTAAGTATAAGGCCCGAGGAGCGTTACATCTACTTTCTCACGTTTTACTCTTGCACACGCTTTCAAAGGCCAAATAACTCTTTCACACGCTTTCAAAAGCCAAATAAACCCCGACCTTATGAGATGCATTTTATTACCTTCATGTGCATTTAGATATCATTTCATTAGAATGGGGGTCAAAAAGGCCCACTGCCAGAAAGGCCCAATACCGAAAAGGCCCATACCAGAAAGGCCCATACCTAAAAGGCCCACTTAATGATTATACTGTAGTATAAATTTATTGTTACAGATGATATATAAAAAAGTGGGCCTTTTCGGTAACAAAATTGAGCCTTTCTGGTACCTTTATAAAGTGGGCCTTTCTGGTATGGGCCTTTCTGGTGTGGGCCTTTCTGGAAGTGAGCCTTTCTGACCCTTTACCTTTCATTACTAGCATAATTATCAAACATATGGTTCATGGAAAAGGTTTGTTTATATGCTTAATGTATGCTTATCGTGGTTCTAAGAACCAAGTAAGTAATGTAATAACCTGTTTTATTATTTCAGGTAATAAAGTATGCCAAAGATGGAATTCGACATACTCAAGTTGTGCCTGGGTACACATAGGTCATAATTTATTTGAGTTGGGGATCCCTCAATATAACAGTACAGAGAACGAAAATCCATAATCATTGATATGTGCATTAATATCTAAATTATCTACAGTCAAACATGTGAACAAAGTCCATAATTGGGATGACGAAATATCGCCTTTATTGACAGGTGGTCCTTATTCAGAGGTCATTTTGTTTTGAATAATTAAATACTAAATAAGACATCGTTTTTGTTCGCAGGGTGGCATTTACTCGGAGGTGGCCACTATCACAGGTTTGACTGTTTTATATTTAGACATAACTTGTTCAAAAATGTATCCATACGGAAGCTCTAGGTTCACCGTTATTAGAGACCTTTCGACGCAATCTCTTATTTGTTTTTGACATTTTAAGTCACCTAGCGTGTACAAGCAGGGGAGACAACTCCTTAAAGGATAAAATAATATCCAATGATTTGTCGCCCTTATTTTCTTCTTGTTTGACTTGAATTATCTTAGCAACCTCCCTAAATTATTCCACACGACACTAGACTTCCAGTTAGTCCCAATAAACGGCACACCCACTATCTCATACTTTACCTATCCACTAAGTGTTAATAACGAATAAAAAACATTCACTGCCAAGTAGTGCCAGCCTACGCTATCTTGAATGAGTTTTTTACCAGAAAAAACAAATATTCACCCATTAAACTAATGTCTGGCTTATTTGGCCCTTTCTTCAACAGCAGCATGATTTTTCCCACTGCACACTTTAACTATTCATTTAACCTCACAAAAGCAACAACCTCTCATCACAACATGGTTTTTCTACTCCAAAATTAGGGTATTGTTTTAGAGAGGCTGCACTGTAGTTTGTTAATGTGTACAGTAAAATATGAATGTCGGAAGTAAATGTCGAAATTTTAAATCAAATATATTCTAGTTTTCAATTACTTTGTTTTTTATAAGAGATATATAAGTTCAAAGTATGCATTTCATATCTGAACAAAGATGTTTTGTTTGTTTGGGTTTTACGCCCCTTTTCGACAACAGTTAGAGTCACATGAGGCGTACTGTTCACCTTACCATCATTCCTGGGAAGAACCAGTACTAGACTCCCATCCTCTGTAAGCAACTGCCTGCATTCTCACATAAAATACATGGTCGATGACTGGGCTCGAATCCACATCCATCTGTCAGTGAGAAGTTACAGTGATTTGAAGTCAGCGACCATAAGCACTCAACCACGGAGGCGGGTCCTTAAAAACTAAATTGACGTACATGTACCAGAATCCCGATCCAAAAATGAACGAACCTCACTTGACTGAACCGGAATTTATGAGATATTCTGCTCTATCATAGATTGCACAAAGATGCCAGGGTCTAAACTAAAAATTCTATGTTTGCCCAAACGGTGCCAAAGTTTAAAAATTTGTGTAGGTAGGTAGGAAAATCTTTCAGTGTTTTTTCTTTTCATTTTGTATCAAAACTTAGTCAACAAACATATTGTTTTTCATTCGACACGATGTACATAATAGGCGCTATAGTTAGACATAGTCTGGGGTAGGTCCTATTATGCAAGCAGGCCAAATTGTCTGATACAATCATAACTACTGTAGATTTACAAAATTTTAGTTATTCGGTTTCCGGTCACTATATTTTTTCGACACTAGGAACTAGTTGTCATGTATTATTCTCAGAATTACAGCCTTTCAAACGGGTTTGTCGTTCGCGATTGATAAAATGGGCATCAAATTTCCATTGAAAGAAAAACAGGAAAACTTGTCAGGGTCAGCCATGATGGAAAGTAGCCCGTGAACAACAACAACAAAATGGCGATCTGCTTATTATCTCCGAGGCACTTTTCTAAAGACAAACGCCAATACTGAAGATATAGGAATACAGTGCAGCCCCTCCAGAGCGGTCCTCTCTTGAGCAACAACCTCCTTTCAACAACAGCATGATTTCCCCCCACTGCACGATTTACCTATTAATTTACCTCTCTATAGCAACAACCTCAACAACAACATAATGTTGCACCCCAAAGGGTGTTGCTTTGGAGAGGTTGCACTGCATTGCAATTTCTATTAGCAAAACTAGTCATTTTCACTGTGTGCTATATTCTCTTCCATTTTGGTTCCGGTAAATACTGCATAGGCGCAGGGACTAAATAACTTCCAAAAATGACTTGGTTAATGGTTTAAATACTCCATGTTAATGCATGGTATGTTATAAAACATTTGAAATATTCTATTCTCACGAATCTCTCTGATTCTGTACAAATTTAGCCCCAATATTCTGCTTTCCTTTGGGAATAATGTAACGGCTCTACAACACTTAGATACTGTTATCTTCTAGTATGAATGGCTCGTTAAATAAAGAGTATGCTTTCTTCTCGATCGGATATAATCGCCATTTGAGGCCAGTTACAATCATACGATCATACACTCGTCTCGGTGAATAAAAGAACCTGCAATATCGTCTGTGGATATTATACATTGATAATATATTATATACGAAATATCACGAGGCGAATGCTTTAATTGCTGCGTAGTTACATCGTGGTAAGTGACCTTACGTGATGGTGCGGGTAATTAGGGAATTATCCAGTGAATACATAATTGATTATCATTAAATATCTATACATGTATTCAACTTCATGGATTTATAACTATAATATTCATCGTTTTATATACGTCGATTAAGATTTTGTACAACTATAAAACTATTATTAATTGATAAATACAATGTGATATCACAGCTTAAGGTAGTACGCGACCTTTCCTTGACGTCATGGGTCAAAAATCGAAAGTTCGCGCACTACCTTAAGGAAACCTTTGCATTGGCTCCGAAAACAAATCGTGCATATATCACCTCTCTAGAAAGGTCTAGATTACTCTTATACTTAAGTGTAGGTTATAAAAGAGAGCGCAGGTCAAGGAAACCATGCAGATTATAACAGATTTACTCTACGCCTGGTATTGGCTCCCGGCTCACCATAGACCATATTAGATTGAAGAATACATTTTGGAATCTTATTTCTGACACAATTCAATTCAATTCTTTTATTAGGCATATGAACAATGCACGCCTTTCTAAAAAAACTTTGATAACTTTTCCCCGCCAGCGGTGACAACTAACATACAACACAATAAATGAATACACTGATATGTAAATATATACAGTGCAACCTCTTCAGAGCGGCCCTCTCTTAAGCAACAACCTACCTTCAACAAAAGCATGATTTTCCCACTGCACGATTTAACTATAAATTTAACCTCTCTAGAGCAATAACCTCTCAACAACAATAAGTTTGCTACTCCCAAAAGATGTTGCTTTGGAGAGGTTGCACTGTTTAGTATTCTTAGCATATAGATAACAGTTAGGGAACAGCAACATACTGTGGAATCATTAATTTTCGTTGGGTTCAATTTTCGTGTTTTTTACTAAATTGACTATTTCGTGGGGACATAAATTCGTGGACTTTGATTTTTGAAAAGAAATGCCTTATCTCCGCATTTAATTCGAGGGGATTTAATTCCGTGGATGAGTCGACCCACGAAATCCACGAAATTAAATCCCCAACGAAAATAAATGATTCCACAGTACTTTCTGTAATGTTGCCGAAGACGCTAACATACCGGGCATAAAGCCACAATCGAAACGAAATTTTAAATTATTGCCCGAGCAGTACTGATCGTTGACATTGATTTGCGGACAAAGAGCAAACTTACATGTACAAAAAGGGCATTGGTATTGTACATTCTACAGGAGCGAGCACATGACAAATGTGAAAATCATCTTATGTACTTTTGCCCAGTTTCACCACTACAGTATGTTGACTGTTTTAACAAAATTACATAACTAAACAAACGAAGTTCGCTTTAATAAATTTTAATAGGGCCTACAGGAAATCGAGACAAGTCAGTACAGCAACGTTGATAAATTCAGACCAGTGTAAATGACAACCTTGGAATACAGGTAGATAGATAGTTAGATAAAAACTGAACGATGATTCAGATTTCTATAGCTGTCACTAGATCGGCGCGCATGAATTTTGATGCAAACCAAAATACTACTTTTTCTACATTCGCCATGCAGATGCTTAACTATAGTTCCCGTGTTTCAGTGCAAGTCTATATAAGTTCAGTTTCCATGAGTACAGTAAAACCTCTCCGGAGCGGCCCTCTGTATAACCTCTCTATAACAACACCTTCAAAATTACCCTAAACTGATATTTACTATAAATTCAACCTTTGTATAGCAACAACCTCTTAACAAGGGCCAATATTTAAAGCTCCAACAGGGTGTTACTCTACAGAGGTTGTACTGTACCTTCATTTATTTTATTATGTAAATAGGGCACCTAATTTCTTGGCTAAGTTTGGCCAGCTGTGCAAATAGGAAACATTTACCTTTTCTTTGGTGTTTTGTGTTCATTGATAGATACAGTTTATTGTAAATTAACAATTTCGCTACAAGCTACTTAAATGAACGGGCAACACTTTTCTAGAATATCTTATTATTGGAATTTCCAATACCAAATGTTCATATCTAAAAACAATGTTGATATAAAAACAACACTGAATGTATTATCTCTGAAATGAATGAGCTACTTAACGTATCAAGAAACCATTGTTGTTTCAAATGAGTCCAAAGACTTCTACTATATCGTGTAAATAATGAACATTAAATACAAATGTACTTTTTTATACGCGAGAATAGAACTGAGCGACAAATCCATATTCTATTAAACGTTCAACAAACGGTAATCCAGATTTTAAGAAAATAAAACAATGTAAGACAAATATGAATTGACTATCATAAAACCAGTTCTTATATGTTCAGACACACTTATAGACTACGCGTACTTGTCAACTACAGAGTTCTACAAGAAAGATCAAGCTGGTGTATTTCAGATGCGTAATCCAGAGTTTAAAATTGAAATCTGAATAAAAATGAATTACAATCACAACAAAGAAGACTGTTCTTTAGGCCTTCTTGTTATTGCGTCATATTGTGATACGAGGTTGAATTGCTCGGCTGTTACACGACTGTTTCCACTACCAACAGTAAGGTTACTACCAGCAGTTTATTGTTACAGTTGTTGATAACAAAGTCAACTATCAATAGTAAGAATAGTTAATCTGTTTATAGTTACAGTTAATACAACAGCTTGATTACTGCTGTTTTTTTGTGTTACAGTTGATGATAACAAAGTCAACTATCAGTAGTAAAAGTAATTACATCTATTTATATTACCACTGTTAATGATAACATAGTCAGCTATCAGTAATCAGGGTGATTAATTATGTTAATAGTTACAGTTAATGATAAACCGTCAACTATCAGCAGTAAGAGTGATTACTGCTGCTTATTATTGCAGTTAATGATAACACCGACCATTAATAGCAGTAAGAGTGATTACTACAGCTTATTGTTGCAGTTAATGATAACTACGTCAACTCATAATATTAACTTGATTATTTCTGGTTATTGGAACATACTGCTCTTCTGTCAGTAACTTAACTCAACTATCGACTGGTATGTAAGACGATATAGCATCGTGATCAACAAGTCTAGGAAAATACATTTGATCATAATATACACGTTCATTCTTATCAGAGTTCCGACCCACAACTGAACAACATATTGATGCAAGCATTCAAGTGTAATAGAGCGTTTAAGTGTTCCCGATCGGATAATGCCTTACGCTAGATTTTCTCTCTACTGAATATAATTTCCAATATCTGTTATAATTTGCTGAACGATTTTTGAAAAATATCTGGATCTATGCTTAACGTTAACAATTCACGCATGAAGCTGTGAGATGCTACAAAATCAAAAGTTCCAGTTCATGGGTTTTATAAATGACTCCATTCAGCACACTTACGATTCAAGTAGAGAGTTTACAAAGAACCAAAATTCTCTCTAAGAGCTGGTTCAACAATGAGAATATTAGTTGTTTTAAGAACAATATAAGAACTCAAAAGTTAAAATTCTCTTCTGGGCACGTGTTAGCTATACGGTAAATGTGCGTGTTTATATGATTTTGTTGAAAACGGTTCGGGGAAATGACATGGAAATATAGAAGCGTTGTTATCCTGCTGTCTTGTAGATATTTACTCTGGTTTTGACAGCTAGTCTAATTGCATGCTTATCGTTTTACTTGTAAACAATTCTTAGTTCATCACGTTGAATTACAGTTCGCAGTGCTTTAAAAATACTATTTCAATGAGTATGGTTTAATTGCGTAGAAATCGTATTTGACTGTTTTACAGTGCGCATAAATTCGACAGTCAAACAAAACTATCAAAGCTAGATAAGATAATATCGCTGACGGATTAAGTTTAAAGCGTGACCCCGACACACTCGTAATTATCTCGTGTGTAAAACGGAGGTTTTACAAAGTCCATTCAGTGTAGAAATATAACCTCACAAATGTGTATACATTTTGTACATATCAGTTAAACATAATAATACTAGCTAGTGTGTCTGAAAATATCCAAGATGTCGACTGAAGAAAAACACCCAGTTGTAATATCCATGGATGGGAGTGAACATGCGGATTATGCATTTCATTGTAAGTATATTTTTCTATTAATGACATTTTAATTAAGACTCATATACAAATACTATCATGTACGTTTACATATTGACACGTATACACTTACTGCTTCTCGTAGGTATATACATGTATACGTCTTAGTTAACGATTGACTCTTTATTGTTATTAATGTATATACCGCGCTAAAATACATCTATGTAATGTACAAGTATTAATTTTGCATATATATACATGTATATTGATATTACAGTCTACTCATGTGTTATATTTACTTATACGACAATACACATAGTGGTGTATTGGGTTTCATTACTGTCAGTTTGGTTCAAAAGAAATTTTGCATTCTTAAGTCTAAATACTTAACTTTTAAACCTGATATTTTTTTATTGCAGTCGCTAATTTAGTGATTTAAAATGCATGAAATCACCTGTAGTCCGATTCTGTCCATTTATAAAATGACAGATGTAACATTATACCAGTGCTGTCATGTTTTTGCAATAGTTCAGAAAATTCAATTACTAATCGGAAATATGCATAAACATAGGAGAGATATTTTATTACACGTGTATTGCAATTTTATCTGACCAAGTGTGTACAGATATGAATAACTTAAGTTTACAAACCGTGTCTCAAGCTTTGACATGTTAGTTTTATAGATTTATAAACTAACCTCTACACGATAAACACTGTATTGTCAAGACTGGACGACGTACGTACTTAATTTCGGACGATTAGTCACATACTTTGTATAGTTCTATATTTATTAATACGTATACAGTAAAACTTCAATTATCCGAAATCGATGGGACCGAAATATTATTTCGGATAACATATGATTTCGGATAACACGATTCGGATGATCGATTTCATTCTGCGTTGAAATATATACGAGAGGGGAATCGGGACCGAAAACTCGGATAAATCCGAATTCGAGGTTTTATTGTATGTTGTTAAATGCTATGGTCATGTCAAAAACGCTCCCGAATGAGCGAAGAGAAGGTACAGGAGAACCGGATATTTGAATCCCTATATTTATATATATCCTTATTTCGAATAGTTCTTCCTGGTTCTTTATCGTGCCCGGTATAAAGCACCGATACACGCCTAACCCGTTTCTTGTGATTGTCTAGACACAGTTCTTGGCTCCGTAGCTTGAATGGGGACATTGAAAAAAGCGTACCTGAACATTCGGAAAGACCACGACATTTCGCTCAGTAGTCCAGCGCAATACCACTAGACCACCGATCATCACTGTAGTTTTCTATACAAAACCAATTGGTGAATAGTAAGATGCATCATTTATTACTAGTATATGTAGGAAAATACAATGTTGAAATGTTACCCGATTACCTTCTCCGTCAGTTTTTTAGTATCATTTGTATGTAACATATGCTACAAAATTTAACGATTTTGTATAAACTTGCCCGTAAGTCGATACGAAATGTATACTCTCCGTACGGCCTAGTCAACACAGCTGTGGGTGAACGTTTTTTTTTCAAGAATCGTATATGTCACTACCTAGACTAGCTCAATACAGTTTGGTCATATCAAATCGTAGTTTAATTGTTATCTAATCTTTTACGATAAGTGCACAAACACAGACGGACAAACATGTAAACAAAAGTCGCCAATAAGACAGAAGAAATAATTATGACCTTTTTATTACTACGAAATGTGTATCATTGCTGCTTTGTAAAAAGTCTTTTTCAGGACTAAATATGCAAATGAATATATTCTATTCTATTCTATTACTGACCTTTACACTCATTTGACCTTGATAATGGTTTATTTAGTTTATCATACCAATAAAAATATTCTCAGCAGCGGATGTCTATTGATAGTTCAGCTTTCTATAGCCGTCACTCGCTCAGCGCGCATGAATTTTGATGCGGACCTAAGTGCAACATTATTAAACTTGATCCCTTCTCATGTTGCAGTGCAAGTCTATGCAAGTTCAGTTTCCATGACTTTCAGTACTTTGATTTATATTAACAGATGATCGCTCACTTGAGTTGCACTGTAAGTGTTAGAGAAACAAGGTGAATAATAAAATAATTAGCCACAGTCTATTTATATGTATAATTGTTAACACATTCTCAATACTACTACTACTGTGAACAGAACACACGATAAGCAATCACATAATAAATACCCAACATACATCAAGTAAGTCATTAACTTTATCACTGAACAACGCTGGATCGTCAGTATCAGAATCTAAATGGTTCCCATTTACTATGTCTGTACAAAACATTTGGTGCACTGCAACATGGAACGGGATCCAGTTTAAATCAGAATCA
Source organism: Lutraria lutraria (assembly GCA_964023205.1). NCBI lineage: Eukaryota > Metazoa > Mollusca > Bivalvia > Venerida > Mactridae > Lutraria > Lutraria lutraria. The sequence goes on along the minus strand of OZ026844.1, from coordinate 9,526,842 downwards.
AGCACCGTTAGTTACTGTAATTTTCCTAATAAACACACATTTATGGGCTCAAAAGAAACTAGTTTGATCGAGTTTGTATGCATGGAGCCGCAGCCATGGTTCATTGGTTATTGCGCTAGATTTGTAACCCAGAGATCCTTCGATTTTTGTCCACCTATTCCTTGTGGAAGACCAGGAAAACCTGTAAGTTGCATCGGCTCCCTTATATGACTGAAGCATTGTTGAAAAACGTTGTTAAACCCAAGTAAATGAACCAAATTAATAATACCGGCACGTACGGACGATTGTAAACATACCTTGGTTTGGAGTAAATTATCGAGTTTAATGTAACCCGATTGGCCCTCTTTTGGCCCCGATCCTATATTTTCTTTAAGGACCAACCTATCTTATCGTTTTTGCTCAAGTAACCGAAAACAAGACTATTTATTTAACACCGTTTTGCTGTCATACGAGACACCGTACCATCATTCCTCGGAAGAACCAGTACTAGACTCCCATCTTCCGTAAACAACATTCTACATTCTCACATAAGATAAGAAGACATGGTTGGTAACTGGCTTCGAACCCACGGCCCTCTATCAGTGAAACCTCAATTTTCCTAACTTGGGATATACGAAAACCTGGTGTTATCCGAAGTCAATTTTATGTCCGGATTTTTCTATATGTTTCAATGTATAAAATAATCTCGATTATCCGAATCGTGTTTTACAAAATAATAAATCCGTCCCGTCGATTTCGGATAATCGGGTTTTTTATGGTATATTATGTTATTGATATCCACTTTACGCGGACTGTATACGTTTATACGAAATGACGTGCCTAACTTAATTCTGTGATTTGATAAATTTAGCATCTTTATCAAATATATTGTCTGATTTTGACAGTCGAATATGTTTACAACACAAAGTTTGTGAAAAACTAAGATAGATATATCTTATTTGAAAATAAGACTTGTCCAACATTTCACACATTCCCAGTGATATAGCTGTATCAAATACATTAATTTTCAATTCTATGTGTAGTTGTGTCATCTAAACATTATCGAAACAAATAAAAATCGTATTCATATCAAAATCATATCAAATAGCATATAATACTGAAAACTTAAAAAATAGAGGAAAATATACTGTAACTTATAAAATATCTATTCTTTACATCGGTTTCAGTAAATGCAACTACTTATCGGGTAATCTAAGTTTCTTGGATGATATGTTGTACTAAACATTGGCAGTGATTATGTCTGAAGTATATGCTTTATACCAAGTTGTTGCTAGAACATAGTAACCCCGAATGATAATGTCAGTGTATTACTAGACTTCCGACCCGCTTCCAAGCTCGAGTGGTTAAGGTCGCTGACTTCAAATCACTGTAACTTCTCACTGATAGAGAGTCGTGGGTTTGAGCCCATCTTCTGACCATGTCTCTTTATGTGAGAAAGTAGGCAGTTGCTTACGGAGGATGAGAGTCTATTACTGGTTCTTCCCAGGAATGATGGTTAGGTGAACTGTCGGCCTCATATGACTCTGACTGTTGAAAAGGGTCGTAAAATTCAAGCAAACAAGATTACTAGACATTATAACATAATCATAGTCAGTAAAACTGTAGATTTATAATTTTAACTACATGTATATGTAAGGCATGTATAATCTTTTTTGCAAAACTAATGAGATAGTATATCATTCTGAACACTTTATCTTGTAATACTGATACTAGTATATGAAATGCATCTAACATTTATATAGTGTGCAAACGAATATAAATTCGCGTACCATTTTATTAACTATGAATATGTTATACATACAACCCGTCTTAACCCGGTGTCATGTGAGATAAGACCTAACCCGGTGTCATGTGACATCTAACGTATTCAGATGTCATGTGTCATTAAACCTATTCCGATGGCATGTGATATCAGAAATATCATGGTGTCATGTGACAACAGATCTATTCCGTTGTCATGTGACAACAGACCTATTCCTTTATCATGTGACACTAGACTTATTCTGTTGTCATGTGACATTAGGCCTTTTCCGTTGTCATGTGACACTAGACCTATCCCGGTGTCATGTGACATCAGAAATATCCTGATGTCATGTGACATCAGACATATCCTGGTGACGTATGACATCAGACTAATTCCGATAGCATGTGACACAAGACCTATTCCGGTGTCATGTGACACCCGAACTAATATTACATACATATGTATAAATAGAAAATCTTCTAAATGAAATACATGCATAATACTGCAAGACTGTTAGAAGCATACTGGCGTAATACATTGTATTACAAAAAATATTTCTATTTGATCAGTTGTATAGGAATTCTGTAAAGCTAAATCTTGTAACACACTATCAAAGTGTCAGTTTGCGCGCTCAAGTTAATCTCCAGGCTTCTTACCATTTCCTTTAAAATAAAAAAAAATAATATCTCTCTGAAATTGTCTTTTACTTCGCAAGTCTATACCTCACACTTTGTAGACGGCGCAAAACTGACAAACATGACAAGTATGAATGTCTCAAAGTCGCGCTCGTTAAAAGCATTATGACAAAATGTGTGCCACCAGCGTGCTCTGTACCTCTACCTCTTAACATTACACTGTTGTTAGTTCCGATATAACCAGATTCCTTCAATCGCTATCGATATAATGAAAGTATACTTCTTAGATTCGTATTATTTCCATGTCCCCTCCTTATTTTACGATCAGACGGTTCAATTTACTTACGAGGCCATACATTGTATCACACGCTAGGTTTCTATAAGTTGGTATATACCATAAATATTCCCTGGTGTTACAGAAAATCTTTAATGGTCATCTCATCTATCAACCTCTGTTTACCCACTGGTCGACCCCCCCCCCCCCGCCTCCATATTGCAAATTTAGTCGCTCTAAGAATCAACAAAGGTCTGTCGATTGAGTCTCGATCTATCAACAAGAACTTACTATAGATCCAATCAAAGACAAAGCTATCTTAAAAGACCCCATGAATCATGAGATCAGGACATTTGTTTGTTTAATTCTGTCATTGATAAATACACTCTCTGTTAGCGTCTGTTATCGTGGACGCGTTTGTTTCCCCGTCTCATACTTGTTACGTATCGCAGACTTGATATCAGCTTCCAATTTCACATTTTAGAAAAAAATGTATATATTACCCAGAGACTATGTACGTCGGAGTTCATTTGTCAACAAAGCAATTTTATTTTGTTACAATTCACGTCGGTCCTAGATAACTATCGTCATCTGTCAGTTTGGATTGGAAACATTTTGATATTACTTCAGCGATTGTTGAATAACATGTTTATTTGGAAAACTGACACCTCGACAAAATCCTGGATGTTGTCATATATAATATTATATATATATACAGTACAATCTCTCCAGAGCGGCCCTCTCTTGAGCAACAACCTCCGTTCAACAACAGTACAACCTCTCCAGAGCGGCCCTCTCTTGAGCAACAACCTCCCTTCAGAAACAGCATGAGTATTTTCCCACTGTACGATTTATTTATCAATTAAACATCTTGAAAACAACAACCTCTCAACAACAACATTTTGCTACTCCTAAAGAGTGTTGCTTTGGAGAGGTTGCACCGTGTACATGTATATGAATTAATTTACGACTAAGGCTGTTTTTATTTCAGTCAAACTTACTGAATCCTCGCGTGTCGTAATATTGAAATACAGTACAACCTTTCCAGAGCAACACGCTTTGGGAGTAGTAGAAGTATGTTGTTGTTGAGAGGTTGTTGCTCTATGGAAGTTAAATCAATAGTTAAATCGAGCTGTGGGAAAAATTATATGCTAATGTTGAACGGAGGTTGTTGCTCAAGAGAGGGTCGCTCTGGAGAGGTTGTACTGTATTTAAACGATCTTTATTTTGGGCGAACCAACTTCTGTTTGCAGTTTTTATTTTGCCTCTCTGAGTAAGTTCATGTTCTAACTTTACGTAACTTAATAAGTTTTCGTTAAAATACTGCTTCAACACAGCCATGTAGCAAACTCATAGTGTAAGTATTACTTTTTTGTCGAAAAAGCGTTTGTTCCCTTTAAATTTATTATTACTGTCATTCCAAGTGGGAATAATCTGTTTTATAGTACGCCAAATAATTAAATAAAATAATCTCTTGGTATAACTAAACTTCATGTGAATCTTAGAGACGTTTTAGTGTTACTCGTAATTGAAACTTATTGCGCAGCCATGTTGTTTAATTCTGATATATCCCGCTTTCATGCTAAGTTTGTCTGCGATTTTAATTTTTGGAAACTAAACAATACGGTGCAGCTTCCCATGGCCGTTACTCGCTTGGCGCGCATGAATTTTGATGCGGTCTTAAGCACTACTTTTCTTACATCCGGCCGTTACTCGCTTGGCGCGCATGAATTTTGATGCGGTCTTAAGCACTACTTTTCTTACATCCGGCCGTTACTCGCTTGGCGCGCATGAATTTTGATGCGGTCTTAAGCACTACTTTTCTTACATCCGGCCGTTACTCGCTTGGCGCGCATGAATTTTATGCGGACTTAAGCACTACTTTTCTTACATCTGTCCTTCAACTTTTTTTAATCTAGTAACAGTCTTTGTAAGTTCAGTTTCCATGAGTTCTTCAGTTCTTTGATTATCGTAATGTTTGTATCTGTGGAACTTACATACTTACTTCTTTTTTTACGCCCGATGTAATTTGTTAAGCTATGAAACGGTTCCTAGTGTTATAGTGTTTACGCTGCCGGTGGTATTTTCGGTGATTATTCCTGTTATTTTCCCTTTGTACAACCAGACTGTATTTATCTTGTTAACAACGTATAATGTAATTTCTACACGGATTCTCGACAAACCCACTTAAGGGGAATATACCTGTCTATGCACCGCTCAATGATAAGCTTAGATAACATTGTATGATTATGCAATAATTTCTAAATTAATTACTTATCGCATGGTTGCATACCTAATATAACAAATTGACAATACATATGAATTTAGTAGTACGTGTATGATCGCATTATTTGCTTACACATACTATAATGCAGACATGCGCTGTACAGTTTGTGTGTCTGTATTCCATCTCTGGTGTACAGTACAACCTCTCCAAAGGGGCCCTCTCTTGACCAACAACCTCTCAACAACAATATAATTTTGCTACTCCAGAAGAGTGTAGCTTTTGAAAGGTTACACTGTTTTACTGAGTATTTAGAGCATTTCTTCCACTAAGCTGCACTTGATGATAATTACATTCATTACTTCAGTGCACAGTGTAATAGATTAATGATTTTCTCGTCACGGGAATGTTCTTTTCCGTTAGAAATTTAACAATGATCTGGTTTTGAAAATGACATTGAAGATAAAGTCATTAGCGTGGAAACGGTACTCAAAGTTTTATACCCACGTGACCTTGGGCGTGTTTATAAAATTTGATATCAGTCTCCAAGCCTAAATCTCATATCTTGTCTTTCAATGTTTCTAAGTTAATAATGATGCACCACTAATGATCATGGTTCGTGTACGTTATCATTGATGCATTATTCTGACAGCAGACAGTAAAACCCCGATTAGTCGTACTAGGATTATCCGAAAACCTGGTGAAATGAATGTTCGGTCTCGATTTTCCCCTATATATAACAAAACGCTTATCCGAATCGTGTTATCCGAAACCATGGATTATCCGAAATAATATTTCGGTCCCGACGATTTCGGATAATCAAGATTTTACTATAATTGTCCGGAATCTGTATTACTTAGCTCAATTCTTTTCAATTATAATATTCAGAGGTTTGGTTTGAGATTTAAGCTCTGAGACTGTTCTCAAGTTTTATAACCTCGTGGCCTGGTCTTAACGCTGTAATAAAGTCAGAGTTTGCATCGTTTGTTATTCCTAAGTGGGCTTTTATTCTCGTTGACTGACAACCAGCAGAGCAGCAAGCGTTCTAATGATCATAAAAAAACAGCAAAATCTTCAGGAATTATCCGTCCTTTTCAGATTTAATTCTCGCTAAATTTTCATTTTTTGTGAGTTGGTTAGTGCAGAAGTGTTTTTCGTGCAAATAATTGAAAACTTCGACGATTGCAAGTTCTTGGTGTCGAATTGTCATTGCCTGCTTTTAACACTAACAAAAAAGTGAACGAGTTATTGAAAACAGATTTTTGCCATGCCTAAATTAAATATCAATAAAATGTTTTAACTTTTTCAAGCGATGGTAAGGTTCCAATTCAGTGCTGAATTAAATCTCGTACTCTGTATTAATAGTGAACAAAATAGCCAGCCCGGTCAGCTCAGTGATTAGAACTTTGGTCTACTGATCAAGAGGTTATGAGTTTGAACTTCGGGCGAGGCCGTGACTAATTTGACTAAAGATATCACATACTAGTACTGTGTTGAATTGTCCTCCACCACTAAATTAAGTGGGATAGCGTGGCAGTTACTTGTGGATAGTGGTTAAAGGCCTAAATGAAGTACAGGGAAGCTGGTTAGGATACGTGTCCGCCGCGATATCACTGAAATATTGTTGAAAATGGCGTTTATCCGATGAAAACAAACAATAATGGTGGACAAGACTACAGACACATGTTGTGAACATGTCATCACTTTGAACAACGATGTATACGAAACAATGAACCGTCGTGTGTGTTCGGTCGACACAGCAGCGTCAACAAACATATTCATTATTTCATGAACATTCTGGAAACATGAGAATATGTTTGATGTAGAAACGAGAATTGTTTTGCACTTCTATTCAAAGTTAACTTTCGTGCTTCCTGTACAAACACGTTCAAGCGTTTGCTACAAACGTGTCAAAGTCACGCACATTTCAAATTTGGATCGTGGACAAAGCGTAGTCCATAAGACGTCGAAATGTTTTTGTTCAGATTGAATCTAATTTAAAAGGACGTATGACTTTATTTGTATACTTTCATTTGTACTGTGAACAAGGTCGGTATATCTATTTTTGTTTACCTCAACTAATCTAACAGACACACAATATATTGATGGTCACGTAGTAGATGTACATGTTTAGATAGTTCACCATTTTATCAGACTGTGTACTTAGTAATTCATGTCCAAGGTTACAAAGAAATCTAGGTCTACGTATATTTGAACATTTATACTGAACACTTATTGGTACGGTGGCATTGAAGGGACACAGGAAATATTTTATCTACTACGTGCACAGAGTGCCAAGGTGAGCTTTTAGGATCGAGTTATGTACATCGTCCGTCGTCGTCCGTCGTCTGTCGTCAACAATTTCTTTAAACAACATCTCCTCCTGAACCACTGAGTCAATTTCAATAAAACTTCACAGTTGTGTTCCTTGCTTGAAGCTCTACCAAAGTTCTTCAAAAACTTCCATTCAATGAAGAACTCTGGTTGCCATAGTAACCGGAAGGATTTTTTTGAATCTTCAAAAGTCTTCTTCTAAAAAACCAGAGGACCTAGAGCTTTGATATTTGGTGTGTAGCATTGCCTAGTGGACCTCTACCAAGATTGTTCAATTTATTGCCCTAGGGTCAAAATTGAGACCTTCCTTGATCAAATTATCCCTTAGTGTTACAATGCTCAGATGAGCGATATAGGGCCATCATGGCCCTCTTGTTTCTCAAAAAATATCCAGTTATATACGGTGGCCGATTCACCTAACAAGTTTTCCTGTACTGTATTCTTACCAGTACTAACTTACCCTTCCACTAGGAACCTGCAACTTCATCACATGTGGAGAAAAATCGACAATTTTCATGGAAGGGTATGACCTGTCCCGACCGGGAGTCCAAACATGATCGCCGGGTTACAAATACAACGCACTTACCACTGGACCACAGCCGCGACGGCCGCCATATCAGTATACGAGTATTTGTAATTAACTACAATTATACCATACATGCCGTTCAGACCAATCGGAACTCCTCGGTGTTTGTCTAAAGAAAGTGCGTATTTCTCAGTTACGGAAATGCCCGAGTAGTTACGATTGCGTTTAGACGCTCTTCGTGTAGATACAGCACTTGGTTATGAAAAATATGACACAAACAGATTTTATATACACGTACTTCTCTCCTGTGTATATTTGCTTGCATGTGTCGTCTTGAATTTGCTTGATGCGCATTTCAAGTGAAAACAGATCTTGTAATTATAATTCCATTCTGTCTCGTGTTCCAGCGCCGTAGGTCAAGTATGAGTCATATCTCGGACCAAGTAAAACATATTGATTTTTTTGCCGCGAACACTTCGGAGTAGTCTCAGTGGTGTATGTTATAAGTCATTTAATGCCGTTGATGCTTTCCCCAGGGACGCTTTTTCGGTGTCCCGTCCAAACTACCGAGCCAAGTACCCGTGTCTAGAAAATCAAAGTGAAAGGGCGGGGCGTGTACCGGTGCTATAAAGAACCAGAACAAAATATTCGAAAAAAGATGGGATATAAAAACCCTGTTCTCCTGTATTTTATCTCCCCTCTCTCTTGTGGCGGCTCTGAAATGACCATTGGTGTCGAATTGGCCGTTAAAATTACAGTGCAACCTCTCCAAAACACCATTCGGGAGTAGCGAAATTATGTTGTTGTTAAAAGGTTGCTGCCCTAGAGAGGACCGCTCTGGAGAGGTTGCACTGTACTACGAAAATGTCATATCTCGATAAATGCAATAGGGTTATTGACCCGACGTCTGACTGCACGAATCTGGAATTAATGTTCGTATTTTGTGTTTTTCAGGGTATATGGACCATCTACATAAATCCAATCATTATGTGATACTTGTACACGTTCCTGAGCGACACGCTTATATGGTAGGACGTAAGTATTATATTATATTATATCGTTTTTATATCCCTATGAGCCTTCATTATATATATAGTAGATGAAGAATTATGACTTTCAATAGGTCTAAGTTATGATAATCGATGTTTCGCTGTCATAGATATAGATACAGTGTATATTTATTTGGGTTTTCGTAATACATGATACGTGATGAAATACATATAAAATATAAGAAAACAATCTTTAAACCATAATTTAAATAATACTATGCCATGTACACCAGCACAAGTGTTAACTTGAAGACAAAAGACTCGTATATCCAATGTGGACCTACAATGCTATCCACACCACTAGTCGGCTACGATATTGTGTGTAAGAAACCTCACGATGAACGACCGCATACCACGCGATCCATCATACTAGAACATCGACCATATATAGCCATGCTTAGTCTTAGAATTCCGTTAATAATAGAGGAATGAATTCTATTATTTTTTTCTCTGAATTTTCTCTTCCCATCAACGATCTTTGTTTTACGGTCGAGGCGATAATGGATTAGCCTTGATTAAATTATTAACCCGAAAATTGATTTTACGTCCAGGGCAATATAAATAATTCGTGTTGCTGCAAATGCTCACTTGCCGTTTTGAAAATGATTTTTCATGAGCCGAAAATTAAACTTCAAGATAAAAAATCTTATCAAGGCCTTATCATTTTAATAAATGAAGTATCACGCCTCTAGAGGAGGTGTTTACGGGCGGTTCCAAATGGTGAGGTAGAAATTAAGAGCGTCCCTATGAGAAAATGTTTAGCTTTAAGTGCACGAAGTTCAGTGCTTGAGTTAAAATAGAAACTACACAATATAGTTTTGTTAGGCATTCTATTTAATGGAACATAAAGATGAAATTTCTTGAAGAAACATTTTGAACATTGATTTGAAAATAAATCTAGGTTACTGTTAATATGTGATACTTAGTGAAAGTGATACTTAGTGCAGTAAAGATACTCCCAGATCTCCGGAGATTATTTGGACAATATAGTGTACCTTGTTAAATATATTACCATGTCTCAGAATTCAAATGTCAAAGGCTTTTTTCGTCTTCAGGGAGTTCTTTCCATGAGTACTTATATTATTGATGGGACATAAAATTGTTTTTGTCACTTGGCGGGATGCCTCAGAACAGTAATCATATGAAATTTATAGAAGGGAGAGACTTATCCGCTTACTTGTCCTAATATTGGAAGAAACTATTACATATTTATTACCAGATAAGACATTTTGTTACTGTATTGCTTTTATTCGTGGCTTAGTACGGGGTAATATAGCACACAATATTCTGTATTACTTAATCTGAAAATCGAACAACATGGTATCTGTACATGAATATCTGGTTCTGGGAAAATATTAATTGTTTGATTGATTCATTTGAAAATATTGATTAATTTGATTGATTGGTTTTAAACCTGATTTTAGCCACATAAACCCACTTTTGGTCATTTTTAATCGACTCCCGATGAACAAAGAGTCCTAATCCTAACAAACCCCGTTTGTTTGTACGGACGGACGGACGGACGGACTGATACATCGTACATCGTACATCGTTTGATTTCACATTGGTTTTCCGCGATGTATATAATTTGACTCTCAACAATATCTGAGAACTCCGTCCAGTGCTTGCTTTGCCACGTGATTCTATACTATCTGTACATTTCATGGAGTTACGATATGATTTTGTCCAGTATACTCGTTTTCTTGTCATACTAATTAGATACAAGATCAACAATTACCCTGAGGGCGATTTTATTGCTCCTAAATATTCCGACCTATTGATTTACAAGTAATTACATGACATAGCCAACGATTTGAGTCAGTTGCACTGTCTTACTACGTACTCAAGGCAGAAGTCAACCATAATTTCATTGTGTCTGTCACACCCTAAAGGGATCCCTTCGAATATAGCTCCTCGGGGGCGGTCTGTTCGGTGAATGGTACACTTTAAATCAGGGAGCTAAATACGGAAAAAGCATGACATTGTGCAAAGTCGAATCGTTTGTCAATATGATGATATACATGTGAACGAAAACCAGGTACTTTACTGAGAGTCATTAAAGTTTTGCCAAATGGTTTAAACAGGTGTTATCTAATTTCATTAATATAATGTCAAGACGGACTACAGACAAAGAAACAGACTGGCGTTCTCACAAGGCAGATTTTATGAGGTTATTATGTTAACTTTTTTGTTTGTTTAAACCACAATACACTTCTTATTTCCCGAATACAATTTTCATCCCCATAATGACAGAATGAACCGAACAGCAACAAAATTATCATATGTATATGACAGACAGACAGACTGGCGGAAGGACGGACGGCTGGACGGACGGACGATCCCATTACTACATCGCTATTACATCGAGAATACATATAGTTTCATCAAGTGTTAGCAAAAAAAAATCTATCATCATTAAAAAATTAATGAAATTTATTTTGTATCAGATAATGGGGGATCTCTATCCGAGGAAAAGCAACAACTACTCCGAATAGAGCTTCTTATTTAGTACGGGGGCTATATTCGACGAATGGTGCTCCACGGGATGTTGTATACGGGACCGTTTGCGAATACAGATCTCCGAGGAGCTATATTCAAAAGGATCTCTATAGGGTGTGACAGTGCCCTTTGTCCGTCTGTACGTCCGTCTCCGCACGTCCGTTTTTCTGATTTAAAGGAGATTGGTGAATATGTTACATCTCTAAACGGCTGATCAGCAAAATAAGTTATGCCTAGTGTTCTAGTGTTATGCAAAGGCATCTCAATGTGTAGTTTCATTGACATACCTCAGCTAGGATTTATTTGAAGTCTAATATTCTGCCATTTATATAAACATGTCATTTTTTACTTTAAGAAATCATGTTTCGTAATTCCCAAGTGTAACTAAGCGTTTTAAACCTTTCTTCGATTTAAATCAGGGTGACAAGATATCTTAAGTTATCTTAGCGAACACAAGTGTGTGAAATGTGAATCAAACCTGATGTTAAAACAATTGCGTGTACATATGCTTTTATTTCAAGTATTTTTCTTGTTAACACTGTTCCCCTCGTCGAATGCCAAACAAGCACTTCTAAAGTCATTTAATTTGTTAGTGTTTTTTATTGTTGTCGGCATTTAATGTCTAGTGCGACTACCAGCTTTATTTCGAGTAGAAATTTGTTGCTGTACGATGAAATTAACATTTTTTTTCCAATTGCAGAAAGTAGAACCGGGGTAACATGTTTTGTCAAAGGAAATCGAAGCATATTTCATTAGAAGTTAATGTAGTCATGTGATTTTAGAAAATGCACTCTTAAAACACGCAAGATGAAATCGTAATTAAGCAAAGTATTCTCTTGACACTGATTAAACAGTGCTGTCTCCTTATAATGAAGCATAAAACATGTTTGGCATTTAAAAGCAACATTTTTACCAGTACTTGGAAGTAATTAAAATAGATTTGAAATAAATTGGATGTGAGCGAATCACGTATATTGTGTTATCTACCATTCGCCGACAATTATGTGATAACTTGTCCTATATGTTTATGGTTTTCTAATGTTAATTTTCCTCCACATGTGCAGAAGTTGCCAGTTCCTTGTGGAAGGGTAAATTAGTAATGATATGAATACAGTCCAGGAAAACTGGTTCGGTGAATCGGTCGCTGTATATAAATGATTTTTTAAACCGCTAATAAATACACTGATTCAACAACGACTAAAGGAAACGCCATTGTTGAAATTGTCATATTTTCTTAAGGCTAAGCATTTTTTTAAAAAACAACCAATTCTGAAACTTGTCAGAGTTTTCCGAGAGTCAAGTAATTCTGTTAGTGAAGCCATCTTCATGTTTTTATATGATTAAAACTAATCTAATGAAGTCAATTTTCTTGGTAATCATTGAAAAGAGAATGTAAAAAAAGTAACATCGTTATTTAAATTGAATAAGAATCAGTTTTTTTCCTGAATTTTAGCGTGTAGGAATTCTGGGATGGAACTCGTCAGTAGGTTGTTGTTGTTGTTGAATATTGTGTCTTACGCCTGCATGGGCTAATCAGTAGTAGAGTTTATCTATCTACTTTCTTGTTCTACATTCAATTCAAAGTCTGTCTGTTTAGATTATGTCTGATTCGTCTTATCTTTATTCAAGAACAATTGACTATACGTATTGCAATTACGGGAGGTGCTGGTCTTACAGACTAAATTATTGACCATCTTTGTGTATTGAACCAAAATACCAAAGTACTTCTTGGTCCTAGAAAATTTATAAGAAAACGCGCGTGTCCCCCAAGACGGTTACTAGTATAGCTGACGTGATCTTTACGTTAATGGATTTTCATAGTCAAGATGAAGGATAGACTAATTGAATTGACTTCTACATTCTCTTATTGTTGTCTTATTGTAACGTTACTCGTGTTTCTTGAACCAAACTTGAATAAATGTGTTGTTAGCGCTGTGATAGTTAACAAAACTCTTGAATAACTTTACAAAGTATTGTTAATGTAGACAATGTTCGTTATTTTCAATCAAGCTGTGTAACTTATCAAATAGAGTGGCCGTGGATGGATCTGTGCTGTCGTGGTAACGCACTGGACTACTACTACTAATCGAAAGGTCAGGGGTTCGAATCTCGGCTCCGCCTAACGATTTATCAGGGATGCTTTTTCAGTGTTCCCATTGAAATTACCGAGCCAAGTACTGTGTTTAGAACATCACAGGAAAACCGATGAGGCATGTATCGATGCTTTGCACCGGACACGATAAAAAGAACCAGAAAATGATAAAGAGTGGGGATATAAACGTCCGGTTTTCGTGTATCTTATCTCTCCCCCCCCCTCTCTCTCTCTCTCTCTCTCTCTGTCTCTCTCTCTCTCTGTCTCTCTCTCTCTCTCTCTCTCTCTCTCTCTCTCTCTGGGGCGACCTGAATTGGCTGATAAACAGAATGACGTTCTTTGTTAAGTATTCGCATCAAACATTAAATTTGGTGTTGATATATTAGTCTCTGTGAGGAGTTTTGTTTGTTCATCTTTCTCCATCAAAACAGAACTAACTGTACCTCCAAATCAATACCCGATGTATGGACGTATAGACGTGTTTAAAGTCATTAATTATTTGACACATGCAGACAACTTTGAATGCTTCTCTTTCATAGACGGTGTTAGAATTGCCTGGTTTAGTAGTGCGATGTATATCAGTCTGGATTTAAATGTGATTATATGTATGACACGATTTCAAGCATGCCTGGTAAATAAGCATGTAGATACATACACACTTCTTTACTAACACCTTTTAGAATCTGTTTGGATTATTTCATAAAAGAATGTTTAGGGTACCACTCAACGAAACAATTAAAGCATTATCGTGAAGTTTGCGTAATAAGCGTGATTGAATCACCTCAGCTGCCATCTTATTATCTATAATGATAATGGCATTCATTGTTTAATATTTCGATATTACTTGAAGCGGAAGTACGCGTTTATCAGTACTTTCCTCATTGGAGGAAGGTTTAGTTCTTGAAGTTGAAAGGCATTGTTAACTCTTCACCTAAGATCTTGGACTGACGTAGGTCGTAACTATTCATAACTACAATGTATTATTCTCTCCCGTCATTATTAAAACATCTTGTGTTCGCGCGCCTGTTTGTGTATTTAAAACTGTTCGTGTGTGGTAAATGTTTATGATTGAACAAATCTCCATTCAATGAAGCATTCATTCCGCTGAAAATAAAACATATAAGTGGCTGTATTTGTTTATGTTACCAAGTGGATTAGAGCACATGTTCCTCATTTAATGCCTGTTTTTTCTGTGACTGGCAGCGCGTATGTCGATTTTTTTTTTAGAAAACAACACCTTACAATGAAGTGATTCATTTCCAAGACGCTAACAAGAGAAATGAATAAATGCATTCGATTTAATTCCTTGTTACAGTTCTGTAACAAGGTTATACCACATCAGTCAGTGCTCATCCTTGTCAAAAAATCGCGTAACCATGGAGACGCGTGCTTTTATTTTGTTCGTTCCCAACTAGATGAAAATGCCGCAAGCTCTTAATAGAACTAATCAAGTATGTTGACATGCTACTTAAAGCGTGCAATCTTTACTAATCAGTCTCTATCAACATTTTCTTACTCCCGTGTATTGTATTGTATCAAAATATTAACTTTAGTAGGCTCTTCATAGCAACGGTTGCTAGGCAACTGATTGATTTCTCTTAGAACACTAATTGAAGGTTATTGTACTCAATACATCTATCTAACCGTATTATTTTGTTTAATGCAACATATAATGCTTTATTAATTGACAAGCCATATGCTGTGATAGGTCAACATCTATGTTTTATACTAAATTTGGTAACTACATGTACATGAACTTTCGTTATGAAAGCTTTTATCAGAAAGTATTGATTCATTTGAATCTCGGTTTTTTGTCTTTTTATTAACCACTACGTATTGTACATTGTCAGATGTACACATTACCTTACTGGTATCATTTTTGGAAACTTTTACCTCGTGATACTTGCTCATGGCTGCATGCCCTTGAAAATAGTCGTGATTGGGGACACCCGGCCGATCTTATTTTCTAGCATCGGCCTCATAGTTTCTAACAAGAAAATCCGAAGATTGAACATTTTTTAGTACGAATCTTACTACCAAACGAAAAAACTGTTTTAAAAAAGATGTTATATCGTATGTAGCAGTGTGTTATTTAGTATTTGTATTAATGAATTGGCTCAGATATTCACCTACCCGATTGTCTCTGCAGTTGGTAGAGCATCTGACTTGCAAGCAGGTGGTCTCTGAATCGAGTCCCGAATCGTGTACATTATCTTCCTCCTCCTATTACATGTGATTCTAGTATCTGTTATGGGTATGTTACATCGATTGCTACACACATTCAGTCCAGCGATCAAACTGTAGATGTAAATTCTAATTTCAAGCTACACAGAAAATGCATTATGTATATATGATGTATGGTCATGATTCCGTATGGCAGTATGGCAATTTGTTTAAGTACTTTTGTTGGGGCTATCTTCGGAAAATGGACCTGTCAATATTTTTGCCCGCTCGGTGGGGGGGGCTGGCATACAAGGGACTTTTGACAGAAGACCATTTCCAACAGGCAGGAATTTGATAAACTTAATGACTCCGAGACTTTGGCCGTGTTTTATATCCCGGGACTCCTGAATTTCGACGTGAATACTCTGGGGCATTTGATATATGTGCCAAGTAAGACTCTAGGGTGGGGATTTAGACATCAAGAACTTGAAAATGTCAAGTTCACTAGGGTAAGCCCGACGCCCCACCTCGGGTGGGCAAAATATTGACAGGTTCATGCATAAGGACAGGCTACTTCACATAATCACTCCAATCTTACATAATGTTTGCTCGGGTATCCTAATTCCTAGAAGAAACACATTAAAACTAACGTTACATGTAATTTATCTGTCGTCGAAACTTAGAATTGCGTATCTACATTTTGTTAATGTACATTTTGTATACATGTGGACGATCAAATCATGACATTGCGTGACCTTGACCTATTTCAGCCTTGGGAGGAACAGCTGATGTTGAATCTATCCAGCTGATGATGCAGGAGGAAGAGGAGAAGGAAAAGAAGTTCCTCGAGACACTCGCTCAAAAACTTAAAGATGGCGGAGTAAGTTCTTAATTTATGTGTATACAGTAAAATCTGTGTTAGTGGTCACCACAAAGAAAAAGCCATTCTGTCTTTTATTTAAAAAACCATCACTGATCACTTTGAATAAAAAAATGACATTTGAATGAAGGTCACTAGTCCCGTCAATAAAGACCGCATTAAAATTTGTCTTTCACAAAGGTAGCATTTGTGTACTGGTTTGACAACATTTTGTAAACTGTCAATGTTTCCTAATGGGTCGTCACACTAGATTGCGAATATCAGCGATTTCACGACGTCCAGAAAAAGTCCAGTTTCGCCGAAAAACGTGAAAACAACGCGAGAAAAGTCACTGAAAAATACAATGTTTAACAGCCGCGCTCGCCTTTATAGTCGAGGACGTGTACAGTCGCACATCAGTATCACAGTTATTGTAAGCTCTCCCTGATAATGCCATAAGGACTCCGAACGCGTTGCGAAGTTGTGTCATATGACAGACACCCGAGGGTCGCAATTAGAACGCCATGAAATCGCTGTAGCAAATGTTACTATTTTCAGCGTCTTTGTCAAATCCGTACCGCGATTAATGCCGATTACTAGCCTATATTATATACATGTACTACGTGTATGGAGATGTTTCATACGCCATTCGCGTGTCGGCTGCGTTCAACCGCGTTTCAGGAAAAATCGCCGAACCCTAGCAGTGTTTGTTTTGAACGGAACCCGTTGATCACTGGCGGCCACTGCCCGACTCAGTTTGCTATAGCGACATTAACAAGCTCTTGGTCCATTTTTCGTCGCGTGACCCACACCAATAAGGACGCCACTCCTGTTTTTGCGCCATCTTCACTGCACATTCCGAATTGTATATATTCAAAGTAGAAATTTCTAGAATACAGGCTTTAATTCTCAGTAACTATACGAACTTCGAATTATCGGGATCTGAAAAGTGGAAAACTGAATGCTAGTGGGGTGATCGAAGGTGGCATTATGATAGATTTAGGTAAGTCGTTACACCTTTAGGGGTTAAGTCTGAACATAGACAGGCTAACATAATTCGGAAGCATGTAGAAATACATACACTGATAAGATGTACGCGTTCCTAGAAACTGCTGCAATATACACTTTGTTGAAACATTCGTAATCGATTTGAAATAACTGAGTTTGTACTAAAATAACTTCTTTCATACACGATAGTTTATTTTGTATTATATCTCGATTTTATTCAAACGAATCGTGCAGATTTAATTTACCTCCAAATCTTAGGTCTGGAATCGTTTTATGAAATGATACAAAAAGTACCGTGTTTTTCCTCCCAACCACTTAAATGCTGAACATTGGATTAAATAAGGTTTCTAAATCAAAATCGAATATAATTTCTCCAAATACAGAGATGGAATTTATCATTTATTTCATGATTTTGTTCAAAATTGAAGCCTTTAAACGACTCGTAATAAGCAGAATTCTGCATGCATTTGGCGTGTGTTTGTATTAAATTATAAATAGGCGTTGCTCGATACTACGAAACATTGTAAAGAAAAGTTGCCCGTCTATTTCTCCCAACGATTTTAAAATTAGATTATGAAAAAGATCAGATAATCACATTTTCTGTAGAATTCTTGGGTTATGAATCTTGAACAAACGTACTGATAAAGCAATTTTTAAACATCTATAGAACATAATTAATGAAGTCCAGGAAAGCTGGTAAGGATAACTGCCCCCCCCACGATATGACTGAAATTATGTTGAAAATTACATTAACAAACAATCAGATATATTATTGCAATCTAGTTGTTAGTGCTTAACTTTAATGATAAATAAGTGCATAATGGCCGTCCTATACAAAATATTAATTTGTCATTACGCGACCCAGCATTTTGCCACTGGTGTAGGTAAAAAGGTTGGTTGGTGGCTCTTTGAAACTGAAAGATAGTTAAAAGCGTTCCATAGCTGCCACTCTTCTGGCACGCATGAATTTTGATACGAACCAACGTAATACGTTTTTGTACATCCGCCATCATGCAATTGTTAAACTATAGTTCCCGTTCCATGTGGCAGTGTAAGTCTATGTACGTTCAATTTCCATGAGTAGTTTGATTAAATGATAGTTGGTCATATGTTACTCCAAACCAGCAATTCTTTAAGTATCGTCTTATTTGAGGTTTTCGTTTGTTTAATACAAGTTATATAATCATTTCAACATCTGTATACTTGTCTAGTAAACAACAGTTCCAAGAAACATTTACTTGCCAGATTTTTAAAAGACTTTCATTTGATATTTACATTTGTTATTATACTTAGATGTTTGTGCAAGTAAGAATTTGATGTATTTTAAGCAGAATATAAGCGGATATTTCGGGCACTATCGTCACTCTGTTTCGCTAACAAGTTGCGATTTTGCATGAGACAAAATAATTTTTCTGCCATATACTACGCCGCTTCAAGAGCGGCATAGAAAAATTATTGTACCATGTACTGTATTATGTAGAATAATGTATTACGTTACCAGAACATGATCTGATTGAGTTTGCACAATGCATTAAGTGGATTTGTGTTCTCAAATGATTAGACAATTTTTCCAAAAACTCGATATTGTTTAAAGATGTCAATTTGATTGGCAAGTGCTTGTCAGATTTCTGGAAGGACGTCAATCTCTTGACAAAAAAAGTGACGGGAAGTGTTCTTTGCCATCGCGGCATTCAGTGCCACTTGAGAAAAGATTACAAGTGTACACAATCATAGATTGTGCTGTGACTGCGACAAGTGAGGTATTCTTAAATAATTAGATTATAAATATCTAAGATACTAGTGCATAAAATGGATGCAGCTCTAAGTAAAGTTTACACAAGTGCACTTGTGAGTGGTTAACACCCGGATGCGAATGCTTACTGTAGTTGTAAACATCTAAAGAATATAACTCAGGATTTGACAAAAACAAACGATGCTGTTGTATGGTTGCCAGCAACTAATGCTCATGCAGAAGTTTCATATTTGATGGTTACGTTGTTTTTGGCTTTACATGATTTCGTTTCCTGAATGTTTGTTTGTTTGTCTGGTGAAAGATTACAACTCTTGAATGGAAATGTAAGCAATCAAATTACATGTAGCAGATAAACACTTACGGTCAAACATGTGTTAGTGGCCACCTTTAAGTAAAGGCCATTCTGTGAATAAAGGTCATTTAAAAACCGTCATTGATTATTTGGAATAAAAAGGACCTCTGAATAAAAACCATCATTGAGTATTTAGAATGAAAAAGACCTCTGAATAAAGGCCACCTTTCAATAAAGTTAATAGTTTGTCTGTCCCAAGAATGGCCTTTGTTCACATGTTTGACTGTAAAGTTTATATAAATCATTTTGTTATTTCAGATTGGTGGAAAAGTGAAGAGTGTTGTTGGTAAACCAGGGGAGGTAATATGTACTGTAGCTGACGAGGAGAAAGCACTCTTTATTGTCTGTGGGTCACGTGGTAAGGGAACGCTACGACGCACCTTCCTCGGCAGCATCAGCGACTACGTTCTTCATCACTCGCACATTCCCGTCTTCATATGCAAACATAAAGACTTGCATCATCGTGTGGACTCGCCATCCCTTAAACAGAAGATCATGAATTCACCATTGTTTAGACGAAAGAACAAAGATTCTCCGAAGAATTCACCGAAACTTAACAGGAAGAAGACGGATTCCGAGTGCACCGAATAAATGGTTAAGACAATAATACATTAATAATTATGAAAACATTTTACAACACATAACAGAAAGACAATTATTTTATAAATAAGAATTTTTATGAGCAGTTCTTCAAGGGGGGGGGGGGGGAAGCGGCAGCCAACAATATTTGTGTTTTTTATGTTATTAGTAAGTCTTCCGTATCTTTGTATTTCTAGATTTCTTCTGAAGTTCTTGAATATCAATACAAAAATTTTCTAGAACTTCAACTTATTTTTGACACTTTGTAAAAGAAATAGTATAAGAATTCTAGATTTGTGTTCATATAAAAATTATATTGGAGAATTTTCTTTGAAGTATATATAGTAAGTCTATTTTTATTCTTGTGCAAAAGTTTTACATAAAAACATGATTTTTCCCCATAAAACTAGGAAAGTGTAGGTTGTGTATTTAAAGTAACCTTTTTTGTTAAAAATGTAATATATCATAATAAGTAATGAAACATATGCCAGATATGATTTTAAATAAATAGTAATTGTTTTGTCTATTGACAGTTTAATTATTGTGAATATGTTGTCAACATTAACTAAGTGCCCGGATTTTTTATATTAATGGCATAGGATTTTACCTGAGTTGATAAAAAAACGATGTCCAACATTGAATTTAAATGCTTATTGCAGTAAGCAAAATTCATCTTGGACTTGGTGCAATAATGGCATATATACGAGTATGTACATCATGATTGTATATAAATCTTTAACTACTGTACTAAACAATCATATAATAAATCATTATATCAAATTAAAGGGTAGTTCATGAATATTGATATTATCACATTTTTACATGGATTGTCATTATAAATACAATTATTCATATACGCAAAATCTTGAAAAATATCTTTGATAATTATGTGTAATTTTCGTGTTTTTTTAATGGAGATGTATTACAAGTAACATAATTATCTTCTATGTTTTTTGCAACGAAGGAACATCTCAGTTAATAATGGTTGGTGTCTAAAATGACTGTTCTACATGAAATTAGAAACGCTAAGGGAAGCGAGTGTTTGTCCTATTTTTCCCATCATACCCTTAATAAAAGTAGGTCAGACTCTATCTGCTGAAGAGCACAGACAGTCGTCTTCGTGAAATTAATCGGTACAAAATTAAAATAATCACAGCTGCTGATTTGCTGGTGAAATTGGACAAACACTAACTTGTTTGTTAATTTAGATACCCATCAATTATGAAAGTTTATTGTGACACAAAGCATAACAAGGTTGTTTTTATTTGTGAATATATTGCTTGAAACATAACTCTAGTATAAAAGATGCATCATTCTGAAAAGATGAAGTGTAAGCTTCTTTTACATTATATTTTAAATGATATTTTTATTCCCATTGTTTAAGTTTACAAAGTCGCACATTGATGGGACTTTTATATTATTATTCAATAAAGATGTATTGATTCATTTTGATTTGTCAATGAACTTGTTCATTCTTGTCATATTTTATGTAAACTAAAAGCATATTCAAGATACAAAACGTGTTTTCGTTTGTATAACAATGTTTCTATCTGGCTGATAGAATAAGTTTGTTTTGAGTGCTCCGACTTACTAACGAAAATCATAGCACATAAATTTTTTATGGCATCTTTTTTTATATCATTAAAAAGTAAAAAGGGTCACTACCTATCTACCAAGTGCTAAAATTCTGGGTTGAAGCTCTCCAGACAAACTTATGATTATTTTCAGCCTCTGCACTAATCTAATTATTTGAGCTGTATACAGTTCATGTGAATATATAAATCTGTCATCTCCTCAAACTGATTTCACACAAGATATTACAGCTTACACAACTGACAATCTCAACAACATATGAGGGATGTTTTATACTTTTTGCTATTACAGTACAATCTCTCCGCAGCAACACCCTTTCAGAGAAGACAAATTATGTTGTTGTTAAAAGGTTGTTGCTCTAGAGAGGTTAGATTTATAGTTAAATCATACAGTCAGGAAAAATCATGCTGTAGTTGAAGAGGCTGTTGCTCCAGAGGGTCGCTCTGGAGAGGTTGCACTGTATTTTAGTTCACAGGTATTGCATATTTTTTAAGTTAGCAGTGTTACTGCAAAAATTCTGAAATGTCCCTCAGTTATTACTGATTTCTGAAATAAATAATGTTGAATTATGATCAACATACATAAATACAGTCAAACAGCCACCTCCGAATAAGGCAACCCTGTGAATAAAGGCCATTCTTTGAAATACTATAATTAAGAACAAAATGACCTCCAAATAAAGGCCACCTGTTCATAAAGGTCATATTTTGTTCTTCCAAAGGATGACCTTTGTTCACAGGTTTGACTGTATTTGTTATTCTACTATTATAATCATATCATTTGATATCATGTTTTATTAGAAGATTTAATCTTCATGAAAATAATGCCAAAATTTTGTCTCATATGTCTGACATTCAGGATGGGTTAATGATGAAAATTGTCATTTATTGGTGAAAAAATGACTGATTTGAATGTCTAGTATATATACAAGCTCTTTACAGACATTCTAATATAAACACAAAATTTTGTGTGAAGGACAAAAAATCACATGATAAATGGAGAGAGAATGTCGCACCTAAAGTTCATTTGGCTACTTTTTCAGCTTCAACAGTGGTATAATACTTGTATACAAGTCTTCAACCTGGGTACAACCACCTAAAGACTGCAAGCTAGCTGGCCAGCTTCCTCAAGTGTGAAACTTTTCCCTGGTTGGGATTCAAACTCACGGCAGTGAAGGGCTAGTGATTACTAGTCAGAAACCAAAACCTCTAAACCAGTATGTCTCAATAAGAGAAACTAATGGATGTAAAACATCACCATTTGTATTAATAAAAAACACAACACATTTTTACCACATCATTTATAATTTAGAGCAATGTTCTAACACTTCCAATATCATCTAAACTTTTATCTTCTACGGCCTCCTCTCTGTCTAGGATTACCACCTCGTTGATTTCCGTCTCGATGTTTTCTTTTATAATTCCTGTACTTGGACTTGTAACACTACAAAACAAGAATAATAACACAGTCAGCGATTATTTTAATATGAGGTTTCAACAATATCCTTATAAGGATATATTGTAAGAAGAGAATGCATATTGTAATCTCACATGATTACACTTCAAGGCACTTGACAGATACTGTAATTTCCTGAACACCACTCCTTATAGACAATGTATCAGCCAACTTTGCAAGCCTTCAACTGAACAAAAATATTACATTCTTTCTTTACAATCTGACTTTGAACAGTTAGTATGGTTTGTCATACAGTCAAACCTGTGTTAGCGGCCACCTCCAAATAAGACACCCTGTGAAAAAAGGCCATTCTATTAAAAACTTCATTGATTATCTAGAATAAAATTACCTCTGAATAAAAGCCACCTGTAAATAAAGCCCACACTTTTCTTCACCAAGACTGGCCTTTGTTCACAGGTTTGACCGTACATGTCTGACATATTGGTAAATTCAGTTCACTTGGTTTTTGTCTAATAGTAATAAAATAACCCAAGTTTGTGTCAGTAATGCTTAAAGCCTGAATATATCTTAAAATAGACCAGTTATATCTTGGCAGGCAGTTATCCTAACCAGCTTCCCTGGATTTCATTTAGGCCTCAACCGATTCTAACCACATTCTATCTGCAAGCTAATACCATACTACCCCACATGATTCCGAGGTAGAGGACAACAAATAAACAAAGGATGTAATATCTTCAGTCAAATTTGTCACGGACGGTTAGATTCACCCGGGTTTCGAACTCACAATCTCTTGATCGGTAGACCAACGTTCTACCACTGAGCTAAAGGAGCGGACTGTATACAGGACATATTAATACATAAAACTTACATCTGTTAGGTGACGTCTTTTTTCCATCCAAGTTTTTCTATCCATCTCTGAATCGGGTTTCTGTGCTGAATCTAAAATTACACAAAAACAATCAATACACTTAAAATCATAAATCATAGGTATGTAGTACTATTCACCAAACCTAACGCCATACATATTATGAGTTTCATTTCAATAGTGAAGAATGGTAGCCTGCACATTTTCTTTCAGTAAAATACATAAAAAATATAACATAGTACATTGTACTAGAATGCACAATTGTTTAACACACAAAAATATTTTTTCCTACAAAATAAGTGATACAATTTTAAGTAATCATAATACTATTATTTGAATAAATACTTCAAAATTGTTATTAATATTTCTTTTCCGTAACCAAAGGATTTACAAGAAGGGATTTCCTGTGCCAAATACGCCAAAAATTCTTCCAAGGACCCCTTAAAATGTCCAAATTGAGTCCCGTGGAAGGCAGACTTTTCTTAACATATACTCCAGGTATCAAAGTAAGGGAGATAACTGTGTAAGATTTAACAAGGTACTTCCGTTAATTACATATCTACACTGATATGTGTATACTTTGGTTGTTTTATGGTAAGAATATTAAAATTCTGGCAAAAATTAGATACATGTAATAAACAGTAACACAGATTGACATAGGGACCCCTGAAATTCATGACAGGACCCTACTACAACAACAACCTGAGTCCCAAGGACCCCGAGACTTTAAAGTCAATGTAAAACCCTGAATCTCCTTTAAAAAATCTCAGGGATTCAACATTGCAGCAAAGGACATGGTATTTCTTTTTCCCAAAGCTTTAATAGTCTAGGCAGACATCAGGGTAGTTACCTGGTTAGAATCGATCTAATTTGATAAAGAAAGATATAAGTGACCAAACAATATCAAAAGAAAATATTTTTCTATTTTCAACAAGGGCAATAACTCTTACCAAAAATTTCAAAATGTGATATTTACCTTTTAATCTGAGATCATCAGGTAAGAAGAAGAATGTAGATGGCTTGTTGACCTTGTTTACTGGTTGTACTGGTGTTCCAGATGCAGTTTCACTGTAAAACAAATAAACATTCACTCATTTAAAACCCCAAAATAGTATCCAAGAGTGATATACAGTCAAACGTGTGTTAGCAGCCATCTCAGAATAAAGGCCATTCTTTAAAAATCTGTCATTGATTATTTAGAACAAAATTACCTCAGAATAAGGGTCACCTGTCAATAAAGGCCACACCTTTGTTCACAGGTTGACTTTAATGGCCTTAATTCATTCACAATGGATTTAACAAAACAACAAGCTTGAGACAGTGCAACTTGAGAATGTTTGGTGAAGATCCATTCATTGATGCATTAGAAACATGTAAGATTTTTTTTTACCTATTCCAAGTTATTCTCACAAAATCACAAATTAGCATAAAATATAGAACCATCCTTGAAAATAATGTTTTATGTACTAATATTTTATACTGACCTATGTAGTTAAGACTGTATGGCTATCAACCTGTTTTATAGGTATTATGCAATAATTTTGTTCACATTAAATTTACTAAGATCCAGCAGTTTGTTCTAATTTATGAAATGTTAGCACTTAATATATAAGTAAATTTAGTTGTCCCATTAAAAATGACAGCCAAGAGGTAATATATAACAAGGGAATTAATTCATACCTTTCAGCTGATCTTGATTTGTCGGTAGATGATGTATTATCTACCCTTCCATCATCATCATCATCGTCATCATCATCAGTATCATCCATGACCTTGAACCTGTTATCTAACGACATCTGATTCGTTCTGAGGGCAGCTGGGATAGGTATAGCAGCAGCTAAGAGATTATAAAAATATTTTTATATAAAAATATCAGCAATACCTCATTACACAGTAAAACCTCCCTAATCTGATCCTTTATTATTCAGAATCCTCTCCAATTCATTAAACTTTCTAATCTGAACATTTTTGTTAGTCAGATCTAGTTCAGATAAGAAAGATTCTACTGCACAGCTATAATAGACAAAATGATATATTCTTTAAATATTCATCACACATCGGTATCATAATTATCTTTATTAAAAACAGTACTAGGCATACCAAAAAGAGAGTAAAGTCTACATATTACAGCTCATTAAAACAAAAGTATTGCCCTATCTTTATTCATATCCACAATACTTTTCCATTTCGATGATAAAAAACAAATTAGTTCTGTAGACTTAGTTCCTTGACTTGTTATTATGCCCCCTTTCGAAGAAAACGGAGTATATTGCTTTACACATATCAGTCAGTAGGTCCGTCCCTAACCAAACCTTGTATGGGCAATAAATAGAGAACTACTTGGCCTAAGCTTTGGCTGGGAGGTCGGTCACATGTAGATGACCCCTATCAAATTTGAGGTCAGTAGGTCAAGACCATACTATCTAGTTGGCCTTCAGGTGGTATCTGTGTTTCACAAACACTTCTTGTTACATTATACTTTGACATATTAGAAACATGCCTACAGAGGCTGTGAGATCTCAATCAAATATAACAAGACTTGTCCATTTTAATTGTACATTACATTGCCAGTTTTTAAATTACATACCATTATCATTATTGTCAGCATCATCATCAGACTGGTGTGTACCATACATGGAAAGTAGAGAAAACCCACCACCAGTCTGAGCCTCATTCTGGGAAACACCATCAGACTGGTTATTTCCAAACATTGATAACAGAGAAAATCCAGTACCAGTCTGAGCCTCACTTTGAGACTCAGTCTGAGCTTTCTCTATAAATGTATTCTTCAATGAATCTGAGACTTCAAAAAACTTCTCCTTGCTAACTTCAGGCACAACAATCTCAGGAGCTTCTTCTTCTACTAGTTTATCCTTCTTCTTTCTATTATCATATAAAGCAAATTTACACACATACTTAAATTGCATGTTTTATTGTACAGTCAAGTCTGTGTTAGTGGCCAAATCCAAAGAAAGGCCACCCAGTGAATAATGGCAAGGACTTATATACATACATGGATTCGCAACTTCCATATTAACAGTTTAAAGTAATCAAATCCCGCAATAATAAGACGTGAATGAACGGGAATACAAGCTATTGTTTACAAAAGCGAAAATACGAAAATATCCGTGATAATCCGAATGATAATAAGAGCGAAAATATCTGTGGTATTCCGAATGTTTAATCTCGGAGACGAAAGGATTATAATAGATGTCCGCCATCTTGGAATTTAAAATGTTCGGCTGATGCCTTTTTCAATGCTTATACTTAGACTTTGTGGATTATAAATGTATCTCAATATCTTTAAGGAATTTGTTGCATCCTTTACCAATTTCCTGTGCCCAATTGCAGAGTTTTTTTAGTATAATCAAATTTGTAAACACCTAATTGCAGCTGTCGGACATTGCCGAGTATATAGCAATACATTGTGGGATCACCAAACGATATCGTTTGAGCTATTTTTAGCAGTTGCGAATCCATGTATGTATATAAGTCCTTGATAATGGCCATTCTTTTAAAAACTGCCATTGATTATTTAGAACAAACTGACCTCCGAAAATTTAAACCAACAAATACAGAATTTACAATTAAAACCATATAAGTAACAGACTAACATGTACGACATACCTACTAAAGGAAAAACATAATACTTAGTATACAGAATTATACAATGTTAAAAACATGTCATAAATAAAAGACATTTCTAGTATAAAGCACTCTTGTGTTTATATTTTTAACCTGAAATATTTAACTCACTTTTTCTTCTTTGTTTTAATTTCCTCTGGCTGTTGTTTAACAACAGTTTTTATCTCAAATTGTTGTTGATGTTCTTCTTTTGTGGGGTCATATTTCAGTGTACCGATATCCCTAAAAATAATAAGCATTACATATATTAACTAAAATTAGAGTAAAAACCCCTTAAAACCTGAATTTCAAAAAATAGGACAATTTTTTAAGACACATTTATTTTGTAAGTGATCTTAAGTTCTCTGAAAACTGGAATTCACAGAAAACCAGACTTTTGGCCCCGTCCGGAAGGGATCTGGTATTAAGGGGCTTTACTGTACATAGTAAAAGGACACCAAGCAAAAATCCACTGTAACAAAATATGTCCAGCTTGATATAAGGGTCTTATTATGTACTGTAAAACACACTATTATCAAGAAGCTTGCAAGACTTTATGCACAATTAATTTTACAAAATTAAAATCACAGGTCTTCATTATACAACAT
This sequence comes from Lutraria lutraria, assembly GCA_964023205.1. NCBI lineage: Eukaryota > Metazoa > Mollusca > Bivalvia > Venerida > Mactridae > Lutraria > Lutraria lutraria. Next base: position 9,498,645 of record OZ026844.1, on the reverse strand, counting down.
AACTTTTAAATTAACATATGAAACAAATGATACATCAAAATTATCTAGAAAAGTAAGCCATCATAAATTTCAGATTAAAATTAAAAAATATGTTGAACCTTACAAATGTATACACATCAGAACCAGTTCTAAAAAATAAACAATTAAATTATAAATAAATAATTAAATTACTTGAATTTTTTCTTGGCTTTTTCCATCTTGCTGACACCCCTCATGGCCTTCACACCAACAACAGACTGTAAAATCTTCAAGGAACGTTGAGTTTCATCCTCAATCTCAATTTCTGGCTCATCTGAATAATAATAAAATGAGATCACTTTAACAATGATCATATTAAAAACCAAACTAAGTAAATACTTTGTAACAGCAACCAAGTCTACAAATTCATCAGAAAATAGTCGCCATAAGAGACATCTTGTACAATGCAAAATAAATATAATCTACGAACAGACAATTACCATGATCACTCATGTAAATGTGGCAAGCTTTTACGTCCAAAATCGGGCACAAAAATTGGGTGCATCTTATACATAGGTGTAGACCTTGATCTGAATTTTCTTCGGCTAAAGTCAATATCACATTAATGTAATACATATGCAACACAGAAAGAAACAAAATGCCACAGATTTTTTTTCCTTTTCTACTCATTACTTCAGTCATTTTATTTTTTGCTAAAAATGTATTTGTGCTTTACATATGAATAGATTTTAAGCTGGATTTCTGCAGATATTTTACCTGCATCTTTTAAACAGGCGCAACTTATACATGAGCGAGATTACAGTACTTACACAGGTCTGCTCTTCAAATGACATTCTACTTACCGAAATTTGGTATAACAACATTATAAATACACAAAATATACATAGAATACTCAAACAATTCAAGAAGAAGTCAAAAGTTTTAACCATCGAAATTAAGGAGAAAAATCAAATTTATCAGTGCATTGACACTATAAGCTGAAGTAAATATAAATTGGTGACCTTTTTGAAATACAGTCAACCTTGTGAACAATGGTCATCCTTGGGAATGAAATAATGTGGCCTTTATTGACAGGTGGCCTTTATTCTGAGGTCATTTTGTTCTAAAAAATCAGTGACATGTTTTCAAGGAATGGTATTTATTCACAGGGTGGCCTTTACTCGGAGGTGGCCACTAACACAGGCTTGACTGTTATATGAGACATTATGATGTACATGTATTTACAAAGGTTTCATAAATAACTCAACTCATGTACAATATATGACCCACTGGTCTCATTGAAAAACTGTGCGAATTCTCACCTTCATCAGAGCCTGATTCGATAAACCTGGCGTCTAATTTAAATCTTTCATCATTGCCATACTTGGACTGGAGTATTGCCAACTGTAAAAAACACATTACAATATTTATACAATACACAACAGTAACATCAATAAAAGCAAGACAAGTATAATGCAACAGTGAAACATGGGTCCAAGTTAACCTAGCAATACTTAAGTACAGTGTATGAATGAGACACAAACACATCAATCTAACTTAGAGTACAGGACCCAATTTCACAAATAAAATCAACCCCAATTTATCTATTAATTAAATCAACCATTTCTATGTTTTTTCGTATGAAATTCAGAATGTCGTATTAAAAGAAGGTACAATGATGATCTAGGATAGTTTCCCACAATTTCAACCTAGCTATAATCTCTTGATATGGTATAATTGAATATAAAATTGATTTGTCATTTGGAATTTGATTTTTATTCACATGGATTTTTAAAACTCAATTATTGCATCAGCAGGGTTTTCAATAACAGCAGGCTGCATGCCAATTTAGCCACTTAGAAATGTGTTTGAGCCGGTTAGGAATCTCAAAAGTTAATAAAATATTGCTTGAAAATGCCCAGACCCCCCCTAGCAGGCCTGTTAGTCTAGCTTTCGAGCCTGTTGACCACAAACATATTGAGAACCCTGCATCAGACCCACAATATTTCATATGGGCATGTTTAACAAGTTCTTAGTAAACAAGGAAGCAAATGGAAACATTTCTGGTCAAAGACACAGATTTCTAGTTGAGTTTCTACTCAATTTTGTTCATGAAACTAAGGCCTGAATGTTAAGCTAGGCAACAAATAAGTATATACGAGGTATATATCACTAGAGCTACACTTATTGTGCTACACCGAGACTTTCACTTATAATATATCTGTTATAAAATCACTTACCTGTTTACCACTAGATCCTTCAAATTCTTGTCTTATTTTAAATCTATCTTCATCAGCACTTTCATCATCATCATCACTGCTATCAAACAAAGACTTCCCCTTTGTTCCTGTCTCAAAACCAAGCTGAAAGTCATGCAAACAAAGAATACATGTAATTAGTCAGCTTTACATTCAACAACAACAAAGTAAAAACAAATATTACACAATATATGTAATGATAAAATTGGTCATTCATCATAAAGACAACAAGAGCGCCGCAACCGGTGTCAACGCTCATCTGTTCACTGCCTCAGTGAGATCGGTCCACCTATGAAGTTTCATGCTGCTACCTCTCACAGTTTCTGAGTTATAAGCTACATTAAAGTTTTTGGCACAGACAGAGACTATGCAGTGATCACAATAGCTTGACTTATTCTTCGAAAACACCAAAACAATAAATATCACAGTGCAAACAAAAATGCTTTTCAGGAAACCAAGTCAACAGAGCCAAGTTCAATAAGAGAACAAGTGTGATCTTAGAAGATAGTTGGGTGTATATTGAGATGCCCATTTTATCAATACATGAAAGCTGAACAGTAGCCTTAGTTCATGTAGTAACCTGTTTACATAGGTAGGACTTACTACAGCATGTATACAACCGAACATTTTATAGTTTCACTGTGTTTTATCATCATACGCCAAAAGACCAGGATGATCTTTGCAACTCTTCTAGCTTTATCTGTGGAAAAAGACCTAAGTGTACACCTTGATAGAACCACCAACCCACTGCATATTACAGTAAATCCCCTAAAAAACGAACTCCCTGAAACCGCAATTCTCGGAAAACCGAACCTTTGGCCCAGACCAGGAGAGGTCCGGTTTTCAGGAGTTTTACTGTACCAGGAGAGCTTCCTCACACATGAAGTTTATCTGGTTTTGTGTTGGATTTTTACTCACAGAGGTCAGGGGCTAGTGATTACCAGTCAGAGACCATACCTACTCCACCATGGAAGCCCCAAGGACAATTATTGACAATACCGTAAGTACTGTATACATACAACTATAATTAATACCTTTGAAAGTGTTTCTGTAGACTCCTGATCTGGTTCAATCTGACTAGTATCCATAGCAACATCACCGTCATCATCAGAATCAAATACAATCTTTTTGTTTGCTGGTTTACCTGCATCCTAAAATGTACAGAACGAGTGTCAAACTGGTTTGATATTATTTTTCTTCTTCAAAACACACTCCACCATTGAATAGAATAAATTATTTATATTTGATATTAATATAAAGAAATATATTTCATAAGATAATTGAACGCATTAAAATATAAATAACCATTTGATGTAAAAATAATTCACAGTTACTCGATCAAAAATGTCAAAATTTTTAATGCAGATTCTTTTTGAAATTCATTTTAAAAAATGTCAAGTTTAGACAGAAATTTAATTCTAAATTACAGGGTAGATATAGTATTATATATAATTTAGAATCAAGTTATCATTTGCTGATAATATTAGCAACAATATAACAAAATTTTCACTTACAAGATTAGCTAAAGCGGTTTGTATAAGTGATTTCTGTGCCATGTTTTCTTTCTGTCTCAGTTTTACAGCTTCAAGTCTTTTCCGATCAATATCTCCTTTGCTTTCAGCCTGTCCAGATACTGTCCTAGAATTTTTAGCACCTCCAAATGATAATTTTTTCGTCTGATTGGCCCTACTCAAATTATCACCTTGCTTTTCATTTGGCCTCCTATCTTTATGTTCATCACTAACTTTGACTTGAGGTACAGGAGAAACAATGGATTTACCACTGGCATTACTATTAGGCTGTTTGTCATCAATTTTACAATCATCTGAATCAGTATCCGATTCTTCAGAATCACTCTCGTCAGCACAATCCATTTTAATTTGTTTTTCATCTTTATCTGATCCATTATAACCTTTAACTTTACCAGGCTCATCTTCATTTGACTCAGAATCTGAATTTTCTGACTCACTGGTGTCCTCTAATTCTATAGCATTTTCTTTTTCATCTTCTTTTTCAACATCCTCTGACTCACTATCTGTGTCACATTCTGATTCCTCACTATCTATATGAACAGAATTTGGAGGTTCATCACTGGTAATTATTGTATTTTTCATTTCAACTTTATTATTTTTATTTTCATTTATTACACAATCGTTAGTAACTTTTTTTACTAAACAAGCTTCATTGCCAGCATGAGGATTTCCTAACATTACATTAGTTAAAACATCATTTGTGTTTTTCTTCACAGCATTGTCAATAGTTTCATCAGACCTCTTTACAACACTAACTGCTTCACTTATTAATTTCTCAAAATCACTATTGTCATCACTTTCCCCATTGTCACATTCAATACTGGAATTATCATCCTTTTCAATACCAACATCATCATCATCAGTGTCACTTTCAGAGTCATCACCACCATCATCTGCAACCGCATTATCATTAACAACATTTTTAACACTACCAATATCTTTACTATCAGCAATGTTTTCATCATCAGTGTCACTTTCAGAGTCATCATCATCAGTGTCACTTTCAGAGTCACCACCATCATCTGCATCCTTATTATCACCATCAACATTTTTAACACTACTATTATCTTCAATATCAGCAATGTTTTCATCATCAGTATCACTTTCAGAGTCATCATCATCAGTGTCACTTTCAGCCCCACTGTCAGCATCATCCACAACTTCATTGTCACCAACTGTATTGCTCAACGTTTTAGCATTATCATTTTCATCACTCTTATCACTGCTTTCAGTATCAGATTCACTTTCAGAGTCATCACTATCAAAATCAACAAGATTACTATCATTCAAGATCCGGTCAACAATTTTGACATCATTATAATCCTCAACTTCCATAGAGACATTTTCTGAATTGGAATTGTTAGTTTGTTCATTTTGTTTTATGCTGAAATGCTCTGTATTTTTTTCAGGTACAAATTTAGTTCTAGCACCACCTGTCAATGTACTTAAAGAATTGATCCTTGAAGAGGGGTTAGTAACTATGCCATTGTCATGGTTGGATTCTTTAAGGAATGGATCCAATTTCTTAACATCTGGTCTAATGTTGTTGCCTCTTGTTTGAATTTTTAATGTTTCTTTTTTCACAAAAGATTCAAAATCACTGTCATCATCTTCGTCACTCATTCTATTCATTTCTGATTTACTACTAGCTTCAGCAATTCCACTGCCATATTCATCCATAAATGAATATTGTAGAGCAAATGATTTAGAGGCAGAGAAATTAAGTTTTTGTCTTTGACTAATATTATTAGAAGCACCAGTTCCACATACTTCTTGTACATCTTCTTCATCAGATGAAATGTACACTTTACCAAATGTATTACCTTGGTTTTGTTTGTCGACAGACGTTTTAGCCTTTTTATTAGCAATATCTATGACAGAATCCAGGTCAACTATCTTAGGTGGCTGAATAACTGGAGTTACTGTTGACAACAAAGATTTAGTTCCACCAAATGCCTTTAATTTCTTCTTTCCTTCAATCAATTTTGGTACTGGATTATTATTTGGAATTACTGAATTAGTTAATAGAACTTTGTCAGATTTTCCTTCTGTTTTAATTCTACTGGCAGCTCCTTTTGATTTGTCTTTGCTTTCATTTCCAACTATTTTATTAGGACTTAAAGCCTTAGAAGGACTAGTCTCCTCATTATCAGAGTCTGAATCAAACCTTGATAGGTCCAGCTGTGCAGCAACAGTATTATTACACTTTGATGTATCAGCATCACTTTCAGAATCAGAGTCAAACTTAGCAATACTAGGTTTACATGTCATTTGTTGGTTTTTCAATTTGTTGTTTGCAGATGAATCTGTTTTATCTCTGATTGCAGCTACAGGTACTACTTCCATTTCTATATCATCACCAACCATTTTATTTCTACTAATAATCTCTTTAAGTTTACTTCGAATTTCATCAAAGTTGGAGCATCTCTTCTTCTCCGACTTCCATTCAGGGAATTCTCCTTTACGTTTCTTAGTCACAGCATTGTCCTTGTCTTCAAGTTGCCAAGTAAGACCACCAGTAGTTTTAGGCATATCATCAGTTTCCTTTATTCTCCTCACTGTATGTGTGTACTTCGATGGGTCTACTTTCATAAGCTAATTTCAAATTAAGGTTCTAAAGATGGGCCACAGAAATCTAGATTCATTTAACTTTACGAGTAACATTAAATTATTGCAATTGCAGTTAACCTTCATATATTCCAAATGATTGGGACTTAAGATTTATATAGAATTAATACATAATACACAGCCAAACTAAAATGTAAAGAGCATATTAAATTTGCAATAATAGAAACTATTGATATGCCACATTTAAACAAATTATTTCTCAAGTGTTAATTACATTTGTATAACCATATGTTAGAACTGAAATATTTGGTAACAGTATTTAAGCCTGTTAGTAATTTAATAGGGATGATCATTGTCCATGTGGTAACATGCTGGACTACTGAACCAAAGGTCATGGGTCATGAGCCAAATAATTCTCTCGTTGCTCGGACAAGATTCAGTAACGGACGGAAGGACCGACTGACTAACATGTGCAATGCAATAAACCCCCTTTTCTTCAAAAGGGTGTATAAGAATAACAAGACTGTAGATCAATTTTGAATAATATCAGAACCTGCTAATTATAACAAAAATAAAATAAATGAGTTAATAATGCTAATGCACGAACACTTATCAAGGATACTTTGCTAATACCACTTTTCTTCAGTTGAACAATGGGCAGAACACGACCATATTTTCCAACAATCCAGTCCTACAAATATCAATGTTTTATCTTTAATCAACAAGATAAGGAACTGAGGCAAGGCATTTAAACAGAGAAGCTTCCGGAATATATGTGAAGTGTAATAACATTTTTTAAGCAAACACTGCAATAAGACCAGTGGACCAAGGAGCAAATGATATATCAAATTCTAATACAAATTGTGTTTTAAAACACAATGCTCCCGATGGGTGACCTTGACCTTTGAGGAACCAACATATGAAGTTCAATGATTATAGGTGGAAGCGTTTTGATGATTTTATAGGCAAGGTTCAAGTTTGGTCCATACAGACAGACAGGCAAGTCAAAAATCAACTCACACAAGGGCGTAAAAAAGTTCATAAAAATTTGTCCCATACAGTACAGGGGTGTGATTGGTGTGATGGCAAAGAGGAAAATCAAATTCATTGAGCTGGGGGTTTGGGGGTCTCAGGGATGATCAAAATCAGCTGATCAACAGAAAAATAACACCCCTGTCAGTATAATATATCTCTGTGTTTGATACAACTTAATCAGATTATGTGATTTAAAGATAAGTACCTTTTTTCCAGGTACAAGAGTACCAGGCTTAGCTCCACTTGGTTTCATATTAACAGCGTTTTCAGTCCCTGCAATATCCAACAATTTGTTCTGTACAACTGTTGATGATGTTTTACTTTTTCTCTCTTTTGGTACATTTTCTACACTTGACAACTCTTTCTGTTCTTTCCTCTCCTTCTCTAGTCTAAAAATAACAACCATGCTTTTATTGAGTCATACAAATATATTCTAACAGATAAAAGTGATGTATAAAATATTATCCCCGTAACATATTTGGGCAAAGTTTAACACCAGTAACATTTAATCAACAAGTTATTATAAGGATGAATTATAATTGCATATAAATATCAAGTAGAAACCATAGAATGGTTAGACTCGTGAGAAACCTGGGCACTTAATCTATCAAATCTGCCACTGAATTTTTGGTGGAAGTCCCCCATCTGTAAAGAATGTTATTTCCTCATAATTTTATTTTAAAACATGCGTTTTACAGTAAAAATGAGTATCTTTTTCGTTATAAAATTCCCCCCAATTAAAATGCAATCCACCTTCAAAGGGCTGTGTACCCCTTCCCCAAAAGCAGTGTGAAGGCGCTTGACTCCACTAGAATTTATACAGGAGTCAATGGGTGGCCTAGCCTTCATTTTATGGTCTAAAAGGTTTTTGAACTATGTCTCATTTTAATGACAAATGCAATTATATAATCATCTGACCTCTTATCATAATATGGTCTTAACTGATCTCTAATACATGCATTCCCTATTTTTTAACTCACTAGAGTTATGCAATAACTATGGTTTGAATTTCTGTTTACCTCAGTAGAAAGTTTTCTTTCGCCTGTTGTAACTTCAGTTCTGATCCTTTCCACTTAGTTCTGTTATAACTACTCATCACTGCAAAATACATCATCAACATGAACACATAAAACTTTCTATCAAGAAATATATACAAATAAAAGTTTAGCATATTTCGGTTATAGAATATTAACTGAACAAAACCGTATGTGTGTACATAATTTAAATATTCTGATAGGGTTCTTCATGAATTCATACTCTGCATATACAAAACAACTTAGTATGAAGTACAGTACAACCTCTCCACAGCGGCCCTCTGTAGAGCATAAACCTCTCTTTAACAACACCTTCAAAATTTCCCTAAGCTGATATTTACTATAAATTTAACCTCTGTAGAGCAACAACCTCTAAACAACGGTCAATATTTGCTGCTCCCACTGGGTGTTGCTCTACAGAGGTTGTACTGTACTCACGGGTTAAAAGCTACTTTTTTATTACTCAATTTCAATTGTTTCTGGATGAACTGATAAGGATTGTAAAATATGTGTACTTACATTTCTTCAGGTCAACATCATTAGTTTTCAAGTCAATATAAGCAAATGTCTTGATTGGGGTTCCTGAAATTATCCACAACATTTTAAGCTGTTTGGAATATAAGGCCTTTCACAATTGACTTCAATAATACTACAAGATGCTTTGTAAGTCTGACTATTTATAGATGAAAATAAATTACATGCGTGTATATGCATTTAATCCACAGCACATGATAAAATGTAGACATAGATCTAATAGATGATCTATGTAGGCTTATTATAGCACAATGCGAAAGAGCGAAAGTGATCATGTCAGTAAATGTGTTTAACAGCAAAATTTTCTTCTAGCAGTAACAGCTGGATTTTTATCCAAACTTAGAATGCATGATTTGCACTGTGTATTATTTGATATTCTGTCTTTCATACTTGGATTTATGGATTGTAAATTTGACACTATATTTTTACTATATACAAGTCAGGACAGACAGATAGGAGGTGCAGGCACTAGGGACCAGAATCCAAGAATTATTATCATTTATTTTCTACTGCCTGTCAAAAAAAAAACCTAATTAATTACCATCATAATCTTTCCTTATCTTGATTTCTACACTGTTGATGTGACCAAATGGTGCGAACCTCTGGTGAAGTTCATCTTTAGTAACTTCAGGAAATAATCCACCGACAAACAATCTGCGATTAATCACGGTCCCATCCATCGTTTCACCCATGCTGAAACATTAGAATGCTACAGATGACAACAAAGCGAAACATTGAATTAATTAAAAGTGAATTGAAATTAAACGTATTACTGTATTTGTGAAATAAATAAACATGCCATGATACCTTTGGAAAGTGGACATATCAACATCAAAATTGATATCGCGAAAACATATGACAAAATCAAGTATAACCACGGATCAGGAAGATAAATTGCTTAAAACTTAAAATGTAGAACCTTTTCCTATACGATACAAGCTAAAAGTGCATTTGTACACCAAATATGTATTTTTAACTCAGGCTCAGTAATAATAAGTTCATTTGTGCTCACGTGTTTATTTGCTGAAATGTCAGCTTCGACGTTAACCGAGAGGTTTCGAATAACGGACTCGTACTCAAACGTCCTTGCACTATAACGACCCAGTTATAATCATCCAAATATTGAGACAACTGAGCTCTGTGATGGGTTTTTAATACACGGGTGCTTTAATTCTTGATGTTAGAAACAAACATTTTCAAATTTCAAAATACCATTCGGGGTTTTGTCTTTGTAACAATGATGTCAGTGAAATGCAGATCCTTGTGCGGAATCTTTCAAATGAGTTAAAGGCGAATATTAGCGTTTTGAATTTAGTAATGCAGAGCAGAGAGGTATTTATAATACATAATACGTATCATAAGTCTCTATGCAGAGCAATAGATAGTAAAATATAAGAAATGCTTTTTTATTTACTCTAAAACAATATGTACATAATGTATTTCGATCCTTATATAGTAAAATACCCCTTGTCCAAATTTTAATTTAATCTTGCCTGCCTGGAATCATGTTATGCGTATATTTGTATTTCACTGACTCTAAAATATATATTGTATATGTAGACCCCTCACCCACCTACAGACTCCCTCGCCCGCTTAGAAACCACGTACCTCATCTGCCCAGGGACCCCCACACCCACCCAAGGACCCAATCACCAGCCCAATTAAGGACCCCATCACTTATCTACAGACATTAAATGTGTATCATCGGTCAAAAGTGTAAGAATGAATATACAGGGCGTTAATTCAAAGGTGCCAACAAACAATAATTATAAATGAGATGCCAACAGACAATAATAATGAGGGACATGCCTTACAGAAGGAGACATACAGCTAGGGGAGCCAAAGTTTGCATGACCGTGCGACCACACACGCATCATACGGTTTTTCCGTCCCTCGACACTGAAAATAGGGTAGGTAGGTTTTATTTTTAGCCGTCACTCGCTCGGTGCGCATGAATTTTAATGTGGACCTCAGTTCTACCTTAATTTATCTACATCCGCCATGAAATTGTTAAAATGTTGCAGTACAGTTTCCATGAGTTCTGTCTGTACTTCGATAACCTAAAACATATGTACAATGAGGTACGATTCATGCAGAAACAATTTCGTACTGTGTATCCTGCAGTAAAATATCGCAAGCATAGCGTTGATGGTTAACTGTAACAACGTGTATTTTTTGCGTTGGTCCGAATATATGAAACTGCATGGTACCAAATACCAACCATACATAATTCATTGACCAAACTGTACATGAATTTATATGTAAACATCAAACAGTGTTATCTTTCTAACAAAACATGAATATTAAATCAGAGATATAGAACATGATTATCTATGTCTCTGGTTAAATTGAGATTTGAGCTTGGAGGCTGTTCTCAAGTCTATTTTAACTTGGAGGTCTAATGTGAAGCTTGTTGAACTGTTGGTGCTACAGGACTATAGTCAAAAGATTTGTAAGTGAATGTGTATTGTGACCTTTAAATAGGAACTCAATTATCGTATATAATGTATTTTATGAGCGAATAAATAATAAGCCGTGAGTCCTCCAACATGTTTTTATTTGAAAATATCTTTTTAAGTACAATGTACTTCGTCTTTTAAAAATAAAACTGAGTCAAGACATTTATTAAAAGTTAACACGTGCAAACTTATCGAATGCGAAAACAGAAAAGGAATTCCGAAGGCGCTGTCTATTTAATGATATTTAGATAAAAATTACACAATGCCTGCTTACTGTTAGAATGGTTCTCATAGACACAACTATTATGCTTACTGGTATAGTCAGAATGCATTGTGACACCAGGTCTTCATCACGCTTATTGACAATGATAGCAGGCCTGCTGTAAATTACAACTTGTATGCTGTTTAGGCTCTATATAGTACTTTATTTCTAGGCTAAATTCAGCAAATAGGAGAGAGACCTCTATCATGATCCGTACGCCGCAATCAAGAGTATTAAGTTCCACAAGATTCTTTCCAAATTGCATACTTATAACGACGTTTCTTTGTCCTATTATAGTCATACGGTATTATTAATTTTTGTACGAGTGCATACCTGTGAGTCGGCGAGAATATATACCATATAGCAGCTCGATATTTTTAAATACAATGTAGTACTATCACGTTCTTGTATATAGATTATTACAATAAATGGGCTTTCTTACATTGACAAAACATGAATATTTTCAATCTAAAAACAAGTAGCCGTTGGTATTTTGTACTCTCAACGTCACTATAAGAAGAAAATAAATACTTAAAGGGAATGGCACATGTTTAAACTTTGATTGCAGTATCACATTGTGATATAATTGACAACAAAACACACATTCATAACTTGAAGCATACACTGTTTACGAGTCTATATAGTATAATGGTATATTTGTCGATCGTATATTCACATTTCCTGATTATATTAGATGCATGCATGTAGAGGAAGATGTCATTTTAAGAGTAATTTAACATCATGCTTTTACTATCAGATTTCATCCAAATACCAGTATCGACGCGACGGCCGACAGACTTGCTATCATGATAACACTCACAATGGAGCATTAACACATTTAACATTTAATGATATATATTTTATAAATATTTTTAGTTTTATTTTGTGCAAGGACTTATATACGTATGTATGAAAGTCCTTGTTTTGTGTAAATACATGTATATCTGATCTACAACCATCACGTGCTGTCTCGATACGATAACATAACATCAAGACTGTAACTTTCAGCTGTTTTATTCTGGACTATATCAAACAGTTACTGAACCGAATAATTAAAGTAACGAAGATATTATGCAACTAAACTTAGGACTATGGACATGATGAGTATTGTTTTCCCCTACACCATAAATGGTCATTATAAAAATACATATATATTATATAATATGGTAAACTAAAAAAATAACAAACAAAACTGGTTACAAGAGCACAACAGAGTCATAATATAAAATGAGTAATATTAAAATATACATGTACGTAATTTATATAGAAGAAGAATAAGAACGCAAAAAGACACAATTAACCCCCATACACGATTTATGTAAATAGTGCAATAATAATTTCCGCCACTGATGATTGACAATTTCAGAGTAATCTCGTGGATTTGTTCAGTAAAGGGTGAAATCAAAGGCTGTTTGTTTATTTGTTCAGTAAAGGGTGAAATCAAAGGTTGTTTGTTTATTGTTAAAAAAGGGTAAACTTGAAGGTTGCTTATTTACTATATGAAAGGTGAACTCAAAGGCTGTTTGTTTATTTGTTCAATTGTTCAAAGGCGTAAGCCGCTTGTAACACTTTGGCGTCTTCAAAACGCTTTCCAATGATCATCATACCAACTGGAAGTTCTTCAGATTTACCAGCGTTGATTGTCAATGCCGGATGTCCGCTAATGTCAAACGGCATTGTGTTGTGAAACATACCCGCTGCATTTTGAAGACGTTCTGAATTCGAGAAATTTAACCTTAATATTTTTTCTGCGAAATACGAAAGATTATTCAGCAATAATGAAGTTTGAGGAGTTCTGTATTTGAGACCAGCCTCCGTGGTCGAGTGGTTAAGATCGCTGACTTCAAATCACTGTAACCTCTCACTGATAGAGGATCGTGGGTTCAAGCCCTGCTACCCACCATGTTTCTCTATGTGAGAAAGTAGGCTTACGGAGTATGGGAGCCTAGTACTGATTCGTCCCAGGACTGATGGTTAGGTGAACTGTCCACATCATATGACTCTGACTGTTAAAAAGGGGTGTAAAACCCGGCGAAACATCTTGATTTGAGAAATATTTTTAAATAAAAGTCAGAGATGAATAAGTGTTATCATTACAATTAGTACAGCTTACTTTCATTTCTTGTCGAAATGATAAAAATACTGAACATTACCTGCCAGTGTTGAGTCCTTCGTTGGTATTAAGGGAGCTGTATATGGTGATGTTGGCATTATTAAGACGTCGTATTTATCTAAGGCGGCGTCATAAGCCTCTGTGAGCTTTATATTCATATTCTGTCCGTGAGCATATAACCTGTTACCATAATTCTGTAATTAACATTGAAAGAGAGTAACTAGATCAACTCGTAGAAATGTGTCAATGTTCTTGTAAAGAGACCGAGGAAGTGGCTCGAATGTACGAGTATGGTTAGAAGAAATAATCAAGTTTTTGGTTCCTTGACCAGAAAAGTGAGCGGAGTAACCAGGACCACAGCTATATTTTTCTGTCCTATTTAGAAATTTGGCCTGTTTCAAGTTAGATACCGACGGGCAATCAGAAGAACTAGTATTCTGGGATTCTGGACAAATATTTGATGATGGTTGTTTACGTCATGGTGATTCTACCAGATGAACCATGTTGACATAGAATGTCCAGAATTATTTAGCTGCATTGTAAACAACGAAGTCGATAAATCTGAATAGTGACCGTGTATGGTTCTAGAAGTCGACAAAGTGATAACTGAAGGGTAGAAATGTTATGTAAAAGCATTTGTCTTTAACCCAAGATCCATGTAGATAGAACGCCACCTAGCGGACTACATAGTGCATTTTTAACATGTATAACTCTATGAATAAAATTGACGTTGAGAATAATATATAATACATGTATACAACAAACCTTTTTTAAATGGCTGCCTAACAAACAGGTAAGTTTCATGTAATCAGAAAAGTGTCTTGCTTCCTGCTGGTACCCAGATCTAAGTTTGGTAATCAATGATTCTGGGTAATATCCTTTGTACTGGTAACCGGCTCCTGCAAGGCACCAAATCATCACACAATGTACTAGTTCATGATTTCCCACAACTTTAGCAATGAACTTTATACACTGGATTCATTTAAGAATATAATCATGGTTTAAATTTTAGATTAATCTATAAATTGGTGCCACTTGATATCACCAGTCAGCCTGTCACGTTACATTAAAGTCTTACTAAGTTTAATACAAGGAGTGCTATTTGATCATACTAATATTTCTTCTTAGTAGCGATTAGCAGCCAATTTAAAAAGTACAGTATTATGGATATACATGTAATGCCTTCATACAATGTCTCATTAGTCAAGAAACAAGTGACTTACCATTGCCCAGAATCATACATTGATAAACCCCGTCAATAGCAATTGATGTCCATATCGCCTTTCCTAAAACATGAAACTAGAGTTACATGTATATTTTAGATCAGTTAACACATGTTTACACTTTAATAGTAATATATGTACATTGTAGTATCAATAGTTACCATTTCTATTAAGATTTGAAACTTGTCATGTAGACTTAGTATAGCCGATAAAGTCATGCTACGAAGGTGTATTTAATATGTAGAGCGAAAATCGTGTATAAAGAAAACAAAAGCTCGCCGAGTACAGTTGTTACGTACGGAAGCATAAAATACGCCTATACATCTATGCTATTTCTCAATTTACTTGTTTACTTATAAATAAAGTGAAACTCTCCATCATTTACATGAAAAAATGCCATTATTTTCACGAATGCTTTCATGAAAATGAATCGTTATGTGCCATGTGGTGGCGTATTTATTCTTCCGAACAATTGTAATCACTCCGGCCATTGACCAAAATCAACGAGTTTTAGAAAAGTATCTCTGAACTCACCATGTTCGTGTAGTGGAATTGAAACTTCTTCAACAGTAGCCCCTAGTCCTGCCAATGTTCTTGCACCTTGCAATACGATACCTTGAACATCATGTTCACAAACGTCAAAACCTTCTTTCACTAAACCAATATTCCAACCAGTGAGATTTTTATCAAGCTTCAAAGTAAGAGTGATTAAGTTTAACAGTATTGTATAAAACGATATGATCTTTGGGTAGTACATATACGTCAATTAAGTGGACATTCATTTTTATCTTGCATTTGCTGTCCCGTATTTTTAAGAGATGCTTATATTTGTTTTCAAATTCCTCTGGTAAATTCACACCTTCCTATTCAAAATCGTAAAACTGAAACACAAGTTTCGATTCGAAAAAGTCAAGTAAAACGTGTACAAAATGAAGTCATGTTTGGAATGACGTCTATTTCGATAGATAAGGATCATGATAAAGTCACCATCCAAATGAACAAATAATCCCTTAACCTTGTAGGCTTCATTAAGATAAATATATTAAACGTGACAAGAGAACATACTTTTTTAAGTAACTGTATTGTCATTGTAGACCATCAACAATAACCTAATCTAACAGTTATGAGGTACCTACCAGTTGTACATAGTCAGGTACTTGAAGATCACGTGGTTGACGTGGGTCCCTCTCTCCATCAAGACCAGCAATAGCCTGTGTACAAAACAATACCATAGCAACACGTTACTAGGAGCAACAAGTCAATACAGTAAACCTTCACTTTACGACCACTTCAATACTTAGACCAACACATTATATAATGTTCGCTTATTTCCTGACCTGCGGCTACATGTTCTACAATAAGGGTCTCATTTCAGGAGCAAATATTTAACTCTATAGTAACTAAATATAATTATTTATTGTAGAAAAGTCGACAATACAACATAATTAAAGAAGGAATTAATATAACGGAGACCAAATTGAATATCATCAACTACCTATAAATTTTAAAATATTAGCAATGATTCCCAACCTTCTTCTGTATGATAGATTTTGTCTTTTTCTGCACCACACAGATCTAAATATTTGATTTGTGCGTATGTCAAGTCTTGACGTCGTGGCTTATGATCCATTAAAATTACAAATGTATATGCAACTGATCTAGATTTGTACGTAGATCCCATCATAGTTGAGAATATACAGTATGGACAATCGGTGGTAAATGGAAAGTGGAAGAGTTTGCGAGGCTAGTAAAACAAAAGATAAGAAATACAATGTGTCGTAAGAGGGCTTTAAATACTCTTGGCAAGACACTAAAAACAAGTATATAAACATTATCTGGACATAACAAGAAACTAAGAACACGTATCTATATTATATTACCCGGAACATATTTTTTTGTTTTATCTGGGTGGAAAACTTCCACCACAAAATAAAGTCCCAGGGATTAGCGTGATTCATTAAGTGAATTCCTGGTCTTTATGACGCCCAGGCAACATACATTATTTTAGTACAAGTAGTATTTATAATCTTATTTGATTCTGTTCATAACAATTTTACGACCATACCTTTAGAAGAACAGCACAGTCTGTTACATTCTTCGTCATTGGTCCTAAATGGTCAAATGTAGTCTCCATAGATGCAGCTCCAGTGTATGGTACAAGACCCCATGTAGGTTTTAGACCAACAATACCACACCAAGATGCAGGTATACGTATTGAACCTCCTTGGTCACCACCAAGAGCCATGTCTACTTCACCATTACATACCTAAAGGTAAGGAGGTCTGCAATTGCTTTAATAAATAAAGAGACAGTTTGAACCTTCTCAAATCATATTATTGAATCCATCATGATCTATAGCCCTTAATAATTGTATATGGTGTAAGAATAATAAATTGTTAATTAGAATTTTGAACATATAATGACTCACATTGCTATACCTGAAAGTATTTCATTAAATGCACAGTGCTGCTATATTGTATCGTACAAATGTATTTCCAATAGGGCGGTATTTTTCGTATTTACTTACAGCCACAGCGGACCCAGCGCTAGAGCCTCCTGAAGATCTTGTCTTGTCATGAGGATTTAATACCGGTCCACTGTCAACGGCCAAACCGCTTCCACCCATGCACATTTGGTCGCAGTTCATTTTACCGAGGATTTTTCCACCTAAATTGGTTTAAATACATTATACTAGCTAGTGACTTTCGTATCATCTATTTCAACGGTACCAATTATCTTAATTAATTTAAAATATCCATAAAAAGATACGCATGAAATGCGAAGGTCAAATGATAAAAAATACAGCTGACAATTCCTTTGTGGTCAAGTAACAGTTTTCATAAATTAGTTGACATATATAAATGTTTTACCATTGTCTAAAATTCTTGTGACAACAGTGGCATCAATATCCGGGGTGTAACCTTCCATTATCTGTGACCCATTAGACATCGGAACACCCGCCACACATATGTTGTCCTTAATGCCAAATGTTTTACCCTTTAATGGCCCCGAGGGAGCGCCCTCTATGTTACATCTCCAGTACCTTTAAGAATGCAATAAACGATGATCCAAATACTGAATAAAGGGATCATGCTCTATGCTTCGCAAGATTACCAGCACCTTAATCATTTTAAACCGAGGTTTATAGACAAACCATCACACACACTTGTATGAAGACCAGTTGCATTAAAATACTAGTACAATACTGTATTAATATTTTGGGTTTAATGCCGATATACGGCGACCTGTCCACTTGACCAGGTTTCCTGGACTATATTCGAACCAGTACTAACTAACCATTCCATAAAGAACCGGCAACTTCTCCACATGTAGAGGGAATCAAACCAGGATCTCCGTGTTACAAATCCAGCGCACTAAGTACAGGACCACTGTCGCGGCCTCTTATCTTTTAATACTTAACAAGCAATATCATATTTAAATACTTGTATAAGATCGGAACCCAATCTTTAATATTCTTGTAATTCGTACTCCAACGATTCAAATAAGTAGCAGTAATTTAAAACACGTGACATTGTTTACCAAGCATTGTATGCATTGTCTTCCGGTTCCGGTTTGTAACCTGGAGTTCTGGGAAATTTTACTTCTAAACTCGGCGAAACAAGATCGTTTACAAGCTGGTACTCGTCCAATGACCCAACCATATTTTCTATAAAGAATATTCATGTACATTAAAGAGCCTATATGGGTCTGAATATCTTTTACCATTATCTTAAGTAAGGACATGTATCATGTATCATGCATAACAAAAGGATAATATATTATACACTTAACAAAACTTACAAAGTCACTTTCGTAAAATATGCATATTTTATTCATTTTGGGGGGGGGATATTTTGAGCTCAAATTTTCAACGCACATCTCTTACAAGTCAGGCTACATGATTCTATCAACAAAAATGCGTTTTATTGATTTTTACTCTGTTACGACTCTATTGTTTTAAAACACTTAATTTGCACGTGCAGCACGTGCTACGTATAAGTCTTCGAAATATTTTTTGAAATTGATAGACTGTTAAGTCACATTATAGAAAAACACAAAATGGGACGGATGTCCTTTGAGGAAAGGGTCCGTACCGTCGGCCTTATTCAGGGAGAGGTCCCGTACTTACAGGTACATCTAGATTTGATTGATATTTAGTTTCCTTAACACATCAAATTAAAACAAATCATGTGGATGGCAGCCAGAAACTGAAAGATCTGATCGAAAGAAAAAAGAATGGCAATTTTTTAATTGTAAAATGTCAAATATCTTTTAACTGTTTCAAAGATTACGTATTTACTTCAACTGTCTTAGTTTTTGATACATTTTTTGTAGGTTAAAAGAACAGTTTGAATACATCCATGTTTATAAATGGTTAGGACGTTTGAATACCTCTGAATTCCGCAAGCTCTTCGTCCGATAAGTGGAACCCCCATTCTTTGTTGATTTCTTTGAGTTCCTCTTGGTCAGGTAACCGAACAGTAGCGTTTTTATATAGATTAGCTTAAATAAAAATGTTAAATTTATGTTTCCATAACGACAGTTGTGAACTTTAGTACGAGATTACTACAAGTATTAAGAAATGCTTTAACTTAAGCCAAAGTAAAACACAATGGTTTATTATATGTAGCTAAAAACTGGAATATCACACTCAATGAAGTTAATGTTTATTTTCAGCATAATAACAGCTATTCACGAACGGCTGATCCACTTTTGTACGGCATGCTGTACTAAGGTACACGTTTTTGTATGGCATACTGCTGCACACTTAGGTACATGTTTTTGTACGGCATACTGCAGCATACTTGGGTACATGTTTTTGTACGGCATGCTGCAGCATATTTGGGTACATTTTTTTGTACGGCATACTGCAGCATATTTGGGTACATGTTTTTGTACGGCATGCTGCAGAATATTTGAGTACATGTTTTTGTACGGCATGCTGCAGCATATTTGGGTACATGTTTTTGTACGGCATGCTGCAGCATATTTGGGTACATGTTTTTGTACGGCATGCTGCAGCATATTTGGGTACATTTTTTTGTACGGCATACTGCAGCATACTTGGGTACATGTTTTTGTACGGCATGCTGCAGCATATTTGGGTACATGTTTTTGTACGGCATGCTGCAGCATACTTGGGTACATGTTTTTGTACGGCATGCTGCAGCATACTTGGGTACATGTTTTTGTACGGCATGCTGCAGCATACTTGGGTACATGTTTTTGTACGGCATGCTGCAGCATACTTGGGTACATGTTTTTGTACGGCATGCTGCAGCATACTTGGGTACATGTTTTTGTACGGCATGCTGCAGCATACTTGGGTACATGTTTTTGTACGGCATGCTGCAGCATATTTGGGTACATTTTTTTGTACGGCATGTTGCTGCATACTTAGGCACAATGATTTTGTACGGCATGCTGCAGCATACTAGGGTACATGTTTTGTACGGCATGCTGCAGCATATTTGGGTTCATGTTTTTGTACGGCATGCTGCAGCATATTTGGGTACATTTTTTTGTACGGCATGTTGCTGCATACTTAGGCACAATGATTTTGTACGGCATGCTGTACGTGAAATACAAACAGATCCCCTGTTTCATGTTGCACTGCATGTATATCTCTGTATAGACAGTCAGTGCGAACCAGTTTACAGACATTCATGACGATGAATTGATCCACTTTTAATATTCGTAGTAAAATAAGATTACAAGCATGTTGGACATGATTAAAATGAAATCAACTTTAGACTGACATCAGAAAAGCATAACGAAGAAAACGTATTTTAGAATTTAACGCGTCATGCACTTTCTGAATGAAATCTTAATTGACAGAAAAAAGTTGACAAAGTTGAATTTATTTCCGACTGCCCGTGACTCTCATCGGCTTTCAAGTCTTTGTTGTATTCCTCTAAACACAATCCATTGCATCGTTAAACAGTAATGAAGCGGTAAGCTTAGGGTTCTAAAGTGTGTATTGTTAAAAAGACAATTTCAATACGGTTTGAAAATACTGTTCTTTTTTTTCAGATTTATTTTTCGTAAAAAAACGCGATGATAAAATGTTTGGTAGCCCTACTGATAACAGTAAGATTCAGACATGAGGATAGTTACATCAACCAGTATCAAGGTCTTACGACCATTTGCCACCAACAGTTTATCATTCCAATAGAGACGTAGTCTGTTATCGTCAGACATTTTTGGAGAAGATGACCAGTACGAATTCATTTAAAAATTGGTCAATTTAAAAGTCAAATTTAGTTAGACTTGCAGAGAAGTTCGACCAATGATTGGTACATGATCAAGAAACACTGGTTGGGTTAACTGTGGACTAATACATCGCTTTAAACGAGAAGGGAACCAATCTATTAATATGAAAATTGTAAACCAGTCAACCCACTTTCGTTTCCGTAAAACACAACGGCTGCGTCACCTTGATGATTTTATTATACAGAGCATTGGGTGACCTATGGGATCAAACGAACTTAGTAAAGGAGATGAAATATAGTTGAAAAACTATAAAAGTCGAAAAACAGATAAATGTTATGTACAAATGTATTAGCATCATTGATACGTCTTAGTATTGCTTTTTATTGAAACATAAACAAACAAACTCATGAAAAGACGTTTTAGACTTCAGAATTTCGGAAAATATACTTGCCCATATTGTATCTAATATATCCTATTTAAACTCAAAGAGCCGACTTTAAAACACACAGTTTGTCACTATTGTATCTAATATATCCTATTTAAGCTCGAGGAGCCGACTTTGAAACACACAGTTTGTCACTTAACGATTTACCAACTACATGTATTTTGCAAGCGGAGATAAAATGCGCATCAGATCTACAGTGCATAACTGTGCATAATGCAATCAAACGATTAAAACAAGTGGTATGTGCTATTTATACTGCATTATTATTTCAGTGCACGCATGCGTGGAATACCAACTTATATAATTATGCAGGTATAAAACATTCTAAGAATCTATGTGGAGTCTATGGCCGGAAATAAATTATTGAGTTAGTTCATTACATAAACACTTTATTTGAAGACACAATATGCAGTTCTGTACCTCCGTCTTCAGACCACAGGTTGTACATGTAGTAATATTTCTACATGCACGTTGGTATGACTGAGTCGCCTTTAATTAGCGTATAATAGACATGCGTATAAGGACATGATTCCAGCAATTATCAATTAACTTCTACAAGTACGGCTTGAACTACTTCATTGGTTGAATTTTAAATCACCGAATAATACACAATCAACCACATCGTTGATTAATAAGACGTTCACAGCCTAACCTGTGAACAAAGGTCACTATAGGGAAATACATAACGTGGTCTTTATTGACAGGTAACATTTATTTGAAGGTCATTTCGTTTTGTATAATAAATGAAAGAATGGCCTTTATTCACAGTGCGGCCTCTATTCGAAGGTGGTCGCTAACACAGGTTTGACTGCACTTGGATACTATAAATTTTAGCTAATAGCTATCCACTTAATTGGTAATAAAGTAGTGTTAAAGTGGCATGCCCTGGAACTGAAGCGTCTCGAATATCAATCAAATTGGCATCATTTTAAATAACGCCCTCTCAGAAATGTGTTATTTATATAATAATATTTAAAAAATGTTCAGCTGTGCCGAGACAGCGACTGTCGCATGCATTCACTGCCGTGACCAGGATTCGAACCTGGGTTGTCGCGGCCACAACGCGAAGTACTAACCACTATACGATCACGGCTATCAACGCTGAACTGATTAATCAATGAATTGTATTTCGTCTTCAAACTGTCCGACACAACTATTAAAAGAGGGATGAAACTGTGTTTTTTCCGAATCATTTTCAACAGAGGTAAACACGAACATGCATTTGTTATTCATGAATACGCAAATTATGCAATATACGTTACATCAGTAATTTGACTAAAATTACTTTAACTCAGACTTGAGGACACAATTATGTGCGTTTCTCATTTAAATATGGTATACAATACAGAAAACTGATGGTGTAATATTTCGAATATTTACTTTGACTATGATATAAATATAATTATACAATGTAGGACATTGTATTGTATGCTTGTAACGTAGTAATAACGTATTTCATACTAAGGGAAATAACTCTAGTAGAATTATCACAACTTCTACAACAAGCCAGACTCCTATTTAATTCATACATTACCTCACGATTTTATAGTCCAGGATGTTTTAAAGAAATAGATACATGAACAATTATTATAGAAGCATACTTGTACATGTTACGGCACTGTACATATAGCAAACTTGAAACTATACAGAGAAGATTAGCATGTTCAGTTGCGCAAAGATGACACGAATATTCGTGAAGTGTTCTGTTTTTTTTTTCATTTCGAACTTGTTCTGATCACAGGCTACAGGCGTGTGAAGCCCCCCCCCCCCCCACAGACCCTGTACTACCCAGGAATTCTTTTTGCACTCTGAAATACCACAAATAGTATGTATATAACATGTTTTATAACAGTTGGTTTCAACAGTGTAAATAACTTGACAGGAACGTCTCGACAGTCTTTTTAAAGACATTTCTCGTTTTAAAGTAGAAATTAATATACCGATTAGGTCCTAGAGATTTACGTACAAATCTGATCTAGTTTATCATTTAATGCTTAATCAGTTCAGCGGTGATAGCCGTGATCGTATAGTGGTTAGTACTTCGCGTTGTGGCCGCGACAACCCAGGTTCGAATCCTGGTCACGGCAGTGTATGCATGTGACAGTCGCTGTCTCGGTACAGCTGAACTACTTTTTAAATATTACAATGGTCTAATATATTATTTTATCAACCATTTATAATGTACAAAATGCAGATATGTCGGATGTTAGGCAAATTCGACTTTTTCTTGAATAAACTATCTTTCCGTTTTTGTTATTTACATGATCCAAATAATCAATATGGGAAATTACTATAGTATGTTTTTTAATTGTGCTGAAAGCATACAAAATGATGGGAACTAACGAAAAACAAACGTTTTGATTTTATTTGTATTTTCCAAATACCTAAATATTTCAATTGAGTGTCGAAGAAACCGTTGTCAGACCATCTTTAGTGTTTTGTATCAATTTCTGTAGTAAAAACATCATTTAATTATTACTTTTCCGCGTTACATAATATATCGGAAAAGTTTTGTCTAAACGTTACGTTCAGTTTGTTATGTAGGATTGACCAATTGATAATTGTTTAGTTTGCATAGCGTACAATGGAAATATGTTTTGTACCAAGGTAGAAAATACAGAGTTTTAGTAAATCAGTTCTAGCATGCACTCCATGATAGATAGATATCTTTTAACTACGGGAGATTTTCTTCAAGTAGATATGGACATGGAAAACCTAGAGAAACTCATTTCTTCAAAGCTAACTTCGTTCGAAGAAAAGATAACCAAGACGCAAAAAAACATTGCTGAAAATCAATTAGTAAAAATGAAGCAGGATATTTGCAGTGATAATTACGTTTTCAAGAGAAAAAGCTGTGAGGATCAGTACAAATTTAATACAACTGTGACCTGTGCTATGCAAGAAGCTGACAACAAGATCAAAGACCTGGACTTAGCATGCACTCCATGATAGATAGTTATCTTTCAAGCTCAAGCATTTAAAATATATTTTAATGTCATAAATCAAGAGGTGTTATTTTAATTGAAATATATTATACATACTGCGGATGTATCTTATAACTTAGTATTGTCAATGTCATTGAACGTTTGTGTCAAAAACATACTTTATTTCTAGTTAATTGTATTTAACATTATTATGATTCAGGCACAGTTTTCCAGAGTATTTTTACATAACTACGTGAAGTTTTATCTCTGTTTTTTTATCTGGCCTGGGACGTATTGGTTTCATTTATATACATTATGATTGACATACAATAAACGGCCTCCCGTAGGTGCATTGCTACAAGGCAAAATGAGAATGTTGTTTTGTTGTTATGTATAAGGTTAGACTACACATAACTTCCATAACACAGTATGGTTTGTTTTCGTTGAATTGAAACACAAAAACGTAACCAACTCATTGGTTATTTGAAACATGCTTTGAATTAATACAAATTTACAAAAGTAATCAACTATGACTTTAATCAGTTAGTACAATAGAAGATTTTCATTTACCAATCAATAACTTTAGTGGTAACTATTTTTTTCTCTTGGCTGATTGATTTAAACTTATCACATCTAGTTCGAGATTATTAAAAAATTGAAACGCTTCACGAATTTGCGTGTCATCTTTGCGCAAGTGACCATGCTAATCTTCTCTGTATCGTTCCAATTTTAATATATGTACAGTGCAGTAACACGTACAAGAGAGTTACCATTATAATTGTATATGTATAGATACATGATTTTTGTTTGTTTGTTGTAAGGGTTGTAGTGTACATATACAGACGAATGTGTGTATGAATATGTACATCAAATAGTGACAACTTAGTCAGACGTTGAACAAAGAATTACGCTCTACAGGAAATATTGCTTTATAACACAATGCACCATGAAACCGTGAGGGTCATATATGAATTATAAAGGAATCTGGCTTATTGTAGAAGTTGTGCTTATTCTAAAAGAGTTACGTCCCTTAGTATGAAATACGTTATTACTACGTTACAGGCATACAATACAATGTCCTACGTGTATAATTATATTTATATCATAGTCAATGTAAATATTCGAAATATTACACCATAAACTTTCTGCATAACAGTAAGAGATACATGGACCATATTTAAGTGAGAAACACACATGCTTGCATGTGTCTTTATGTCTAAGCAAGGACTTATATACATACATATATAAGTCCTTGGTCTAAGTTAAAATAATTTTAGTTACTGATGCAACGTATAATTTATATTATACTTTTATATTTTCTGTATTCATGTATAACAAATACATGTTCAATTTGTGTAAACTATGATCCCTCTTTCGTAGATAATTCTGAAAAAAACTACAGATGAAAAATCTGTATTATACTAGTGCTTTATTCCTCTTTTAATAATTGTGTTGCACAGTTCAAAGACGAAATCTCAACAACATGAAATCCTCGCCCATGTCACTTCATTGTATGTTATTGTCTAAAATATATATACAATATAATTTCACATTATATAACACTATACTGGCAGAAGGAACCTAGATGGTTATGTACAAATCTGATCAAGTGTATCATTTAATGTTTAATCAGTTCAGCGGTGATAGCCGTGATCGTATAGTGGTTAGTACTTCGCGTTGTGGCCGCGACAACCCAGGTTCGAATCCTGGTCACGGCAGTGAATGCATGTGACAGTCGCTGTCTCGGCACAGCTGAACTACTTTTTAAATATTACAATGGTCTAATATATTATTTTATCAACCATTTATAATGTATAAAATGCAGATATGTCGGAAGTTTGGCAACTTCGACTTTTTCTTGAATAAACTATCTTTCCGTATTTGTTATTCACACGATCCAAATAAATAATATGGGAGATTACTAGAATGTACTTTAATTGTACTGAAAGCATACAAAATGATGGGAACTAACGAAAAACAAACGTTTTGATTTTATTTGTATTTTCCAAATACCTAAATATTTCAATTGAGTGTCGAAGAACCGTTGTCGGACCATATTTAGTGTATGCTATCAATTTCTGTAGTAAAAACATCATTGAATACACAATAACTTCCATAACACAGTATGGTTTGTTTTCGTTTAATTGAAACACAAAAACGTAACCAACTCATTTGTTATTTGAAACCACAGGTGGCTGTATCAGTGTTTGGTCCACAAAAAAAAAAAAAAAAAAATCCCGTGAAAAAAGAATCCCGTCACTGATCTTATACATACTATCAAGGTAAAAAGCCTACTATATGTCTATATGCCAAACAATGTGGAACATTGCATCTCGTTGTTTCAGCATAAAAGATATGCGCTGAACGAAAATTGCTACACATGTCATTCAAATAAACTAAAAGATATTCATTCCTATCGAAAATCTCATTCAATTACATCTAATAACTGTGAAACGGTAAAATTGTGTTCCTTTCGTTATTTAACTTCGCTGCAAGCCATTTTGAGTCAAGCGCGAGTGATGTATCAAGCGATCTGATTGGTCGGCATGAAATGAACAGACCATTGTAC
Organism: Lutraria lutraria; assembly: GCA_964023205.1. Lineage (NCBI taxonomy): Eukaryota > Metazoa > Mollusca > Bivalvia > Venerida > Mactridae > Lutraria > Lutraria lutraria. The sequence continues at coordinate 9,471,518 of OZ026844.1, read as the reverse complement.
ACACATATCCGACCAATCAGATCGCTTGATACATGTGTAGCTATTTTCCTTCAGCGCACGTGTTTCATGCTGAAACAACTAGTGGCGATGTTCCACATTGTTTGGCGTATAGACATATAGTAGGCTTTTCACCTTGATAGTAATATAAGCTCAGTGACGGGATTTTTTTTGTGAACACTGATACTTGTTTTCATCATTTGTGGACCAAACACTGATACTGCCACCTGTGTTTGAAACATGCTTTGAATTAATACAAATTTACAAAAGTAATCAACTACTATATGACTTTAATCAGTTAGTACAATTGAAGATTTTCATTTACCAATCAATAACTTTAGTGGTAACTATTTTTTTCTTTTGGCTGATTGATTTAAATTTATCACATCTAGTTCGAGATTATTAAAAAATTGAAACGCTTCACGAATTTGCGTGTCATCTTTGCGCAAGTGACCATGCTAATCTTCTCTGTATCGTTCCAATTTTAATATATGTACAGTGCAGTAACACGTACAAGAAAGTTATCATTATAATTGTATATGTATAGATACATGATTTTTGTTTGTTTGTTGTAAGGGTTGTAGTGTACATATACAGACGAATGTGTGTATGAATATATACATCAAATAGTGACAACTTAGTCAGACGTTGAACAAAGAATTACGCTCTACAGAAAATATTGCTTTATAACACAATGCACCATGAAACCGTGAGGGTCATATATGAATTATAAAGGAATCTGGCTTATTGTAGAAGTTGTGCTAATTCTAAAAGAGTTACGTCCCTTAGTATGAAATACTTTATTACTACGTTACAGGCATACAATACAATGTCCTACGTGTATAATTATATTTATATCATAGTCAATGTAAATATTCGAAATATTACACCATAAACTTTCTGCATAACAGTAAGAGATACATGGACCATATTTAAGTGAGAAACACACATACTTGCATGTGTCTTTATGTCTAAGTTAAAAAATTTTTAGTTACTGATGCAAAGTATAATTTATATTATACTTTTATATTTTCTGTATTCATGTATAACAAATACATGTTCAATTTGTGTAAACTATGATCCCTCTTTCGTAGATAATTCTATAAAAAACTACGGATGAAAAATCTGTATTATACTAGTGCTTTATTCCTCTTTTAATAATTGTGTTGCACAGTTCAAAGACGAAATCTCAACAACATGAAATCCTCGCCCATGTCACTTCATTGTATGTTATTGTCTAAAATATATATACAATATAATTTCACATTATATAACACTATACTGGCAGAAGGAACCTAGATGGTTATGTACAAATCTGATCAAGTGTATCATTTAATAATTAATCAGTTCAGCGGTGATAGCCGTGATCGTATAGTGGTTAGTACTTCGCGTTGTGGCCGCGACAACCCAGGTTCGAATCCTGGTCACGGCAGTGAATGCATGTGACAGTCGCTGTCTCGGCACAGCTGAACTACTTTTTAAATATTACAATTTTCTAATATATTATTTTATCAACCATTTATAATGTATAAAATGCAGATATGTCGGAAGTTTGGAAACTTCGACTTTTTCTTGAATAAACTATCTTTCCGTATTTGTTATTTACACGATCCAAATAAATAATATGGGAGATTACTAGAATGTACTTCAATTGTACTGAAAGCATACAAAATGATGGGAACTAACGAAAAACAAACGTTTTGATTTTATTTGTATTTTCCAAATACCTAAATATTTTAATTGAGTGTCGAAGAACCGTTGTCGGACCATATTTAGTGTGTGCTATCAATTTCTGTAGTAAAAACATCATTGAATACACAATAACTTCCATAACACAGTATGGTTTGTTTTCGTTGAATTGAAACACAAAAACGTAACCAACTCATTGGTTATTTGAAACATGCTTTGAATTAATACAAATTTACAAAAATAATCAACTACTATATGACTTTAATCAGTTAGTACAATTGAAGATTTTCATTTACCAATCAATAACTTTAGTGGTAACTATTTTTTTCTCTTGGCTGATTGATTTAAATTTATCACATCTAGTTCGAGATTATTATAAAATTGAAACGCTTCACGAATTTGCGTGTCATCTTTGCGCAAGTGACCATGCTAATCTTCTCTGTATCGTTCCAATTTTAATATATGTACAGTGCAGTAACACGTACAAGAAAGTTATCATTATAATTGTATATGTATAGATACATGATTTTTGTTTGTTTGTTGTAAGGGTTGTAGTGTACATATACAGACGAATGTGTGTATGAATATATACATCAAATAGTGACAACTTAGTCAGACGTTGAACAAAGAATTAAACGATATAGAACATATTGCTTTATAACATCCTGCACCATGAAACCGTGAGGGTCATATATGAATTATAATAGAATCTGGCTTATTGTAGAAGTTGTGCTAATTCTAAAAGATTTACGTCCCTTAGTATGAAATACGTTATTACTACGTTACAGGCATACAAAACAATGTCCTACGTGTATAATTATATTTATATCATAGTCAATGTAAATATTCGAAATATTACACCATAAACTTTCTGCATAACAGTAAGAGATACATGGACCATATTTAAGTGAGAAACACACATACTTGCATGTGTCTTTATGTCTAAGTTAAAATAATTTTAGTTACTGATGCAACGTATAATTTATATTATACTTTTATATTTTCTGTATTCATGTATAACAAATACATGTTCAATTTGTGTAAACTATGATCCCTCTTTCGTAGATAATTCTGAAAAAAACTACAGATGAAAAATCTGTATTATACTAGTGCTTTATTCCTCTTTTAATAATTGTGTTGCACAGTTCAAAGACGAAATCTCAACAACATGAAATCCTCGCCCATGTCACTTCATTGTATGTTATTGTCTAAAATATATGTACAATATAATTTCACATTATATAACACTATACTGGCAGAAGGAACCTAGATGGTTATGTACAAATCTGATGAAGTGTATCATTTAATAATTAATCAGTTCAGCGGTGATAGCCGTGATCGTATAGTGGTTAGTACTTCGCGTTGTGGCCGCGACAACCCAGGTTCGAATCCTGGTCACGGCAGTGAATGCATGTGACAGTCGCTGTCTCGGCACAGCTGAAATTTTAAAAATATTTATATGATCTTACTAACATAATGTTTGCTAATTATTCTATTGTCCATGTACATGTATAAAAACAAATATGTTATGCAAATTTGACTTTTTCTTGAATAAACTACCTTTCTTTTCATTATTTTGCAGTATCCAAATGATCAATATGAAAGATTACTAGAATGTACGTTAATTAATAAATTTTAATAAACACATTTAGCTGAAAGCACACAAAATGATGGGAACTAACGAAGAAAAAAAAGTTTTGATATTGTAATGATATTGTCTAAATACTTAGAACTTTTGTTCGTGTGTAGAAGAAACTGTTGGTGGACAACCTTCAGTGTATGTTATCAATTTCTGTAGTAACAACTTCAGTTAGTACACAATAACTTCCATATCTTATTATGTTCTTTTTTTGTTGTTGAATTGAAACACACAAACTTTATCAACGGAACTAAATCATTTGTAAGTTTAAACCTGATTCAATTAGAAATAAGAATGTACAAGTTATCATCTATGACTTTTATCTATTAGTTCTATAGATTAAAGATCGTCACTGATAAGTCAGTAATTCGTTTTAAAAGTAAAATGAGCAGTAAACACTTTAATGGTTTCTTGAATGTGTTTGAATCATTTGTCATTTTTGCTTTATTATTGCTTCATAAAAGTTCAAGATGAAAAAAATCAGAACGCTTCATGAATTTGCGAGATATCTTTGCGCAAGTGAGCATGCTGATTCTCTGTATTGTTCCAATTAGTGCCGTAACACGAACAAGTATCATTTGATAATAATTGTTTATGTATAGGCACATGGCTTTTGTTTATTTGTTGTAAAGGTTGCAGTGTACATATACAGACGAATGTGTATATGAATATACAACATGTCACAACAAATAATGACAGCTTAGTCAGACGTTGAACAAACAATTACACTCTACAGAAAATAATGCTTCATAACATCCTGCGACATAAAATCGTGAGGTTATATATGAATGATAAAGGAGTCTGGCTTGTTGTAGTACTTGTGCTAATTTTAGAGTTACTTCCCTTAGTATGAAATACATTATTACTACGTTATAAGCAAACAATACAATGTCCTTCATGTATAATTATATTTATATCATAGTCAATGTAAATATTTGAAATATTACACCATCAGCTTTCTGTATTACAGTAAGAGATACATGGACCATATTTAAGTGAGAAACACACATACTTGTGTCTTTATGTCTAAGTTAAAATAATTTTAGTCGAATTACTGATGGAACGTATAATTCATACTATAATTGCATAATTTGTTTATTCGTGTATAACAAATACATGCTCATTTTTTGTAAACTATGACCATAAACTATGATACCTCTATCATAGATGATTCGGAAAAGAACTACTGATTAAAAATATGTATTATGACTGTGTTTCATTCTTCTTTTAATAATTATGTTGCACAGTCTCTAAAGCATGAAATCCTCGCCCATGTCACTTTATTGTATCTTATTGTCTAAAAGATATATACAATATAATTTCACATTATAAAACACTATACTGGCAGAAGGAACCTAGAGTGTTATGTACAAATCTGATCAAGTTTATCATTCAGAGGTTCGAATCCTGGTCACGGCAGTGAATGCATGCGACAGTCGCTGTGTCGGTACAGCTGAACACTTTTTAAGATTTATATGATCATGATCATATTATTCTATTGACCATGTATAATGTACAAAATGTAAATATGTAGAATGCTTTGCAAATTTGACTTTCTTGAACAAACTATCTTTCTTTCTATTATTTACAGGATTCAAATAATCATTATGGGAAATTACTAGAACTTGTACTTTAATTGTGCTGAAAGCATACAAAATGATGGGAACTAACGAAAAACAAACGTTTTGATTCTATTGGTATTTTCCAAATACCTAAATCTTTCAATCGAGTGTAGCCTGAAGAAACCGTTGTCGGACAGCCTTGAGTGTGTTATCAATTTCTGTTGTAAAAACATCATTTAATAACTTCCATAACACAGTATGGTTTGTTTTCGTTGAATTGAAACACAAAAACGTAACCAACTTATTGGTTATTTGAAACATGGTAAGAATTAGTATAAATTTACAAGTAATCAACTATGACTTTAATCAGTTAGTACCATAGAAGATTTTCATTTACCAATCAATAACTTTAGTGGTATAGTGCGATTTCTATTACCTGTCAAAGCCGCATAATTTCACTGTCAATGCTTCCATTTACTTTTAGCTTCGAATAATTTCGTAAGTGATATGATAGTGTTTGATATATTATATAAACATGTGGAATGAGACATTCCCTAATGGTAAAATAAACGAAAATTATCGACTGTGGCACGAAGCAAAAATAATGACATTCAGCGACCGTGTAAGTATTCAGCTTTGACAGTTTAATAAAACCGCACTATAACTATTTTTTTCTCTTGAATTTATTTGAACTGATCACATCTAGTTCGTGATGATTATAAAAAAAACAAAGCACTGGGAGTACTGTCAGAAGCAAAAGTTAAAATGTATTTCATAATATCTGGTAGATGTACATTAGATAATACCAAAAAGCTCAACCAACTCTAGGCACCATTTTTCAAACTTAAATGTATATATTGTTTGGACTAATAATTTCCTCAAAATAGTCAGTTTTGGCTCAGTAAAATGAAGACGTTTTGGTAGAGGTTCACTTGTCATGTTCCCAATTCTGTTAAAGTTGATAGTGAACTCATACCTTCACTTCCTGTTCACTGTAAAACACGCCTGACTCTCAAAACTTCGTAATTATATGTAATAAAAGAGTTAGTTTTTCCTTCAGCTTTCCTTCTAATCTGCACGTGCTTTCCGGGAACATTGCTTTCGTTGTAGTGTTCCCCAACTCTAAACGTTTTGACAGCTTTTACAAGGAAAGCCGTGACCCACGCTTATTTTCGTCACTACCGTTAATCGAAAAGATGGCGAGTTAATTACTACCTTGGAGTATTTTATACACTCAACAAGGGAAAAAATGAAGATTTTTCTTTCGACAGGTTTGCGTTGTTTGATGTGTGAAATTGAAAAATAACGTCTGTAAACGTATAAAATCACGAAATCGAGTGCCTATGATCATAACTGCAATCGGTAGAGTTATACAACCGATGGTGCTATGTTTCAACGCGAATGTATGGCGTCACGTTTTTGTCAAAACAAAACTGGGTGAATAACTGTAGAAGCCCTCGCTTCGCTTTTGCTTCTAAAAATTGAAACGCTTCACGAATTTGCGTGTCATCTTTCCTCAAGTGACCATGCTAATCTTCTCTGTATCGTTCCAATTTTAATATGTGTACTCTGTCGTAACACGTACAAGAATGTTATCATTATAATTGTTTATGTATAGATACATGATTTTTGTTTGTTTGTTGTAAGGGTTGTAGTGTACATATACAGACGAATGTGTGTATAAATTTGTACATCAAATAGTGACAACTTAGTCAGACGTTGAACAAAGAATTACGCTCTACAGAAAATAATGCTTTATAACATCCTGCGCCATGAAACCGTGAGGTCATATATAATTATAAAGGAGTCTGGCTTGTTGTAGAAGTTGTGCTCATTGTTACTTCCCTCAGTATGAAATACGTTATTACTACGTTACAGGCACACAAAACAATGTCCTATAGTCCGACAACGACCTGTGAATGATCAAAGATCAGCTAAGTCCATTTTGTAGGGTGAGTGGCTTTTCGGAACGTTTCGTAGGTTTCCGTAATATATAAATATCAGTTATTTGACCGTCATAGCTGAGACTAAGTGCGTAGCACGATCGGTAAAGGCGGCTACCATTTTACTTTTGAAGACTGGTAGTCAAGATGCTATGGGTTCGAAACACATGTGAACGTTTTTCCTTTCCATTTTTATTTGATATTTGGCATTTTATTATTACAAAATTTTATTTCAATATTTGGAATGAATTTCATACGTGTACATGTTTCATTTAACTTCATTTCAGGTAATTTCATGAAATTTCAATTACTGCATTCATTAGCAGTATCTGTACTTAAGCCACTGTCAGAATCTAATATTTTGCTTCATTATATTAAGTTATATAACATGACATCCTCTACATACTTAGGAACATTATTTGAACAGGATTTGATTTTGATTGCATATGATATACATGTATATACCTTTCAAAACATAAATGCACCGAAATCACGAGCAACACGAAAAACACAATTCAGTTTAATAATGTTACTAGTGCGGCGCACTGATTTCAGGACCACACAGCTAGGCCTTTTACAGTGGTCTACAAATGTAAGAGACCAACAGTGGCCTACAAATGTAAGGTCGTGTTTAGTAATGTACTTGGTCATTGTATTACTTATCCCTATTTTAAAGAATGGAACCGTCCATGACCTTCCGTCACGACTCACTGCTCGATTTCTATCTATACATGTATAATTATATTTATATCATAGTAAATGTAAATATTCGAAATATTACACCATAAACTTTCTGTTTTACAGTAAGAGATACATGGACCATATTTAAGTGAGAAACACACATACTTAATTGTGTCTTTATGTCTAAGTTAAAATAATTTTAGTTACTGATGCAACGTATAATTCATACCATACTTTTATATTTTCTGCATTCATGTATAACAAAATTTAATACATGTTCAATTTTTGTAAACTTTCGTAGATAATTCTGGAAAAACTACGGATGAAAAATCTGTATTATACTAGTGCTTTATTCCTCTTTTAATAATTATGTTGCACAGTTCCAAGACGAAATCTCAACAACATGAAATCCTCGCCCATGTCACTTCATTGTATGTTATTGCCTAAAAGATATATACAATATAATTTCACATTATATAACACTATACTGGCAGAAGGAACCTAGATGGTTATGTACAAATCTGATAAAGTGTATCATTTAATGTTTAATCAGTTCAGCGGTGATAGCCGTGATCGTATAGTGGTTAGTACTTCGCGTTGTGGCCGCGACAACCCAGGTTCGAATCCTGGTCACGGCAGTGTATGCATGTGACAGTCGCTGTCTACGCACAGCTGAACTACTTTTTAAATATTACAATGATCTAATATATATTATTTTATCAACCATTTATAATGTGCAAATATGTCGGATGTTAGGCAAATTCGACAATTTCTTGAATAAACTATCTTTCCGTTTTTGTTATTTACACGACCCAAATAATCGATATGGGAGGTTACTAGAATGTACTTTAATTGTACTGAAAGCATACAAAATGATGGGAACTAACGAAAAACAAACGTTTTGATTTTATTTGTGTTTTCCAAATACCTAAATATTTCAATTGAGTGTCGAAGAACCGTTGTCGGACCATCTTTAGTGTGTGCTATCAATTTCTGTAGTAAAAACATCATGTAATACACAATAACCTCCATAACACAGTATGGTTTGTTTTCGTTGAATTGAAACACAAAAACGTAACCAACTCATTGGTTATTTGGAACATGCTTTGAATTAATACACATTTACAAAAGTAATCAATTATGACTTTAATCAGTTAGTACAATTGAAGATTTTCATTTACCAATCAATAACTTTAGTGGTAACTATTTTTTTCTCTTGGCTGATTGATTTAAACTTATCACATTTAATTCGAGATTAAAAACAAAATTGAAACGCTTCACGAATTTGCGTGTCATCTTTGCGCAAGTGACCATGCTAATCTTCTCTGTATCGTTCCAATTTTAATATATGTACAGTGCCGTAACACGTACAAGAATGTTACCATTATAATTGTATATGTATAGATACATGATTTTTGTTTGTTTGTTGTAAGGGTTGTAGTGTACATATACAGACGAATGTGTGTATAAATATGTACATCAAATAGTAACAGCTTATAGGTCAGACGTTGAACAAAGAATTACGCTCTACAGAAAATAATGCTTTATAACAGCATGCACCATGAAACCGTGAGGGTCATAAATTATATGAATTATACAGGAATCTGGCTTATTGTAGAAGTTGTGCTAATTCTAAAAGAGTTACGTCCCTTAGTACGAAATACGTTATTACTACGTAAGTCTACGTTACAGGCATAGAAAACAATGTCCTACGTGTATAATTATATTTATATCATAGTCAATGTAAATATTCGAAATATTACACCATAAACTTTCTGTTTTACAGTAAGAGATACATGACCATATTTAAGTGAGAAACACACATACTTGTGTCTTTTTGTCTAAGTTAAATAATTTTAGTTACTGATGCAACGTATAATTCATACTATACTTTTATATTTTCTGTATTCATGTATAACAAAATTTAATACATGTTCAATTTTTGTAAACTATGATCCCTCTTTCGTAGATAATTCTGAAAAAAAACTACGGATGAAAAATCTGTATTATACTAGTGCTTTATTCCTCTTTTAATAATTATGTTGCACAGTTCAAAGACGAAATCTCAACAACATGAAATCCTCGCCCATGTCACTTCATTGTATGTTATTGCCTAAAAGATATTATACAATATTATTTCACATTATATAACACTATACTGACAGAAGGAACCTAGATGGTTATGTACAAATCTGATGAAGTGTATCATTTAATGTTTAATCAGTTCAGCGGTGATAGCCGTGATCGTATAGTGGTTAGTACTTCGCGTTGTGGCCGCGACAACCCAGGTTCGAATCCTGGTCACGGCAGTGAATGCATGTGACAGTCGCTGTCTCGGCACAGCTGAACACTTTTTTAATATTACAATGATCTAATATATTATTTTATCAACCATTTATAATGTACAAAATGCAAATATGTCGGATGTTAGGCAAATTCGACAATTTCTTGAATAAACTTTCTTTCCGTTTTTGTTATTTACACGACCCAAATAATCGATATGGGAGGTTACTAGAATGTACTTTAATTGTACTGAATGCATACAAAATGATGGGAACTAACGAAAAACAAACGTTTTGATTTTATTTGTGTTTTCCAAATACCTAAATATTTCAATTGAGTGTCGAAGAAACCGTTGTCGGACCATCTTTAGTGTGTGTTATCAATTTCTGTAGTAAAAACATCATGTAATACACAATAACTTCCATATGAAAGTATTGTTTGTTTTCTTTGAATTGAAACACAAAAACGTAACCAACTCATTGGCTATTTGAAACATGCTTTGAATGAATACCAATTTACAAAAGTAATCAACTATGACTTTAATCAGTTAGTACAATTGAAGATTTTCATTTACCAATCAATAACTTGTTTTGTGGTAACCATTTTCTTCTCTTGAATTTATTTGAACTTATCACATCTAGTTCGAGATTATTTAAAAAATTGAAACGCTTCACGAATTTGCGTGTCATCTTTGCGCAAGTGACCATGCTAATCTTCTCTGTATCGTTCTAATTTTAATATATGTACTGTGCCGTAACACGTACAATTTTATGTAGCGATAGTGGAGTAAAAACGTACATGCTTTTTGTTGATTTGTAAGGATTGTAATGTAAATATATGGACGAATGTGTATATGAACATATATATACATGAAATAGTAACATTTTAAGCAGACGTTACAAACAACAATTAATCTACATGCATAAACTATTTCTTTAAAACCTCATGCACCATAAATCTTGAGGCAATGTATGAATTTAAGGTAGTATGCGACCTTTCTCCGACGCCATGAGTCAAAAATCGACTTTTCTCCGATTGTTCTAAAATTTCGTGCATTGGTAGTAAAACATGTTTGTCGTTTTTTGTTCGTTTTATTTTGTCTGTTTTCCCACTAGTTTCCTAGCAACGCCGCATTGAATACCAGCGGTATAAAATCGACGTTTTACTTGTGTAATTGGTTTAAACATACCGCTATTTTAACTTCAAGCTCTCTATATGCGGAATGAGCTCATATAAGTTTTAATGGGCTTTAACCAGCGCTATTCTACTGGCGGAACGTTTAACACTAAATATACGTCAGTAGCGTTGCTAGGAAACGGGTCGGAAAGCAGAAAAAATAAAATGAACAAAAATCGAAGAACATGCTATACTACCATTGTGTAAAATTTCAGAACAATCGGAGAAAATTCGATTTTTGACCCATGACGTCGGTGAAAGGTCGCATACTACCTTATTAGGAGTCTGGATTGTTGTAGAAATTGTTATAATTTTACTAGAGTTGCTTCCCCTAAGGGGAAAAACGTTATTACTATGTTACAAGCATGCAGTAATTATTGTACATGTATATCATTTATATAATATTTAAGGTAAATATCAGCTTTCTGTATTACAGCAGGAGATACATGGACCATATTTAAGTGAGAATTACACATGCATGCATCTGTATCTTTATGTCTAAGTTAAATAATTATAACAAATACTTGCTCATTTTTTATGTATAACAAGTACTTGTTCATTTGTTATGTATAACAAATACTTGCTCATTTTTTGTAAACTACGATCGATACCTCTTTCGTAGATAAGTCTGAAAAATCTATCGGATGAAAAAATCTGTATTATACTTGTGTTTTATTCTTCTTTTAAAATTATGTTGCACAGTTCTATTTTTTAAAAGATATACAATTTATACAATATAATTTCACATTATAAACACTATGCTGGCAGTAGGAACCTTGAGTGTTATGTACAAATCTGAACAAGTTTATCATTCAAAGCTTATTCAGTTCAGCGGTAATAGCCGTGATCGTATAGTGGTTAGTACTTCGCGTTGTGGCCGCGACAACCCAGGTTCGAATCCTGGTTACGGCAGTATATGCATGTGACAGTCGCTGTCTCGGCACAGCTGAACACTTTTTTACTATTTTGATAATTTGATGTATTTTTTATCAACAATTTATATTGTACAAAATGCAAATATGTCGAATGTTACGCAAATTTGACTTTTTCTTGAACAGACTACCTTTCTTTTTGTTATTTACATGATCCAAATAATCAATATGGGAGATTACTAGAATGTTTTCACATGCTAGCCAAGTTCGAGATGATTAAAAAATTGAAACGCTTCACGAATTTGCGTGTCATCTTTGCGCAAGTGACCATGCTAATCTTTTCTGTATCGTTCTAATTTTAATATATGTACTGTGCCGTAACACGTACAATAACGCATTCATGGTAATTGTTTATATAAAGATACATGCTTTTTGTTGATTTGTGGAAAAGGTTGTAGTGTAGATAATAATACAGACGAATGTGTATATGAATATGTACACCAAATAGTGACAGCTTAGTCAGACGTTGAACAAAGAATTACACTATATAGAAAATATTGCTTTATAACAAACAGCATGTACCATAAATCATGAAGTAATGTATGAATTAAATATATATAGGAGTTTGACTTGTTGCAATACTTATGCTCATTTTACTAGAGTTACTTCATAAATAATTCGGGAACAGACAGAAGGTATTTTGTATGGGTTGTCTCCCATAATTCAACAGTCCAACCACGGTACATAAATGTACATAGGTCAAAACACGGTGACAATTTATAACAATTCGACAATGAATATGATACGTTCTCACAAAAATAAAATACATATGTATGTACATGAATAATAATCCAGTCTGTTAAAAAATTGTTAACATTTGATTTTATAATAACACACACCTATTTTAAAGGTCCATTAGCCTTTCTTCCCCGAAAGGCGTATGGATAATAAAGTGGAAGCCGTCCGTCCATGCATCTGTGCGTCCGTGTTCATGTGCGTCCGTCACACTTTCTTCTGTGCGCAACCCTTACATTTCCGATGAACTTTTCACCAAACTTTCACAGAATGATTATCATCAAGTATTGTAGTGCATATTGTCAAGGTTTTGCGATTGACTGATTTTATAGGGAGTAATTGCCCTTTGTTGAATTTCACATTCAAATCAGGACTTTCGTTTGATCCTTAAAATGGCATTTTGACTTTTGAAATTACCAAAGCTTCTGACTCTTGAGAATTTGTACCAAAGATTCAAATTTACTACATTGTACTACATTAGTAGGAAATTGTGTTGACCCTTACTAATTATTATCAGCTAAGGGTCATTTTCACCCTCAACGTTTGACGTCTAGTGAAATCCCTGTAAATGCTTCTGTGCGCAACTACATGTACTCTTACATTCCCCATGTAATTTTCACTAATCTTTCACAGAATGATTATCATCAAGTGCTACAGCACATATTACCAGGGTTGAGGGAGTTATTGCCCTTTGTTTGTCTCTAACATTTCCATGCACTTATTCCAATACGTCGTTAAAATAATTTTCACTAAGTTATTCACTACATTTCCTTTTGTTTTTCCTCTTTTATTAAAAAAAAAAAAGAAAATTCTGACTGTATACCCTTTCGACAAAAAAGCACCCGTGGCGGGAGATACACTGTGTGTGACAGGTTCTTGTTGAATTTAGTTGTACAGAACAGTACATAAAATGATAATAAAATGTAAGAAACATGAATTTAGTTGTACAGAACAGTACATAAAATGATAATAAAATGTAAGAAACATTATTTATATGATCTAAAACAATATTTGCATAACGCCTTTCTTTAGTAACATCTCGTAAAAATGTTGTCACATGCCACATTTCTATAAGTACAATGTACTTTGTGATTAAAAAAGAAAATTTCGGAAAGTTTTTATTGCAAGTAAGTCAGTTTCACTCATAAAACCTACATTAATTTTAAAATCCAAAAAGCTACCGTGGCTTTAACCCATAGTTTGTTACTTGTTGTTAATACACACTTATAAGTATAGGTTGTCCGACAAATGTAGACAATGTAGATTAAGATAAAAATTCTTCATAATTATGTTATGTTATGAGTATGTTATGCAATTATTTGTTCAAGTATAGTTTTGCCGACATTTTCCCAGCTAGTTTTTAAAACATATTCTTCATACTCCAATGTCCATAAAATCTTCACATTCTTTTTGCAAATTGTTTTCATGATCGGAGTCATTAAGTTCTCATCTACATCTTCTTTAAACATGAATATCATTGGTTTACGATGCATCCACGCTTGATCTACTTCGCTGAGACAGTACCCGCATGTACAGTACTCGTCTGTGATAAGTACCAATACCAGGGACACTCTCTCAAGACTTGAAGCGATCTCATTGTTCACCATGAACCCTGGACGAAAATGTTCATCTCCAGTAAGGACTAGCTCTCTATCTACACCGGTCATGGTTTGCAACGTTTTGTTTAATGGTTCAAGGACATACTGCCGAATAAAATCTTCTTCTTGATTATTGTATGATAACATCACAACAAACTCATACACCCCCTCTCCTCGCTGTATGTTTGCCAGTAGTTGGTGTCGTTTTAATTGTTTATTGTACAATTTTCTGTGGTGTAGAATTACCTTCAACAACACCATTGCACAGAAAAAAATCGAACCCAATGTGACGAAACACACTTTCATGATAGTTTGTCTATAGCAGAAAGATTCTATTTCCAGCACCACTGAGTTATTCACATATTCTTGTTCTCCATTTTCCTGGGTGCATGTTAATTTTTGTGTGGATAAATTTACAATTGTGGTTTGTGTCAACCAAGTCATAAATGGCTTAGATTCACATTGTGAACAAGATAATGGATTGTTTTCTATCTCAAACATGAATTGGTCACCTGATGGTAAACTAGATATCAATGAGTTCAAGTTCTCTAGACTGTTTGAATCTAAAACTGAAATCATATTACTACGTAAGTCCAGAATCTTTAGTTTTGTGAGATGATCCATTTTCCAATGAACTTGCTGTATCAGATTATGTGATAAGTAGATTTCTTCAAGTTCAGTATTATATTTGAACTGATTGACTGGCATCATTTCTAAATAATTACTTGACAAGTCAATTAGTTGTAATTTGATATTGGTATAAAACAGACTTTCAAACTTATCAGCATCTCCTTCTAGCATATTGTTGAGCTTGTTCTCAGACATTTTAAGAGATCTCAAGTTTGGGACTATGGATAACACTGCAGGATGTATGAATTCCATGCCATTACATGACAGCTCAATATGTTCTATGGAAGTGTTCCTGTACATTGTATCTCCTGATATGTCTATGTCTAAACGTATCAAGTTGTTTTCTCGCAGTTCTAAAGTTTTTGTCTTAATTGCAATTGGCTTTTCAAGTATCAGTATACAATTGTAGAGTTCCACCTTTCTTTTGCTCAGTATGCCACTTACATTCATTGTTTTTATATGCGTTATGAACTCAATAAATTTGTTTATCCTGCTGTATGTCACAATGACATTATGAGCTATTATGTCGTGTGGAAGGACATACTTTGGTAGGGGTACATAACTTATGTCTAACACTTCAATATGACCGTTAAAGTTGGAATTTACATGAAAAATGGCATCTGTAATTTGTGACTTTTATGCAAGACAGTTGCATTCCACTGAAGCTAATACTACTCAGATTGTGTGATCCCAGAACATGAGTCACTGTTTTGTTGATATAAACAGGTCCTAGTATGATATGTAGATCATACAAATTTAATTCGATGAGATTCATTAGACCTTCTGTGCAATTTAAAGCAAGTAGGAGTTCGTTCCAGGGTGAACGTATACAACCACTGAAGCTTAATAACTTCAAAGAATTTTGACCTTGAAATGCATCGGGAAAAATCTGAAAACGATTTACCACATTGATATGTAATTGCTGAAGATTGTTCAAGTTTGTGAAACAGTTGTCGTGGAAATACAATTGACGAATATAGTCAGTTTTCAAGTCAATTATTTTGAGAATGTTCACTTGTTGCCAATTGTTTGACTGAAAATTTGTGCCATTGCAAGAAATATTGTTCTTAGAATAGCTTACATCTATATAAACACTGAAATATCCTTGAGGTATGTCATCAGGAAGATAATTACACATCCATATACTAGTAGTTGCATTTCGGTCAGCTGTACATGTTGTTGTCCCAGCATCCTGAGTATATGATGTAGATACCACACCATTTATGTACAAAAACATCTGTAGCAAAAGCGGAATTTTTAAATGCTTTAAATCCATGATTGTTAGAATTTTATCAGAGGCCTACTGATGTCAAACGATTCTACTTTCAAACACACGATATTACCAGTATACAGTTACGTAAATCATTTAATTGACAGGCCAATTAACATGGTAAATACACTTTTTTAAGTTGACAGATTTTATAGTTAACACAGAACACTGAAAAAATAATTTACCAACAGCTACAGTAACCTAAATACCATACCATTTGTACTACGTTAGTGGCAAGATATTTTGTTCATCAGTTATGTTCGATCTGAAGTGGTAATTGTTTTGTTGGGACATATAACACTGAATCATGAAGACTTGACTTATACTAGGCACCTAAGAAACTATGTCTGAGTATTATTCTACTACGAATACTGGAGATATTTTTTACCTTTTCACTGGGTTTAATGACGGACCAACGGCCAGGACCACGTAGTGACTTTCAAGCATTAATGGGAGATAACTTAGCTGTAACTTATATAATTATTTAGTAGTAACGTGTTATTCACTTTTTATTATAAATGGTAGTGATTAGCTGTATTCTCTTGTTTCAGTTGTACTTAGTACTTGGTATTTAACCCTTGTCTTTTCCAGTTGTTAGTGTTTGGTCTTATTGAATAGATAAGCACTTGACTAGATAGGAAAAATAATTCTTGCATAAGGATAATGTATAATAATTGTTATCAAATAATGATGTGATGCAACAGTCAGTCATATTAAGCGGACAGTTCACCTAACAATCGTTCCTGTGAAGAACCAGTACTAGACTCCCATCCTCCGTAAGCAACTGCCTACTTTCTCACATAGAGAGACATAGTCGGTGGTCGGGCTTGAACCCACGACCCTCTATCAGTGGGAGGCTACAGTGATTTGAAGTCAGCTACCTTAACCACTAGACCATGGAGGCGGGCTTAATGCTAAGCGAATTCTCTGTTTCATTTAATTTCAACAAAAACAAGATGTGTTTATGAAACACAATGCCCCCTCCAGGTGACCTTGACCTTTCACCTACTGTTCTTAAAATACACAGGTCCTGTAGTGGTTAGCATAAGGATCCAACATATTATAAAGGTGGAAACGTTTTGATTTTATCGGCAAGTTTAAAGTTTGTTTCAAACAAACGAACAGACAGACAGACAAACAGACAGGACAAAAGCAATATACCCTCGATCTATCGATACGGGGTCATAAAACTGTTCTTTCTTGCAGTTTTTCATTTTCATTGCAGGCATAAAATGTTAATAAAACCAATCTGCCTTCCCACTGGATAAAGTTTGGGTGAACCACCATTTTGTCAAGACTGTCAAAACACAAAATGCTGAAAGCTATCAAACTAGCATAGAGAAGGTTGGCGATTGTTACCCATGTGTGCACATAGGGTCTTCTTCCACCCTTAAAGTCCCATAAGCATATAAATTTATCGGTCTTAATAGTTTTTATTTGTCTATAACAGATGAATTCGGGGCGTTTTCCTCCCGTGCAAGGAATGTTTCCGAAACCATTATCGTATTTTTTTCCAATATCATTTCAAGTTTACAAAAGCAAAATTCACAGCGAAATGAGTGTTTTTAGAAGAAAAGGGGCTCGTTTCGTCCGTAATTAGAATCTTGGGATAATATCAGCGATTGTTTTTTTTTGCATATATTTTTATAGCAAAAAGCTAATGGGACTTTAAAGCTTGCAAGAGTCGCCAAATGAATCTGTCAGTGTGACATTAAACCTCAGAGAGAGAAATATACTGAAGTTAGTTGTTCGTTTTGGCCTCATTATATATACATTTGTATTTCATTCCTTTTTCTCAGAAACATTGTGATTAAATTGACATTTCATTGTATTGTCGAAACAAGAGCAGAAGAAGAATGTCACAAAAGTTAAGTTTCTCATTGTCGTATGATTACTTATGAAAGTGAAATGTTTTGTTTAACAATACATCAGTTTCATAGCTTTCGAAAGCCTTTTGACTTTTGGACCAGGAAAATAAACATTTCAATAGTATCATATTGTATCATTACATCTGCGTATACAAGCGTATGAGCGATTTTTATCATACGCTCACATACGATAGTGCCATACGCTATAGTGTGACTGCACCATAAGTTTTGAAACAATCAGTTCAAAAAATGTAGTCAACATTTTTGTTAGTTGTCATATATTTCAATGTCATATTATTTGCTAAATAATGATTTATCAGATTGTTAATTATTTGATTAATTACACTAAATCCAAAGCAATATTAATTATTTGGTTAAGCTGGAAGAGTATTGTTTAAGCTACATGACGAAAAATAATAGGGTTGGTAGGATGCAATTTTTTTTTTTTGTTGATATTTTTCCTATTAATCCGGCTGCCTTTTGTCTTATACGATTCTATTTGAACTGTCATACTTATAAAATCCTATCGTACTAACATTATTAAATACAAATACAAATTTTATTTTATTTAGAGTTGGTAAAGACATTTAACATGTAAACACCATTAGCGATGTATAGCTATTGACCGACATGCAAAGGATAAGAAACAACAGATCAACAAAACCACAGTAATGCACACATACGTAAAACAATAAGGATACATAGTAAAAAAAAGTTGAGACAAAAATCTGAAGCGATTATAAAAAGAACTTAGGTCAAGCACATGCATATTTAAAACGAGATGCATAAAAGAGAACAAGCACATCCGCATAGGTAGTACATTGAATGCAAACATAATAAGTGAATACAAACAGTAAAGATCAACATGTAAGGGAAGCAACCACCGACTGAAGTATATAAGTCATAAACTGGTTCCCGTTGACTTCTGTGTACTGCAACATGGAACGGGAACCAGTTAATATAAGTCATTGCTGCAGTTGTCTCCCTTGAATGATAGACAGGCTAAGAAGCAGATAAAGCATAATAAGAGCTAGCACATCAACATGGACAGTACAATAATATTATTATTAGGAAAAAAGTTACTACTTGCATATAAAAGATGAATAAAAGAATGGATGTATGAACATCATAATATGTATATACACATACAAAATGTGTAGATAGTTGCTGATCTTGACCAGTGGCCTAAGATATGCCTTAAGATGGAAAAGGGTAAAAAAAATGAAGAGGAAAACGAACACAAAAATGCGACTGATAAGAAATGTTTTTAAGAATCTATTATCCCCCAAAATCAGATTTTTGAAGAACTGATCAGCAACTATCTCACATAGCATGGACATACAGTATTACAAATATATAAATTTACTGTTGCAGTCAGTAATTTCTTGTTACCAAATAGATCTACTGTATGATGGATCATTTTAATTTTTCAAAAAAAATCATTTAGATCCCTCTCAACTGAATTATTCATAAAAAAACAGCAATACCTGATTTTCATCCAATGAATGAATTACACCGAGACATGAATATGGCATTGAAGCTTCGGTGAAAAAGAGAAATAACTCCGAATGTAAATTTATCAACAGAATATACACAGTGCAACCTCTCCAGAGCAACACCCTTTAGGAGTAGCAGAAGTATAATGTTGTTGAAAGGTTGTTGCTCTGTGGAGGTTTAAATCAATAGTTAAATCGAGCAGTGGAAAAATCATGCTGCTGTTGGAGGGAGGTTGTTGCTCAAGAGAGGGCCGCTCTGGAAAGGTAAAACTGTACTTATATATGTAAAGTTTTCATTTTGGGTCAGTGTATTAATAACTTGTGTGTAACGCCATAACAAATTAACAACAAAATCATTTAAAATAGCAATTGACGTTAGCTCTATTTTACATCTATACTCGTTAAAATATCCAAAGATCTTGTTAATTACGTGTGCTTCCAAGATATTAAATATGCTATAACAATTAACTTAGTAATTGCTTGCTGAGACACATTTTACTGATAATATGACGTATCATATGTTATCAATCGGAACTCCTCGGTGTTTGTCTATCGAAAGTGCCTCGGACATAATAGACAGGCCGCCATTTTGCGTTTCGTTGTTCGCGGGCTACTTTCCATTTTGGGAATCCCATGGTGGAAACAACTTGATTCTCTTTAAATGGGAACCGATGTCTATCTAATCAATATAGCGAATGATAGATAAGTTTGAATGTCCGTTAATCTGAGAATAATTCTTGAAAACGGGTACCCAGTGTTTGAAAAGTAGTTACCGGAACTGCATAACCAAAATTTGTAACCCTAAATGGTTCGCATTGACTTTAAGTCTGTGTTTGTGCACTGCAACGTAGAACGGGAACCAGTGTACAGTTATGGTAAGCATGAGTTACTTCCCTTATATATTCTAGACTGATTAGTGAGCACCGACAGAATAAAGCGGAACTAGTTCAAATATTCAGCTAACATTAATTAGTTGATGAATTAATTGTCCTCCACTGTTGGTGCTGCAAATAGATAAAAATAAATATGAAAGCCAGGGGCCATGCGGTATCCCTTTTGACAAACACCATACCGTTGACAGCCTGTCATAATAAGCCATTAACATCACTAGATACATGCTGATACTGTCAAGTTGAACACTTGCATAGTAACATCGCATGTACATCAATCAATATTTTATCAGAATTATGATAAAATCTATCAGGTTATCAACAAAAAGTTGTCACTTTATGACTATAAACAAATAGCTTCCGTTTAAGTACCACGTGTTTAGTGTCTTCATTTAACTTTCTTTGCATGTAACACAATCATCCGCTTTAGGGTATATTTCAAACAATAATTAATTTATTAAAATTAACAATACTTATTTCAAACGTTATAACTAACTCATAACACATAATTTATTCAAATACAATAACTTACTAATAATTCATATTTCAGGCACAATAATTTACTTATACATTATTATACATATTTCAAACACATTAACTTATTTATTTTTCATTATATTTTATTTTTCAATTGTTGGCCGCTTAATAAAGATATTTTTATTACTCGATAGTTCTACATGTACCTTGTCCGTAAAATCTATTGAGTTGATAAACTACAACTATTTTATAAGTAGAAATGTGTTTACCTATATGACTATTACTATATCTTAGTTGTTTCATAAAGAAACATCCTCTGTAATGCATGAATATAATTATTTAGTACCACATGCTAACTAGTATATACATTTGAGCACAGTGATACATATTTTATATGTTGTAATTTAGTTTATGTTTGTATTGCAATGTATACTTGTACAAGTAAAAGTAAATTATCTGTTCTGTTCTATTTAGCCACGAAACTCGAGAGAACGCGAAGAAAAAAAGTTGTACATACCGTTAACATACAGACTACACGTATAATATGTTCGATCGTATGTGTATTTTCAGTCAAAATTAATACTAGTATTTAATTAACATGTTTAATTATCACATGTATTATAATTATTATCTATTTACAATTAATTGAATCTGTCACTGCCAATATATATATCAGTAAACCACTGTAAACATATGTTTATTGATGAAAAACGGTGCTTCGAAACATAATAATATTGTAACATCGAGGTTGCAGCGTAAAATTGGGTAAATATGCTTAGTTGTTCGCGTAGGCAACAGTTGGTAATTTTGTACTGTAACCGGATAACACTGTACAGAAATAATTAAAACAAAAGCTTAATTGATAAACGCGATACAATCATAAACCATGTGCCTCCCTCTTCATTAGCGTAAAATAGAAATGTAAGCTTGAATTAGAATTAGGATATTATACAAGACATGTAATGCGATACTCTGTACGGAGTTTTATGTTCATATTATCTTATTTCTCACCACAACCATTTGTCTGATACATTAAAACATTAAGATAACACCTGCAGTGTTTTGATTTAAGCATTAAGACTAAAGGTCCGTGATAGTTTGCCGGATATTTATATCATATTCATGAAAAACTAATCAATTTACCGGCTTTTTCTTCATTCGTGCTCACGTGACTGGTCACATGACCTTAAAGATAAATACAGTCAAACCAGTGTTAGTGGCCACTTCCAAAATAAGGCCACCCTGTGAATAAAGGTCATTCATTTAAAAACTGCCATTGATCATTGATAACAAATTGACCTCCGAGTAAAGGACACCTGTCAATAAAGGCCATTCTTTTAAAAACAGTTATTTATTATTGATAACAAAATAACCTCTGAATAAAGGCGACCTGTCAAAAGGGCCATTCTTTTAAAAACTGTCAGTGGTTGCTGAGAACAAATGACCTCCGAATGTTTATAGGAAGAGGTTTCTGTGACAGAAAATGTTGCTTTCACTGAGTGATCGATGTGGAATGTAAATATATGTTTGTTGAAACTGATTAAGTTTGTTGAAACTGACAAGTGTAAATTGTTATTAAATGATTTGAATACTAACCACGTGTAAATGATTTATGACACTGAACAAGACCAGTTGAAAAACTCCTGAACCTATTGTCTCAATCTCTTGTGCTACATGTTTAGCCTTAGTCCATTTTGTAGTTTTGTCTTATGTGAAACATACTTTGTTAGGCCGTAGGATCCGCATTTAGCGGAGAGACTCACCCCTCAATACTTTCGGCTGTTATGGTAATTAAAAGATGTTTTATCTCCCCCGTTCTCAGACAAAATCGAAAACAGTTAACCTCTGAAATTGCTCCATACGGGCCTGTTTTGAGCATGATTTACACAGCGAATAACTTTCATAAATCTTCTGACCAAACTAATGAATAATTATGCCATCGCTTCTAATTTATGTGTCACCTTTACACCAAGCCTCTTAATCATGTCATGATTTGAGACAAATATACAAAATACAACAACATAATAATACAAGTACAAATGTTGCTTCGGAGACAGCAATTGGGAAGCACCGCGCAAATAAATACGTGTTAGCCTTTGGTTCAACGAGTTTTTTGCATTTATTATCAACCAGTTAAATTATTTCCATTTGGTGGTCTTTATTTACAGGTTTTATCGTGTTTTAATTTATAGTAACCTAGCTGTGTTTAGAATTTTAAGCATGTTATATGCCAAATTATCCTGTCCTTGTTTTATATTGTTTTTGCTGTGTGTTACATTGTATGCGCATTTTAT
Source organism: Lutraria lutraria (assembly GCA_964023205.1). Classification (NCBI taxonomy): domain Eukaryota; kingdom Metazoa; phylum Mollusca; class Bivalvia; order Venerida; family Mactridae; genus Lutraria; species Lutraria lutraria. The sequence continues at coordinate 9,448,358 of OZ026844.1, read as the reverse complement.
TGTACAGCACTTTTGAACATATATTCTTATATGAAAAGATTGCTCTGTAAATGTTGTACATGTATGTAATAATCGTACGTCCGTGCGTGTTTTCAGACACTCTATGTAGCGCATACAGTTTATTTAGGTAACGTGATCAAAATTCACCAACATACCATGCATTGTATCATAATTAAAATTAATCGCGCAATCTGCTGCCAACGTTGTTTTTCCTATGTATTTATGGGAAGCCCGATGATGCTGTTACCTGAATAAATCCAACAACGTAGACGCTTGCATTTCGACAAATTATAAACTGGTACCCGCTCTTTGCATACATAAAACGTAAGGTTTATACGCGTCGTGCGATAAAACACTTACCAGCGCTAACAAAATCGGGCATCAATTTCGGAATTGCTACGCAACCGGAAAATTGTAAAACTCAGAGCCTTGGTTACTGCGTAAAAAGTTCTGTTTTCAGTATTCTAATTAGACGCTATATTGTTATTGTAGAGTTATTGTTTCACCATGTACCAATCCCTTATCAAAATATTTGATTAATACAAAAAATATCATATCACTCTGAAAACTCTCGCCTCTATACTTTTCATAATCCTCCAACCATTGTAGTCCTGTTTTTTTTTTTTTAAATAAAAATGATGTGTGACTATACACAAACACGTGACATATTTTGTTGTCCAGTTATACTCTGGCCCCGAGGTTATAAAACTTTAGGAGAGCCTCTGAGCCAATCTGATTAAAATCATATCCTTAAACCCGCTACGCTATTGCCGTAAGGAAGATCGAATACTTTAGTCAGACTGGCCTCTGAGCTCAAGTCTTAATGCCATTCTCAAAGTACATGTAGTATGGTTGACAAAAAGAGCTGACTGATGTTTTAAAAATACATTATCAGATCATTTTTAATGTCATCATATGTATCAATAATGTTCTTATTTTTCATCATAATTGAAACAGAACACTCTATATTAATCTCGTTTTGATTTTTCATCAAACAAACTTACATTTCTATATAAAATTTAACTTACCAACGAATACTAATACGAGTACTAAGCCCGTTTTTTTATTCTTAAAGGTGCTGCTCCGGCGAGTATAAATTATTATTCTAATGGTCAAAATATTAACACAGATTTTTTATCCATTTATTTGCAATACTGTATAAACTTAAATTAACTAACTTCATCAGTATTTATGTTTACGACTATAGCAATTTACAGCAAGTAGAATGTGCACACGTTCATGTATATTTACCATTATTTAACCCAATTTCTCATAAGTAACGGTTGGCAAATTTGGAAGCATGGGGAGGGGTCGAGGTGGGGAAGGTTCGGACCTGGGTTACAAAATGTTTCCAGTAACGTCATGCTCTGACTTTACGGACACAGGTGGTGGCACATAGACATTGGAAGGCTTAGAGTCGGACACATGTAACTTTTTATATTTATTCAATTCATTTTGTCTACTGTTTATCGGTTTATCGCTAAGAAGCAAGAAATATGGCAAAACTTGGCTTTTTGTGCAGTTTTTTTTGCCATTTTATTTAAGCACTAGTTAGTGCCAGGATGCAGGAATGATAACTCTTTCGAGAAAAATAGTGGGTACTCGGGTACTCGCGCTTAATACGGTCTCGGGTACCCGGGTACAAATTTTCTACCCGTCCCACCTCTAGCTACTACCGAATGCTTTTTATTATATTACTTTAAATTCATATATGAATTCTAGAAGTATGTAAAGAATTACGAAGTATGATGTCATAACATAGCAAAATGAAACGGTTAAAGCATGATCCGTTAAATCAATCAATGTTCAACAGACACATAGTCCCCAGTTGTAATTCAAAAATGTTTACATTCTTGTCACAGGTTAGTTCGCATGATTGTGCGATTTCATACTTCACCGTTCTAACTTATCTAATCTATTCTTAAACACGTTCAAATCACACAGATCTTTATCATCTAAACGCTTGATCATTTATTTGTAGTCATTCGGACTTATTATTATTACTTTTTCGGTAATTTTAACAAAAATTGAAAAAAGCATTTATTCGGATTACGGCTTAGTCCGGGATATTTCAAACAGATTGTCGATTGATAAAGCTAAATAAAACAGTTTAAGCTTGTTAAAAATGGATCTCCTTTTAAAGGCGATTTTATCTTGATTCTCCTTCAGAAGTTAGTATGTTAGTAATGAGAGCTTACATTTCATGGTCGATATTTGTGAGATAAAAACTCTAGTTGCCTACTTGTTCTCTTGCTGGCTTGCTTGCTGATTGGTTTGCTGGCTTTTTTTGCTGGCTTGCTTGCTGACTGACTGACTGGCTGACTGGCTGGTGGCTGACTGACTGAATGACTGAATGACTGACTGACTGACCGACCGACCGACCGACCGACTGGCTGTATGGATGGATGGCTGGCTGGCTCGCTGGCTGGCTTGTATATTATGCATGTGTGTGTATTTATATTTATTGGTTGTATGGATATGGAATTGATAATATTGTCTCGATGTCTTGACAATGAACATGATGAACTGTTTTCGTCAATAAATATTTTTTAATATTTCATCATTGTACTGCTTATAAACATAATAATATTTAAACTGCATTTTAGCTGCATCATTTTATTGATTTTTTTAAAAATCATTTAACCACTCAACCCAACAGATGATATACGAAATAAAATCATTACACGCGTGAACATAAATCTATAGAAAATAAAAGCAAATATGACATGGAAAATAAGGGTTTATTTTAACTCTTCTTTGTGTTGTCCTTGATATACAAATGTTGCTAACATGTCCTTTTATAAATCTATACGTGTAGTTATCTTGTTATATGTATGTTTGATTGATGTATGTCATGTTAACAAATTGTATATTGAAATATATCTATTTAAAAAAAGCTACCCCGCCCCTCTCCGAAAAAAAATCCACCGAATGCAACATACTAGTTCTTTACCTGACCATGCAGAGTTCCAGTATACATAGTCATACATGAGCTACCATATCGACAAAATTGCACAAAACACAAACTACAGGGACCTAACACTGCTTCCACTCATTCGACCGACATCTCCTGGAAGCCAACTCTCTAGACGAGCCAATGTGGTGCATAAAGGTAAAGATTTTGTTTATTATAGCGTCATCCCAATTGAAACGGCCAGCCATGTTGGCTTATGGAACACCTGGTCTTTTATGCGCTTAGTACCTTTCGAATCCCTTTTCTTTTTGTCTGGTGCCTGGCTAAGATGGGCCTACGGTAACCAAGATTTAACTAACTAACCGACCTTATCAGTTCTAACACAGTCTTCACTGGGTTTCGAATCTTCGATCTCCGCTCCGAAGGCGGACATCCTTACTATTTAGCCATGGAGCAAAGATTACGTTTTAGAATCAGTTAGAAGTTAACAAAATCGAGCATATGTATTCATTACCAGTAAAGTTAGCAGGTGTTTCAAAGCTATGCATTGACTAAATTATTGTAGAGAATAAAACACCTATGTTTACAGCACGTTATTAGATCTTACATTACAAGTATAATGAAGGCACATTCGTCATTTGGAACGTTACTCCAAGATATGCTTGTTACCTGGTATAATTCGTATTTTAATTAGAAGTCTTGTTTCAAAAGAAAGAGCATTCAAAGGAAGCTGCTACGGAAATCACATTGAAAACTGACAATTCAGCAAATGTTTGGCTATATTTACGCGTGCACATGATTTGTTAACATTCATAATTAGTTGATATTGGTATCTAAGACAAATCCTACAATAAAAGTTACAAGAAATGAAGCCTTGAAAGGTATTTGTTTGTAATTTTGTTTCAAGCTTTCATTTTGAGAAAGAAATATTTGACAATTACGTGTGAACTAATGATTCCATTACTCGAATAATGAGAATATTGTTGAACATGATGTATGTCAATATTGCCAGATATTTTCTCGTTTCTTTTTTTTTATTAGAAATAAGGTAGACATTTCCAGGCATTTATTTAATTACGACAAACTTTTTATATGTAAAGACAAGAAAGGAATGTAATATCACCAGATTTGTTTGTTTGTTTGTTTACTTGAGTTCCACGTCCCTTTTCAACAGACAGGGTTATGTTAGGCGGACAGTTCACCTAACCGTTATTCCTGGGAAGAACCAGTACTTGAGTCACATCCTCACGTAAGGCAACTGTCCAATTTCTCACATGAAGAGACATGGTCGGTAGATGGACTTGAACCTACGTTCCTCTATCTATGAGAGGTTACAGTAATTTGAAGACCATAACCACTCGACTTCGGAGGCAGGTCGTAATTTCACCAAAGCTCAGTTTCACCCAGTCTCTTGTCTCATATAAAAGTAATGATACATGTATTTGAAAAACAAAAATCATAAATAAAACATTATCAAAATAATGCAAGACACTGGAGTTTTGAACATTGGACATTGCAAACAATGGTGACAGGTCAGACAAAATGTTCTTTGTTTTATTTTTATCTCGGTCTCATTTATAATTCGTTGAATATAATTATATGTTCATTAACGATGATTTATTTTAAGGGCTTTTTAAAAAAGTACCCTCTCGTGTTTTACTCGATTTTCTGTCCCTTACCTATTTCTCACGAATCTGAGCGTTGTAAGGGCAAATAACACAGCAGAGTAGTATGAAAATATATCTAGTATTATACATATGGCAATACAAGTTTGAGTATAATTTGAGTTTGCTAGGTAAAACACAGATAATTATAATGGTTTGATATCAAAAACAGTGTTTCTGATTGTTACTGCAACTTTGCCAGAACATGTTCCTACTAAACTTATACTTTCGGAACTTACTCTGTGATACCACTCACATTATAACATTAGAGACTCATGCAGTCATGATAAGCCTGGATAAAAGCCATCAAACTCACCATTACGGACACTTCAGGTGGTTAAGTCTGTTTTGCATCTTATTGCACACATTGTGTATAAAGTCTTTGACAGCCTTCATAGCGCCTATCTGCGGGTAATGCGTAGAAAAATTCACAGTCAGATATCTGAGTGCACGAACGAACATTAAATTTTCGTCACATGGGATTAAAAATACCTATCCGACAAGTATTAAAGAACAAGATAGGCCTTTTGAATTCTAAGGTGATAATTTTGTGATTTCATTGTTTTCAAAAAGTATGGGGGAATCAAATTTATGTTTTACACGTCAAAAATTGATGTTGGCTTTTTAATATTCAATTGTTTACACATCAAATTGTTCAGCTTTCCATATCCGTCACTCGCTCGGCGCGCATGAATTTTGATGCGGACCTAAGTACTACGTTTATCCACATCCGCCATGCAATAGTTAAACTAGTTCCTGTTTCATGTTGCAGTGCAAGTCTATGTAAGTTCAGTTTCCATGAGTACTTTCAGTACTTTGATTACATGTGACATTCAAACACAAATATGGCCACATTATGTAGTTATTACACAAACAAGTGGGTATAATTACACGTTCGTTACCTAATATTTATTTAGTCTGGTGTGGTCATACGCTGTCATGCTGATTTATAGTAAAATGTATAACATGCCTGGGGATGTGTCCGCTGGAAATCTTTATCATACCTACCAATCTGTACAATTATACGCGTCGCGTTACTTGAAAGCTCAAATACAACATTTTATTAATTGAATGCCGCTTCTAGTTAATTAGTTACGTTTAAGGCAAATCATTTTGCATCTCCAGATATGTAATATTAAGCGCATACTGTATTAAAACTAAAACAACACTACATTAACATTCGCTATAGGGATATAAACGAACGTTGATATGAAAGCGTATTTTCATTGAGTGTCAAACCAGTGTAATGCACGAAGGTAAATTAAGGGTCTATTTGAATAAATGACTACTCCGGGGTATTAAGTATACAATAGAAATACTGTCTGGATGTGATTTTTCATTGTTGGAGTATTATTGTCAAGTGTCTGTTCAATGTTGAGTTAATAAACGGTTGCTTCGTTAAATGGATATATCTTTAAAATTAGACATACCCATCATAGCTAAAAGTTGGATCTACCTACAACCAGTGCAAGTTCTTCAACATTGACAGTTACTGTAGTTTTCATTAATAGAATTGACTGCTTCAATAAAATACGAAACATTCAGTCAGCAACAACTGACAAAGCTAATGGATTATTTTAATTAGTATGACCTGGATTAATTAAGCAATAAGAAGGTATGTAGGCATGTTTATAATGCTTTCTCAACTTGGTTGATTGAATGTATAATTTAATACTCGTATTTACTATTTATATTTACAATATATATGCGACTGTGTTTATATTTTCGTTACAGTCTGTTTTACTAACACTTTATTATATACAAGATTTAATCGCTCGTGGTGTTTTTGGTCATTACATATACATGTATAGAATTGAATAGATACGTTCGCTTAGTGTCCTTTCAATGTAGAAACGTGTTAACATTTTAATTTAAAATGGAATTATTTGAGGCGACTGGCTTAATAAAACTTCAGAAGTCTCATTTAAATTCAATAAAATGTTGTTAAAATTGATAAAAATTGCGAGTAGATTTATATACTGGCCCGGAGAATAGACACGACTTTGATATGGAACGCCTCTAGTTTACATTATTATGTCTTTGAATTTTAATATCCTTTCAAATAACAAAAATGGAATTCGATTGAAAAATATTTGCATCTGTGATTAGTTACGCTTGAAATAAATTTTATCAAGATTAGCTTCGTGGTTTTATACCTTATTAAGTTATTATCTGTGAGAGACACTTACGTACAGCATTAGTACTAGTACATGTGTACTTGTTTCTATCACCGACCACTGGTCCCTGGAACAGCTTTCATTTATCAAAAAAAAATATTACCGACTAGTTAAACATTAATAGTAAAAACTAGAATGCAAATTATGTTGTGCTATATTTATTTTGAACATGTAGTCCACCTTTACGAGACATAAGAGTAGGAATATAAATGTCCAGTTTTCCTGTATCTTGTCACCCCCCCCCCCCCCCCCCTCGAATGACCGTTAAACAACAGATGAATAAATAAATATACAACCTTTAGATACGCGTAAATGATATGAATAATAAAAATCACCCAGTCAAAGTTTCCGTGTATCGCGTTTTTATTCAATGCCATTTATTTTTAACGGTACATCTGTACTTACCGAAGTAATCCTTGGGCAACTTGATTCATATGCTTTTTTCATTTACCGACATTCTTAGTAAGCAATGCAACCAATAACCAAATAAGAAGTAAATATGATATTATGCATGTTACTGTTTAATGTTCGTAAAATTGTCGGCGTACACCGCGGACGTGTGAAATATGTTGTAGTAGCTGTATGCTGTAAGTCTAAATTAAGCCTAAATTAGGATGGAATTTGATAATAATTTGTATGATTATTCAGCCTGAAAATAAGAGTGACTCTAAAACGTGCTTTTCTCAGTCATTGTTGGTCTAAATATGTACTTCATTATAAAACAAGAAGAACGCTGAAGAATAAATCATATGACACGGCTATGTCTAAAGTGTCATCTTACGGGAACATGGTGCAATTTACACTCTAATATACACTGTATGAAGTGTTTCTTGTAATATAATACAGACTTTTTTCTCTATTTTCTCTCATTCTCATGAATTGTGAATCATTAGATTGTTTTGTATACATTGAAGCCCAACCCTGACCATATGACACCAACCTGTGTCAGTATACATTGTTCTGTTTCACGCCCAGGAAGAACTGACCACGAGTATATCAATATACTATAACAATACGAGTCATTGTCTGTATGCCCTGCGTGTTATGGGTACAGTGAAAATGCCCGTATGTGATTACTACCATACGGTATGATTTATGTTAAAAATCTCCTCACAGCTTGATAAGATCTTGTCTTAGTACTTCGTTTGATTAAATCGAGTATGATATACAAACTATCTAATAATTATATTTCGTTCTATTTTTATTTTTTGTAACAACCCTCTTTTTTTCAAAACTACCTCTCAGCCTTTCCTCTCTTTTCCCCTATTTTTTTCAACACATCTCCTTCTCCATCTACAGGTGTTGTTCCTGTTTTTTTTTGTTCCCGTAGAAGGGCGTTGGTGCCCTGCAAAATGGAATGGGAACCAGTTTACCCTTTTTTCGCCTACTAGAGTTATCTCCCATTGTGGCTTTCCTTTGAACAACTTCTAGCTATATACATGCTTCTTGGAAACTGAGCGATAGTTCAGCTTTCAATAGCCGTCACTCGCTTGGTGCGCATGCGGACCTAATTGCTACGTTTATCTACTTCCGCCATGCCATAGTTTCCTTTTCATGTTGCAGTGCAAGTCTTTGTAAGTTCAGTATCCATGAGTACTTTCAGTACTCTGATTGCCCACACGCTTCCTGTTATCGAATCCACATTTACGTACATAGTATTCTATCATTACATTTTACGTTACTAAAAAATGCTTCGTCCATATTTTGACATAAACATTTTTCCGTACACATTATCTATGTGTTACCAGCCAAGTATATGTATTTAATGTTACTTCATAAATCCAGTACTAAGTATTATGTTTCGTTCAATAATATTACTACTAAATAAGGTCCTTTAATGCTTCATAATCTTTTTGTAAATCCCGGTCATTATACGCTGCAATAACCCCGCCAGCTAGCGATACGTTAATCATTGGTTTTTCTCCCATTTCACAAAATGATACTGAGATAATGAAATACAAAATGTAATATCAGTTTAAAATATCAAGCACACGTATGTCTGGTCAGAATCTGATTGACCCCGGGCTGGTAAACTGTAATACTAAATTAATTACTAAACGCAATCGGATAATTAATAATAAATCATATAAACATTATGTTTATTTGTTATTCATAGATCATGGATGCGTTAAACAGTGATGTGACCAAATACCACCCAGTAGGGTAGTTCTCGAGGACAATGCATGATACATCATGTTTTACAGTAGAGCTATCCGCGTATAAGTGTCACATACTAAGTTTCTCATCCATTTACTGACCACACTGACTTAAGTGTAAAAATATCATTAACAAATCTGTAGTATCGTATTGTAATGATAATATGTGTATAAAGCGTTGCTATGACAACCTCAATATTTCACGTTGTGATCTATTACCGATGGTCAGTGATACTTCAAACATCATCATAAGCCCCCGACATCATTTATTTTCCCTTTCATGAAGAGTGAAATTTAAATTAACCAACTTTTTTCGAAACTTAATTTGAATAATGTGATTCATAGTACATCAAATGGGACCCTAATACATTTAACAGGTGGTTAAAAGAATGGTCATAAGTTGACTAACGTATTCAAGTCTCGTTTAAAATCGGTCTATTTAGGCCAGTTCATCGATATTTTGCAATAAAAATCTTTTTATGGTCAACTAATTCAACTATTGCGTTCTAAGATTTAACCTCGACAGCTAGTTATGGATAGAGTGCCTTGTTAAACAAAGGTTAACACATCAATCAATACTATTGTATAAATCGGTAATTGTCTTATTTTTAATTGTCAGTGACTCGTAGGCCCATTGGGCCGGGTGCTATAATCATGGCTTGTAAATGATAATTATGTACATGTATATACATTCTGTAATAAAGCACAGTCATGTAACTTTGATAAATACTCCAAAAGTATTTATTTAAAGACCCACCCTATGTACAAAAGGGAGGAATACTTACTTACTTAATAGTCTCTTTAAGTAGAAATACAATTTTTTTTAAAATGAGAAAATGAAGTTTCTGTTGAACTCTTGGATAGATTTGTTGTTAGAACCGGGATATGAATTGACACAACCCTTAGGCGGAAAAATTTGTTTGTTTCCAGTTACATGCCTAGCAAAAATAGGCTCGGTAGATCGGGACTATGTTTGGGCTCTTGAAAGCGTGTGCAAAGGCGAAATAAGTGAAATAGTGGCTGTACTGTTCTTTGGACCTATAATAAAAAGTCTAGAGTAGGGGGGTGGGGAGCGTAGATCGGGTAACCAGAAAAAAACTTTTTATTAGGCCTTATTTCAGACGTGCACAAAATTGTGTTTTGGGGGTTTTTTTGTAAGACTTAAGACGAACAACAATGCTTAAATGTATCAAATTCAGTTCAATCACAAATTTTCGAATCTAAATTGTTCTCATTTAGACCCGTACTTTGAACACAATCACACAAACAATTTAACGATTCAACAATAAGGTATTAGAATATCTAATTTACTCATTTGTATAAAGCGATACAATCGTATTAAAGTAATCTGAGACATGTGTTTACCCATATTATTGGCAAGTATCGTTCCCATGTGAGATGTGAAGAATTTGATTTTAGAAATAAGAGTCATTATGTGTTTTAGTTCTTTTTCTAAATGCCATGGACTTACTAACAAACAAGAAAATTGTGACAGCTAACCAGACACTATTGCTCATTTTGTTATCCTTATTGTATTCGTTATCTTCACCAAGGTCACTGTTGTTGTTCCTGCTGCCCCTATTGCTGCTGCTATTGTTGTTGTTCCTGCTGCTCCTATTGCTGCTGCTGCTGCTTCTTCATCTGCTACTGCTGCTGTTGTTCTTGGTTTTCCTACTTTTGTTGTTGTTGTTGTTGTTGTTGTTGTTGTTGTTGCTGTTGCTGCTGCTGCTGCTGCTGCTGCTGCTGCTGCTGCTGCTGCTGCTGCTGCTGCTGCTGCTGCTGCTGCTGCTGTTGTAGCAGTAGTAGGAGCAGTAGCTGTAGCTGTAGTTGTTGGTGGTGGTGGTGTTCTAGTCCATTTTGTTGCTGCTGTTGCTGATTTAGAAGGACTAGTTTGATATTTTGCACAATCGTTGCCACATATTCCAGTATAAACCGTAAGTACAATAAGTATTGGAATTTGAGGTTAAAAAAACGATATAGCGTAAGCTTAGTTTTATTTACGGTCAATTTCAAGTCAAAATTGTAACTCAGTGTCACCCCGTCATAACATTGCATGTACTTAACGCTACAGATCAGCCAAGTGTTTCAAATAGGTTCTGTTTAGTAACGGAGTTAGAGTCGATTGATAGACGACTGTTAAAATAAACAGCTACACTTTTCTTTATCAATTACAATTAGCTATACAAAGGTATACTTTGAGATATATTTTTCTAATAGTTTGGATAATATTAGATAGTATATAAAATAAGGATGCTGGTTTTTCTTTAGCACCTGTATTTTGATTTTGCATTTTTGAGGAAATGTTGAATTTGTTTCTGGTATCGGAATGGGTGAAATTGTTTGTGGATAAATGTTAAAGGAACGGTGATATCATTTTTGATAACTCGTGTTATGTTACGTTGAACTGGGTGGATGTTTATTCTGGAGAAAATTCTGAATGATTAGCAGAGACTGTGGTGATAATTTTTCAATAATTCAAGGTATGATTTATATATGTTTATCTTAATCGGTCATATTTTTTGCCTTATTTTCAGCGTGAGATTACGTGCGAATAGAACCAATTTTGTTCAAGTTAAATGAAATGAACATGAACATGTGATAAGCATGTCATCTCTTCCACAAAAATTACAGATATAAAATAGTATTACATATGAGTTATTATATCTGTCTGAAAAAAACAGGCTTTGCGAACTACGGGATTATTTTGAGAATCTCAAAATTGTCTTCTCTGTCATCGTTGATATTATCTTTATCATATTTAACACTTTGGCCCTGTTTTAAGTCTCGTAAATCACTCTACAGGGAACATGATACACTTCTGATAAATCTTCGTTTTATAAGTTATTTAAACATGGGTTTGAGTGTTGTTAAATGTGTGAATATTTCAGTAAACTAGCTGTCAGATTCATCAAAATAATTCAATGTATTACAGAGAACAAAACTCCACCGAGAGACATTCAAACCTGGCTTCTTTTAATACTGAGTAGGGCCATGGGAACCGAGGGGTGCTAGCAGATGGGGCTGGGGGTTCTTAACCCTTTCCAAATACTTTCAACTGTAATGGTCATTATAAGGGGCTATAACAGTCCCCCCCCCCCCTGCTTTTAAAACAAAATCTATAATTAACACACCCCATCTGAAATTGGTTAAATTTGGACAGAAAAATAGAAACGAGGATTAAACACTGTACGCGGAACCTCCGAGTTAACGCAACAAAAAGGCAATGAGCATCGAAATGTTAGAAATGTTTTGTTTATCGTGAGCGCTTTTGGCTGAGGTATCGTGATAAGCTATAGGGTATATTTAATAACATAGATTATACAGAAAAGTGACACCGCGTTATAATACGCAATTTGACATCACAGTGTACAAAAAAAAAGTTGAACGGCTTGAAATTAAATACAGATCCAGTCTCCATAAGGTCTTTGTACTCAGTGCCCATAAAACGAATTAAAATAACATATATTACAACGTTAAATTGTATACAGAACAAGAAGTGTAAAGTGATTACGTTATAATATCATTTATTTTAGAATATTTCAATAAAAGATGTAATAAAATATGTGACATTTTTTAATGTTGTTTGGTTAATACGGCTCAGCTACTCTGCGGTATTTTTACAAGTTATAACAATGTAAAAATTCTGGCACAAATGAATTAATTTGATACCGGAACTACTGTATAGAAAACATGGGGTAAAATGGCCTTATACTGGATGTATATTGTTTGATAAAACGTGTAACAAGATAGCTTTTGTAACAAAATTTAGGTCGCTTGAAGTATAATAGATCACTCACTCACCGCGACCCCTACTTGAACGCTTTGTATTATTTTTTTCCAAGTGATCTTTCTTGTCATTTTAAAACTTCATTGTCGACCCCTCGACCTGCCCTTTACTGATCCCATTAAGATAAACGATAATAGATTAGGATTAATGATAACTTGATGCTATAAGCGACACCTTAGAGTTATCAGTATACAGTATGAAACGGTTAGAATCCTAAATGTAGCAAAAAAATACTTGTAATTGGTTAAGAGACTACCTTGATACTGAAGCCATTTTAGCTCGTCTGGTTTTTAAGTAAAAGTCGAGTTATTGTGATCACTGCGTCGTCTGCGACAGCGTCGTGCAAAAACTTTAATGTAGCTCATAACTCAGAAACTATAGGAGGTAGCAACATGAAACTTCATAGATGGATAGATCTCCATGAGGCGGTGAACAGACGAGCGTTGGCACAGCTTGCAGCGCTCTTGCTGTCTTCCAAATATCGTCTTGTTAATAATGTTATAAGTAATCATACATTCTCTCAGTTGTGGTACGATGAGGTACAGATGGCTTAATGCTGAGTGTTATAGGTAACTTAGCAATGAGTTATATGTTCATTTTATGACTAAATATGAGAATAAAAGTCACACATGGTCGGCAAAAAAGTATCTATCTTGTGAAATTAACGTCCGTGACAGTAGAAGTAATTCAATATATGTAATAGATGACACGTACGCTGATTCGGTGTTATGTGCTTTTAGTCATCATATTTTATTAATATTCGTGTCAAGTGCCGACAGTCCGTGTGTCAACGTTCACGGGTAAATTAACAATGTAATTATATCATCTCTATCTGATACAGTAAAACTTCAAACTCGTGTAACATCGGCAACACTATTGTACTTAACTGTTCTGTCATGTGCCGTTCTGTCCTGTACCGTTCTGTACTATTCTGTTCTTGTGGTATTCTGTATTACTCTGTTTTGTACTGTTCTGTTCTGTTCTATTCTGTTCTGTAGCATTCTGTTTTGTACCAGTCTGTTCTATTCTATACTGTTATGTACTGTACTGTTATGTTCAGTAACATTCGGATCTGTACCAGTCTGTTCTATTCTACTCTGTTCTGTACTGTACTGTTCTGTTATGTTATGTTCTATTCTATTCTGTTCTGTACTGTTTTGTTCTGTTCTGTACCATTATGCTATGAACTGTTTAGTTATGTTCTATTCTGCTCAGTGCGATTCTAAATAAGATATTTGTTTGGAAGAAATTTGGTCATAATTAAGATTAGCTTACTTCAACTGCTACTAAATTGGAGATCACCTGGAAAAAATAATTCGTGCCAAGAGTGAGAACAGGCAGCTACGCTGAAAAAAACAGCAAACAGAGCGTATCCAGATCTGCAAGTTGCATTGCTTGAAAAATGTTAAAACAGGCAAAGAAAGATTGTATGGCGTTATCAAATTGTCGTCTGTAAGCGCAAATCGACTGACTCTGAAATAACTATAGTTAACACGAATACTGGATTAGAGAGAATTAACCCACCTTGATGAGAACGTATTACGTTTCCTGAAACCTGTAATTTTGTTTTATCATTCTCTTGTAATAATGATTAGTTATGCCACAATGTTTTTGTTCGTCAAGCCTCCTTTACACTGTTCATTTTCAATCACCATTTTTAATACCCATTTTCGAAATATTCAAGTATAAATTATATTAAAAACCTGTAGATATTGAAAGAGTGCCTTAGCTTAAGGATTGAGTAATGTTTGTTTGTTTGTACGAGGGGGGATTCAAAAGTTTTGTCACTGACTCTGTAACTCGGCCTGTATTTAAGATATAACAGCTAAAGTCGGTATACATGTAAATTAATGTCTTACAAAATACCATACAAAATTTGGTGTGTCCCTTTTCAACAGTCAGAGTCATATGAGGCAGACAGTTCACCTAACCATCGTTCCGGGGAGGAAGAACCAGTACTAGACTCCCATCCTCCGTAAGGCACGCAACTGCCTACTTTTTCACATAACGAGACATAGTCGGTATTAGTTACTGTCTACAGCTTGGCTCGAACCCATGACACTCTATCACGGTGAGAGGTTACAGTGATTTGAAGCCACTCGATCACGGAGGCTAGTCTCAAAAGATCATGCTTATAGTCCTTAAAGGAGCTACATCCGATCAGACTGTCGGATGCAAATTAACTCTCTCTCTCTCTCTCTACATTGTTTTATCAAATGAACTCTCTGTCTACATTGTTTTATCAAATTAACTCTCTCTCTACATTGTTTTATCAAATGAACTCTCTGTCTACATTGTTTTATCAGTGATAGACATACAGTGAATACTGACTGTACTGAATCTATAAATAGCTGAAGCAGACGATGGGTTTAAACCACATAAACTCCTCCCTCTAATTCAAATTTGAATTTCTGTTATAAATTGTTTTGAAAATGTAAGAACCTAAATCTTCATACATTTTGAAATTTCTTATCTGGACTGATAAAAGAATCGTCATGCTTCATACAGAACTTTTTTTAGTGATTAAAATCACCATTTAATTTCAGATATTTTTAAAAATCTCTCCCTGACCTGAAAACAGTTTAAAAATCAAGGGAAACCACCCACCAGCCATTACCTCCTTTATATACCCCTGTTGGGGGTTTAAGTCGGTAGTATTTAAAACACTCGTAACCGTTTCATCATATTAGTGTAAAGGAGGCTTTACGAAGAAGCGGAGGTAGTTAGCATGTTAACATTTGCTCGTCACCTGATACCATCTGTTTAAAATGATACATGGTATTCCTGGTGCTCTATAATAACAGTCGACTGATTTCATTAGAACTTAGGATGTTTTACTTTGTGAAATCAGAGACTTCGCTGGTCTATCTCATTAATTTTAACAAAAGATCTATCATTGTGCTTCAGTTACAGCCTTGTTTTCAGCTGTCAGTTACTTGCAAAAACACAAACCAGATAAAAAAACAATGCGCAGTGCTCTAGAATGCAGAAACGTGTGCTAGATTCTCTAAATACAGAACAACAGACTCAGACAAGAACGGCAGGAAAATAAACCAATTTAAATTCAACGTAAACTATGTTACGTATTTTTGTTCAAGATTACGTTTCAGTTATTCCAAATTTTGCTTCGTTTAATCGGAACGTAATTAAAACATGTTTTGTTCCAAATCACCTTGGCTGAATGATCAAAGAATACCATTTACCTAATTAAAGTAATTTGATATAACCAGCGGATTGATAGTTTTTTATTTGTGTTCACCGACTGAAATTAATTAGATGCCCTGTTTTGTGTTTTTCATTATCAGAAATTACTGAAACATTGGTGTTTATTTCTTATACAGTACAACCTCTGTACAGCAACACCCTGTGGGAGCTGCAAATTTTGGCTGTTGTTTAGAGGTTGTTGCTCTACAGAGGTTATATTTATAGTAAATATCAGCGTAGGGGAATTTTGAATGAGTTGTTATAGAGAGGTTGTTGCTCTACAGAAGGCCGCTCTAGAGAGGTTGTACTGTACTTTCATTTAATTCCATTATTTTAAAAGAAGCGATATTCGCACAAATGGAGTGAAAGCATGAAAGATTCCTCGGAGAAATCCTGTAGAATCTGAAATTCAACAATTACCGATAAAGGTTAATTAGAATTATTGCTCCCGGTTCTATGTCAGCCTTTAATTACACGCGCATGATTTCAAAACGATGTATTCAAATAATTGTAAAACATGAAATCAGTTCAGCGATTTTTACAAAAATAAACAGGCTGGATATTAAGCAGTATCCTTTCTATACAAATATTTGTAACAGAAGTTCAAAGGACCAGTAGTTCAGTTGGTTAAATATAGGTTGACTTACCAAACTTGGAACATTTGTATAACGGTTAAATAGAAATATAAGCCGGTAAGCTTCGTGAATTGTCAATGAGTTAACAGGCGGAACATTGTTTAACAGCATTTTGTTCCCAGAAATTTCTAATTATACGTACTAGTTAGTATTTTAGGTGGATTTAGCGCCGTTTTCGTCGATATTTCAGTTATGTACGGCGGTTGGTTCACCTAATAAGTTTTCCTGGACTGTATTTCAAACCAGTAACAACTTAACCTTTCACAATGAGCCGGAAACTGTTCCACATATGAAGGAAAAACGTTTTCGTCCAATGTTTATATAAGGGAATGAACTGTCGCGGCCAAGATTCGAAACCCGGAGTTCCGGGTACTTGTCCAGCACACTAACCACTAGTGCACAACCTCGGCTGTTAGAAATTATTAATACCTCCATGATTAGATAAGTTTTTATTGACTCCATCACTTCACATGCATAGCTTTCTAAGTATTTAAGCATTACCAAAGCGAGGAGGAAATATGAAAAAATATTTTTTGTGTACATTTGTGCTTTCATATACTTCTGCTATGAGATATTCAAGTATACATATACTCACACTTACTTTCAGTCTCTTTATTACTTTTTGTTTGTACACCTGGCCAATATAGTTCAAGCCTTTTGTCACCGTGATTATAACGATTTATGGGCCCTGTCCAATCGGCCGTAATTGGGTTGTAGTAAAACTGTAATTTATTCTCTTTAAACCATGACACCACGCACAAGATGTTAGTCATGAAATATTCTGAGTTAATGAATGATGAGATGACGGTGTAACAGAACGGAACAGAACAGATACTTTATTACATGACTTGAGCCATTATATATATATATAAATATATACAAAACAGAGGGTAGAAGAACGCACAGACGAGAAATAGTATGCGGTTTCCAGCTGTAGATATCGTCTTGATAAAGTTTCTATATGCATAATTTGTTTTTAATATCATTATTTTCTTTGCATAGTTATTTTTCAAGTTCATTGTTCATTGTTGAGGATCTTATGGAAGATTGATTGTTTAGTATATTGTCAAATAAGTTTCCTCGTAAAATAAAGTCTTCATTATTTATTATTATTATTATTCAGTTTTGGGCGACTTAAAACGTCATTGGCTTATAGTATCGCAAATTGGACATATACAATTATTTGACATGTACTTACACACCGTAAATAAATTCGTCGAAATTAGTGTATAAATTTAATAACACTAAGTATAACATAAATCTTTCGGTTCCCGGATTCCGCTCTGTTCTACCGAATCTATCCGAATTAAAAATTTGAGAAATGAAATCAGTTCTGCTAACCTACCGAGTCTATATCATTGGGGGATTCTCTTGAAAGCGTGTAGACAGCTAAACAGTGAAAATGTGGATGTACCATTCCTAATAAAAAGTCTAGGCTCGCAGTGAAACAAACACATAATGACGGCTTATAAAAACGGCCAAATATGCACACATTCTTGCACTAAATGGACATATACAAATGGCACCAGCTTTGAGTGGTTGAGACTGGTGTATTAAATCATTTGTTGGCCATTTTCTATCAAAGTTTTCTGTCCAAACGAGTCTAAGAAATTATGCGGGTTTTGTTTTGATTTTGGCGCACATCGATCGGTTCTCGCCTGGATATTTAATTTCGTTTCTGTGTTTTTGTACGTCATTTTTTATGTCGTGAACTTTTTAGCAAGGTTTGATATTAAAGTACAACATTTTTTGTTAAATAATACACGTAATATCATAGCGATATAAAATAGATTTATGTCAGATTATATCATGTGCTCACAGCGTATCTGATATAATAATCCTGTCATGAAATGCTTAATTCTGTATCACGTTAAAATGATACTGCGGATTAGCTTTCCATATCGCATAGGGGTATTGTTCTGGTATAATAGTATATGTTAGAAGTTACGCAATATTTGGCATTTAAGAGACACTTGAGCATAATTTGGCTTAAAAATAAATTTACTGAGACCATAGTTGAATGAAGTCTTGTCTCTTGAAATTATATCTTAATCAAAAAAAGTTTTTACCCGTATGGATTTTGTTGATACTGCGCTGCAGAGCGATTGCGTGTTTGATTAAAATTTGTAAACAGTTTGGCGACATCTGTTGTCGAGAGGTAACGTGCAAAGCAAAATAATAAACCTGGATTTTGTTTGCAGTCTGGAAACTATAGATATAAACTTCATGAACAGTGGTATTCATTGTGTAGTTTGAGGAATAAAGGTACAAAAAAATAATAATATAAATAAATTATAGACAAGGTCGTGTTCGGGCTATCGGGATTGTAATCGAAACATGCACCGCGGACAATGCACGTGAGGCGAAATTACTTACGACATTATATTGAAAGACGGACGTAATAAGAGCATAAATTATATATTTGCGTCAATGAATTAACCAGTGTTAAAGCAAAAAGATCTTTAGTTCTTACAGTCTAAAATACAAACAAACAAAAAATCATAAAACAATTTTTTAAGATAGGCGTGTGCAGTTTTATTACGTAATGCTGCGAAGTTTGGCTTATCTAGCATAGACACATTTACTTACAACGAAATGCATTTACGAACCAATCAATGTCATTTAAAATTCTATAAATTTACTCAATTATAGAAAGAAATGTCAGGTGAATTGATATTTTGAGAGATATCCTTGAAAGTTTTATACTTATTAGAAATAAAAAAGTGTCAGATCGCATTTGATTGCAAAAATGATATGGGAAATAAAATAATGAATGGAATTGTTGTTTTTGAAGTGGTGCAGGAACACATTGTGCAGAAATATTAGCTGTCTGTTCAGAATCAGAGGGATTATTGCGATGCTTAAATCAATGCTATGTGATATAAAGCGATGGAATTTAAACACGGATTTTATAAAATGTTCAAATAAAAAGTGTTGTGATAACATCCAAATGGAAGCTGTATGTTGTAATTAATGCTATTTTTAATTGATTTTAATTGTTCGTATACATATCAAGATGTGACTAGTAAATTGTATTATTCCCTTGTTTTCTTGACATTAACTTGTCATATCAGAGGTTTTCTTTATGTTCGTGGAAGGCGCCGCAACCCTTTATATGAAACCAATTCTGGGAATGAAATTTAAACACGTAAATTGGAAATTTGGAGAAAATTGCATGATTTAAAAGAAATGTTCATAGGAGAAGATGTCCATTACATGCTATAACTATACAATAAAGAACTCCTGCATACTATATCAACATTGTATAGTTGAATTGCTCATAGTACAATCATTTCTAATTTCAGGTGATGTCAACAAATATGACGCACAGCAGATGTAAAGTTTCATCAAGGGATCTCTTCTTTCTTATCATTTTCATCGCCACATTGTCATTACTGTTCAATTATCAAATCAGTTACTATGGAAACGTTATGGAGGATCAACGCATTGTTAAGAGTGAAATATATGGTGTACCAGCAGAGACATTGAAAGAAGACGACGGAGCGAAGCGTGTACTCGGTCGTTCGTTGAGTCAACACGCATTGGATGTCTCTAAGAATTGGCATCGAGACAATATGGTTAAAGCAAACAACAAACTGTTAAAGAAACTCCTGGAAGTAAGCAAATATCTTTTAAATTAACACTTAAATTCAGTGTAACTCCTCCAAAGCAACACCCTGGGAGAAGCAAAATTGTGTTGTTGTTGTTGTATAGAGGATGTTGCTCTACAGAGGTTAAATTACTAGTTAAATCATGCGGTATTGAAGGGACCTTGTTGCCCAAGAGAGGGCTGCTTTAGAGAGGTTGTACTGTAATTGTATGAATACACTTATTAGCGATACCGGGGTCTGTGTTTTGTCCTATATTTTCTATGGTTTTAAGTGCTCTTTGGGTTTTGGGTTGGATGATTTGGGGAGGGTTGTAGTTTTTTGAAGGTGGGCTATTTTGTATCTGTCCTTTTCTATGAATTCTACACTTATCTTGATTAATGGAAGCATGAAACAGGAATATCTATGATACACATACTTTTGTTGTTAACAGAATGCACACAGTCGTACAACAACATATTGGCTGGAAATATTTGGAAACTTCAAAATTCTTGTCAGGGAGCATCGACCATTCTTAGTTACATTTGTCAACAATGCATGAACAAACCAATGATAATTTTTGTGACCAAGGTCTAAAGAATTAAGCTGTATTTCAGAAATCTCAATTTAGTTTTATATGGGACAAAATCTCGAGCGATCAAATATGTGACTTTCATATATTTTAAAAAGCTGGTAGCAATTGTCCACATATTTTTAATCATATTTTATTTTGTAAACACGACACTCTAAATGGACAACTACTACACACCGTACTATGTCCACTAGCATTTAAACATTACCATTAATCATCCGAACCGCCCCATGGTCAGTATTGGACAGGTTAACAAATAGCCTTATCATACCGTATGGTGTCATATGTTCGCTCTATGCATCATCGTGAATTCAGATGGAGTAGGATTCCCTTCTCCTCATCTCCTCTGCCTCTTTTTCTTGCCAATAAACCTTGCAGTCTTTGCGTTGGTGGCGGCCTTCTTGCAACCTTTACTTGCAACACCTTTAGCAATAAATACCAGACTTGAAGTTTTAAATTGAACTTCAGGGGGAAGAAATGTCACGTCTGAAATATTCTGATATTCGATACCAATTCCCAAGTTTATATACTTCGCTGCAAACTCATATGTTTGTCTGACATTTAAATGTTGTTATCACGCGATTAAGAATGTGTTGTACTTTCCAATAAACAACTGCATGCGCTCAAATTCTCTCTTTTTGATTTTTCGCAACCAATAAATAAAATTTAATGGTATTGAAGTAAGTATTAAGCGAGATGAGACAATTTTGAAAACACATTTATTGAAATATAATATACTCGACGGAGTAAGATATTCATCGGTGACTTCGTTTCTAACGCCTAATTATGATATATTAGCAGCCAAAGTTCTTCATAAATCTGTGTAATAAAGTATCTGTTTTGTTCTGTTCGTGAAACATCGATCGATTTTGTTTAAATTTCGGATGTTGCCTAAATGAACAGTAGGTAAAATAAGATAGACGGCGACATCAGATCCTTAAAATCTTACATAGGCGGCAACATTTGCTCCTTAGCAATATAAGATAAGCGACAACTTTGGCTCCTTTACATAAATAGGCGGCAAAATTGACTACATAAATTAGATATGGCAACATAGGTTACTTAAAACTACTGAGTTAGGTGGCAACAGTGGCTGCTAAGTAAATCTAAGGACTGAAAGTGCTATCGGAAGGTTATTTATATTCACACTATTTAGTTTAGACCTATTTTCAACGAGGTTGTCTTATGCGACTAAGAATGGCTGGTCGACGGATAATTGTTCCAAACGATGCCATAGGAATTTTAAGTGATTCAAGAATCACCCTCCAATGAGATAGACAGCAACATACGCTTCTTAGAAAAAAATAGATAGACAGCTAAGTTGGCTTCTTAGAAAAAATAGATAGACAGCAAAATTGGTTTCTTAGAAAAAAATAGATAGGCGACAAAAATGGCTCCTTAGAAAACTTTGTTTAGCGGTTACATTGGCATCTTAGAAAACTTTTATACTAGTTAGCGACAACATTGGCTTCTTAGAAAAATAGGTAGACAACAACAATGCCTGCTGAAAAATGTTTAAAAGGCAACAACATTGACTCCTTAAGAGGAAGTTGTTGCCTAAAAGAATGACAGACTTAGAACACAGCCATGTTCTGGGGAATGGATTCGAAAATAAAAAATAGAAATTTAATTTTAGATACTTCTATTGCAATTGCTAAGTCATCTTTGGTTGAGATTAAGATTAAAGACCCAAGACTTATAATGATTTCATGTTTATATTTTCAGATTGAAAGTTTGACCGGAAGTGACGCAGCACATTCTGGTATTGTGTTTCATGGGTTTTCTAATGATGTCCGGAATGACGTCATGAATAAAGTACATGGTATTGGAAAAAGTGTGAAACAGCAAGCGGGTACATAGATCTACTGATATCTATAAATTTTAATTCCGTTTTAATATTTTTTACGCAGAGAATTAGAAATTACTGGTATTTCTTCTGGTACTAAGCTTGGAGCCACTATTCTAGCAGGCATCCCGTATCTGAATGCGAAAGGCTAGTGTCAAAGAGGTGCCGTTTCCCATGCGAACCAAAGTTATGTATTCTTTATTAATTATGAATTATTCTTATTGTATAACTATTACAATTCATTTGAATGGTTCTTTCAAAAGGATTTGACTTGACTAAAATGTCTTATTTGCTTATTTATATGTGCTTTACTTTTTGCACATGCTGGTTTGCTATCTTGTGTGCGTGCAAAAGTCCAAAATCAAGGATTTGTCAATAATGAAAATTAATATAATATTTATGTATACCATGAACAATTTTTATAAACTACTAAAGACGTAAAATTCTGAAAAGGTTAGGAGGTTTTTTTTATTCTAAAAAAAAAGTTTCATTTTAAGCATTCGAAAAAAAAGTTGAATTAAAAGATAACATTACATCTTCTGCTCAATGGACGTTAAATTTGCAAATAACGTCTGACCTATTTTCAAACTTCTGTTGTTGGTTTGTACCCCATAGTTTTAATATCAACATCGACCAGACTATCTATTATGTACATATAACAGATACTCAAAAAAACATACCCTGTAATGATCCGATAATTGAAGCCAACAGAAGTTCGCACGCGATGTAGCCATCAAATTACTGGTTACACAATGCCCTGTATCAAGTTTATACATACATCAAAAATACGCCCATCATTTAGTCCTTGGTATTTTTTATTTTTTTACATTCCGTTCATGTTTCTAAACATCGGCAGACAGTTAATCTAATTGTCAGCTTTTTGCCAATCATGAGAGTTATCAATTACGTAGTTTTTTGAGTCTGTAATTTGTCGTAAGAAAATTGTTTGTATATATAGGGGCTGAGTGAAATATGGGCTTGCTGGGAACCATGAAGTCGAATTCTCTAACGCGGTACATTTGTATAATGGTTTAGTAGAAATATTGACTGGTAAGCCTCGTGAATGAGTTAACAGGCGGAACTTTCTTTAACAGCATTCTGTCGGGAAATTTCAAGTTATATAATCCTTTTCAAATATATTGAAGCCTCAACGGTTTTTTTCCAGTTGATTAAACGCCGTGTTTCAACGATAATTCAGTTATATACGGCGGCTGGTTCCCTAACCAGTTTTCATGACTGAATACAAATCAGTGCTAACTTACCCTTTCACACTTACGGAGCGGGGAACTTCTACACATATGGAAGAAAATCGACATTTTTGTCAAATTTTCATGGATGGGTATTATTTGCCACAACCGGAATTCGATCTGTATGCCCGTCCCACTTTTCTGGCCATTGAAATACTCTTACATTTCGTGCTTGTATAAAAATTGCACTGGTGTCTTTACAGGTGGTTTGTCATGGGTAGCCGAGGACACAATCGTTCAAGGGAACTGGTCAGTTATGATATGTAAAGATAAATGTCCGAATACCCATGTTGACATTACTCAGAAGGTATTTATCAATTCAACACATGTATCTTTTATGTACAAATACAATTTAAGTATCGCTTAAGTATAAAACAAAATCCTGTGTTACTATACGAATAAGCATGCATCTTATTAAGCCGTTTGTGCCGTCACTTCCGGCGTCTACACTCACTCGAATCAGCGACGAAGGACTAATGATCGTAGCAGATATTTGCTGCGCGCAAGGTTCGAACTCATGTTTCCAAGGACTCTATACGTAAATCTCTCACGATTGAACGAAGCCAGACTCAGTACTTATTTACGATAGTTTCATTTATTTTCGTTGGACTCAATTTTCGTGGCAAGTGTTATAATACATGTATACGTAATTAATGGACAACTACGCTCTTGACAATGAAATATCACCAAAAAAGTAAACTCATGTTTTTGTGTGCAAGGACCTTTCAAATGTAGAAAGTGCCATTGAGCCGGGTTGCATATGATATAAATTCTGTACAGGACAACCTCACCAAGTGACTGCCTCAGTATTACGACCACCTCATCAAAAATGACCACTCTTTTCAGACCGTATGAATATTTTCAGATAAACAGAATACCACTTCTCTGGCACATCACAAACAGACCTGATATAACATGTACCATTACACAGCGGACAGTACAGCGTAGTAAGTTTTATTAAGAATTTAAGATAGACACTTGTGTGACTTAAAGCAAAGGAAAACAAATCGTTAACTACAATTAGTTCTAGTTCAGATAATATGCAGTATGTACGAATGTATTCTATGTGGCCCGAACGCCCTGTATGTATTCTTTTGTGGTTAAAAAACTATCAATATTACATATAAACGAGTTATGTTTGGTCATACTAAAAATTGGACACTTTGTCGTTGTTTACAAGTGCAACTGAAGAAAGGTTTTGCTTTATTCATACACATTATCATTATTTTAAGCAAGAACTTGCATGTAATACAGTCAAAACTGCGTAAGCAGCCACCTCCGAATAAAGACCACCCTGTGAATAAAAGTCATTGTTTTAATAACCGTCATTGATTATTCGAATAATGACATCAGTGGATAAAGGCCACATTTTGTCTTTCGCAATGGAGGCCTTTGTTAAGTTTTGCCGTATGTGATGTTTGTTTGTTTATTTAGGTTGTACGCCCCTTTTCAACACTGAGTAAGAGTCATATGGGGCAGACTGTTCACATAACCATCGTTCATGGGAAGAACCAGTATTAGACGTCCATCCTCCGTAAGCAACTGTCTACCTTAATCTCCCGACAACGGGGGCGGGTCTAATATTCAATGTATAAAAAGTCCGGTTTCTTACATTTTGTATGTAAGACAAACATGACTTATATAAAAGTTATGTATGTGTGCTATTTGATATTCCAGGTCACCAATTGAAGGGTCTGTGTCAGCCATTCACGTGTAATAAAACAACTTTCAACCAGAACGTACTTCTGTCGCTTAGCAACAAGAATTACATCAAGTCTTCATTAGGAGAAGTGTGTAACAGGTATATAATATAACTTGAATCAAATGGTATTTGAAAAAAACCGTCCAAAATGAACCTGGTAGCTATTGGTTAGGTCTAAAAATGTTTGTTTCCGGTTACCCGACCTGTCCTAGTTTTTGCCCGCGACCCAAGTCTTATATTTGGCCCGAGGAACGGTAAATCCACTTCTCACTATTTTAGCCTTCCGCATTCTTACAGAGCCAAAAATAATCACCGTACCTATTCACTTTTTAATATGCATATACATGTAACTAGAAACAAACAATCGTTAAGCCTTATGGGACTTTATCTTCTATGATAACTTGTTAATTCGAGTCCAATCACCATCATTCTGGATTCATGATGTTGATTATTGAAGGTCATCATAACGACTGCATTCAATTTACTGTTTGATTAACATCATTGTATAATTTCAGGGGCGACAACCTCGTTCATTCAGTTGTATGGCGTTTACCAGAAGAAAAAATGATTTTTCCTGCGGGACCCGTGTTAAGAATTCATTGTTTAGTGACATCATTTACGTTACTGAGATTTTATGCACATCCAGTGATTTATAGTGGACCTTACGCCGCTCTGCAGAAGATACAGTTGTTTAAAAAGGTAAACCTTTGCAAGTGACATCATATAGTTGCCACCAAGGACCACCTAACTTGACTACCCTCTCTCTCCGGGGAGGGCTTTGAATGACAATAGGTGTCGAATGGGCCGTTGAACGACTGATATATATAATGAATAACATGAAAAGCTCTTTATTTGTATAGTAAAGGAAAGATTCGATCAGCACCTGTGAATTACACGACAAAAAAGGAAAGATGAAGATATTGTTAATTAGAGAACAATTATAATAGATTATTGCGTTACTGAAATTATAAAGCTTTCAGGTAAACAAGGCTGTTCGAACAACAATTCTTAAATAAAAATGCCGCTACCCTGAAAAATTTGTTTTAAACGAAAGTGACAACTAAAATTAGTTGGTTGAAATAGTTGATGCTGTCGTCGAAATAATCAAATATGTTTTTTCAATAACCTCGCATGCGCCAATGTCAATGCAGACTATTTGACTTTCATTTTTTTCGATTTCAGACAAATCTTGAAGATTTGTTACAAGTGATCTCTGACACATACGGTCTGGGTACGTCTAGTAAATGGTGGAGAGAAGTTCAGAGTACATTATTAATGTACTTCCTACATGCTGAAATGTTAGCACAATCTGAAGTGACATTACAAATAAATAAGTTAGTGTTTTATTGCGTGATTTTTGTAATGACTTGATGCATACGTGACATTTTAATGTACAGAACACTCTAACCAACATGCGAGAAATTACATTTTAACACGATGAGACTGATATATCAGAATGGTTGTTTGGAATCATACATGAAAACAATCAATCAATGTACCTAGAATAAATCTATAGCATATTTAAACATTCCGTGAACTATTCCTATTTGGTGAAAACTTTCTGATAAAAACTAACCGAATTATCCAATTCCAAATTCACGGTGTTTTAGATTCATAATTGCACCAAAAATATCATTGAAAACATGACAGTGAGGTTGTAGATACTATAACATTATATTGGCCACAGTCTGAAGTTGCGTTCAAGAATCAGTACATGTATTCGTTAAATAATGTACATAACGTTGCTTGTGTTATAACTCTAATGGAGGCATATGAATGTAATTAATTGTTCGTCTTCTTTCTTTCAGTAGCACGAACTTCTTTCAATCTCTACAAGTTGACCTGGTCTGTCCATCTGTCCAACATTGCCAAATCATTCAGGTAATGTCTTAGCTTTACCTAACACGCCTGTTAATTCCACATCGAAAACAGGACCTCCATTAATATGTACCATTTCATATTCTGTACTTTTATTTATACTGCACATTAATTACAATAAGGTAATGTTAAATGTTACGTCGAAGGTTTATTTGGTTTTACTAGTATAAATGTTTTCATTCATCCAACGCCATTTTATTGCAAGACACATACAAAAATGTATTGCGTATATCAAACAATGTATTGCTAGGGAATGTTTAAGGAATGGCGGCTTATTCGAACCCACGACCCTGTCTATTAATGAGAGGTTAGAGTAATTTGAAAACAGCGACATTAACCAATCGACCACTGGGGCAGGTCGTCCATTCGTTTGAATGTCCGCGTACTTATAACTCACATGTGGTATATATATATGTATTTTATTCCAATAGGTATCATCTATTTCCACATACGAGCTTGACATAATGGACAACATTTTATCACTGATTACTTCTCGGAGAAGTGTCGCTACCGATGTTTTACAAACGCTTGAACGTTTAAACAACCGGAAGGATATCGAGGTAAATCTTTCTGATGATATCAAGATATTAATGTTTTTGTGGGTTTTTTTGTATGTAGTTCATGTTTAATGTTTTCTGTTTGAGGGTTTAACGTCGCACAAACAACCAGTGGGTGCTTCGGTGACTTTTCCAGATCTTAAGATAGGTGTAGACCCTGGGCGTACTTCTGGTAGTACAATCGAGCCTCAGTCACTTGCTTGGCAGCTTCTTCACATGTAAATTTGAAGGGATTCAGTGATTTCCTTTATACAATTCATGTCAACATATATGTAGACGCATTTATACCAAACTGTATAATTTCCTCGAATTTGTCCAAATTAGTAAGTTAGTAAGAGTAATCTAGCTCTACCACTTGTTTCCATTTTGGTGTTTAGTTGGATCATTTAGTGACAGTTTTTATATCATGTTCTTCTATATCAATGTATTTTATTTTAACCACAATAAGGGGCGGTCGTCGGTGTTCAACCAAAGTCAGATTTAGGGAAGGGTTGTGTGAGTGGTTACTATGAACGAGTATAGTTTAACGTTATGTTTCAGATATGTGAAGTTGACAAAGTTACCAATGAGCAATGTCTGACTAGAGATTATCTCGAGTATTTGATGAAATGGAAAAGTGAAATAATGCAAGGAACGGACTGGATTCCAGTAAGTAGTTACTTATAAATTATATTGTTAAACATTTCATAATCTTATTTAGCCTTTTTACACTTTAAGACAGTGATGTCATATTTGCTATAAAACGTATCTTAAGAAAAGCGTTTTACCCGTAGAGTATTTTATGTGTAAGTGCCAAAAAATAGACGAAAATCTATATTCTTATTATGTTTGAATTCTCTGAATTTGTGATACAGCAGAGCTTTCACAAATTCGAAAAAAATACTCAGTGCAATTTTGTTTTTTAGATGTATCCATCAATGTTTGGATGTAGAGAACTGAAGAATCGTGAATCCATAAATCATATTAACAGCAACACAATAAGAATGAATGAAATGACGTCACAATTTGGAGAAATTATACATTGGACGGAAGATACCAACACAGAACCACAATACTCCTCTGATGGGTAACGTCTCCATGTTTTTGGTTCTAGTATTTTGTTCTAACAATAATTATAGGCGGGGACTTTACATCACGTGTAGTGTAGAGTCCTTGTCTAGGTTTTATGTGCATGTAGTTTGTTTGGAAAATTACCTGTTGCTCTTCAACACGTCAATCTCAAATAAATTAAAGTACATTTTGTAGTACATTACTTAATCGTGAAGAGAATTATTCATGAATAAGTAATGAATTAACCTTCTTTTTAGGTTCGAAACGATAGATTGGATAATCGGGGTGAATGGCTTTAAATGTGGGACATACAATATAAATGTAGTATGTTTTACGAAAACTATCTAATCAGTCCATAGTTACAAGGATTTTTAATAAATATTATCTGGAGTATTTAGTTTACTTCACAAAATCCTCAATTTTGGTATTTTCATTTTGTATAGACGATTTGGGGATGTTTATGTAAATATATAATTGTATCAGACTTTACTTTGCTTTACAAGACCATTAAACTAGGGACTGCTTTTTTAGATAGTTTTCAAGGGTAATAATTTTGTCAGAAAGTTGTTTTATCATTCTAGTCTCTTATAATTCTAATCTAATCAGAATAACCACTTATTTTATTTGTTTTTATATACTAGTATTATATTATTACATTTGTAAATGTGGATGAGACATAAATAAATAAACAATATATTCCTTCAATAAGGTAATAGAATCGGGGGCTTTAAATTACATAAATGCAGAATTCATGATCAAACATGTTATCTAATATTTTCACTTATGTCACAACGTGCTCTCTGAACAATTTTAATCTGACACTTTTGTTTACGTACAGTACGAAGCCAATACTTAATAATATTTTGTTTCATGGATTTTTTAAATGGAATTTCGCACAGGGCAACTTAACTCACTTTAAGATATGCATTCATATTCATATTAAATTGTTTTCAATCATTTCTTAACTTTATCACATTGAGAACAATTATTTTTTGTTGAATTCATTCATTTAAACCAAGATATACTATTTTTCCCTGTTGGCATAAATAAGCAAATTCTAGTAAATAATTAATATAACTTTAATTTTATTTCAGTAATGTTGACTACGCTGAGACAGATGGCACTAAATCAGAAAGAACTACCGAAGGTATAGATGAATAATCATACATTTTCATCAGATACCATTAATTTGGTGAATAGTAAATCAAAATTGCATATCTATGAAATATTTCGTCAGATTCGGATGATAAAAAGTTAAGCCGTTTTTCACGCCTAAATATGAACAATATCAATCAGAATATATACAATGTAGGTGTTATTTTAATTTCAAGATGAAACCTTTTGTCACGCATGTTTTCTTTTGGTGCAAACACAATTATGATGAGTATACGGAATTGTCTACATTTACAATCCATTCAATGATTTTTTGTCTTATTGTAGGTGCGACACGACCTTGCGGCAATGGTGAGGATCTCTTAATTGTATTCTGTAAAATCGTATAATTTTGTTGCGGCTGATGTGAAATCCGCATTGAATCAGTTTTCTTTCCTTTAGAACAGAAAAACAACAACAGTGCAACCTCTCCAAAGCAACACCATTTGGGAGAAGCAAACTTGTGTCGTTGAGAGGTTGTTGCTCTAGAGAGGTTAAATTAATAGTTGAGTCGTACAATTGTGAAAAAAATCATGCTGTTGTTGAAGGGAGGTTGTTGCTGAAGAGAGGGCTTCTCTGCCATATGCTTTTTAATATATGTATGTTGATAGTCGTCTTCCAGTTTCATATCTGTTGGCCTAAACTACATCTTCCTTTGATGATTATACACTGTAAATACTTTCATTGATAGCTGTCCATATCTACTGCTTTGACAGAAGTGTACTATTTGTGTATTCTAATTTTTTTTTCAGAATCGGAAGATTTCGGTAAAATTCGTGAGATTGTCACATATCCGGAAGTAAATCTAACAAAGACAACATCAAACAGTTACCTCGCTTCAGTGAATTATGACGTCATTCTAGTCAGATTGTGGGTGACCTCAGCAAGCTGCAAATGTCAAATAAAATTGGAAAATAAATACAACGATCCGGGGTAAATACCAACAGTATTATCCGTCGACAGGCTTATGTTTGATACTATTGAATAATTCCCATTCATTCATGTCATACCTGATGATTGAAAGTATAAAGAACCTGAATATCATTTATTTATGTACATAAATATGGACAGATTTCGGACTTATTCTAAAGTTCTCTGAAAACCGGTATTCTCAGAAAACCGGACTTTTGACCAAGTCCGGAAGCCGTCCGGTCTTCAGGGGTTATACTGTACCTATTTTCTTAGTTATTCCAATGGCTATTTACGGAAATCGATCTACATAGCATCCTAATGTAAAACTGCTGTTCGAGAGACAGACTTGGTTCCATTTAAATTGCTGAGCTGGTTAGAGAATGCTTACGCCAACCAATCAGTGTCACGCCTGTTGACGGTCAGGATTTTGGAGCATCATAGTTACTTAGTACAGTGTACCCAAAATGAACTGGCTTGCCATTTCAAATAAATAATAAATGCACATTTTACTTTGCTATATAAATTAAATTGTACTTCTAGTTGGACTTTGTAACTTAGCAACCCGGGTTCGATTCCCGGTCGTGGTATGAAAATTGGACAAAAATGTCGATTTTCCTCCATCTATGGAGAGGTTGTTTACTCCTTGCTGATCAGTAAGTTAGTACTGATTAAAATATAGTCCAGGAAAACTCAAAGGGGTTTGTCACGAAAATAATTATTTTCCATGTAACCCATATATATATATGGAAGGGAAAGAACTTCGACAATTCGAATATATCTTTAAAGGTAGTAAAAGTATACATTTTCTGTTAGCGTGTTGTGTTGCCCACACGTTGCACTATATATGAGTTAAATATTTTGTACTGCATTGCAATAACATGGAAGTTTATAACACGCGTTGGAAAATTCGAATTGTCGAAGTTCTTTCCCTTCTATATATATACGAGTTACATTGAAAAGTTGTTTTTTCGTGACAAACCCCTTTGAGAATACTGGTTAAATGATTTTGTTGAAAAAAGGCGTCAAACCCAAATAAATGAATAAGTAGATTTGTAAATTACTGATATTACACTTTCAGGCCCAGGAATATAACACTCGGCCTTGGTGAAAACAAGGTTATGGTATATGTGGTTGAAGAAAACAACAGGGCTTATAAGATAATCAATACATATACATTAAACATCATTAGAAACCATCGTGGTCTGATAGATAAACATCAGGATGATACGAGGATGGCAACATGTGGTCTAAAACAGGTACCCGCATTATAATGCTATTTTAATCTAATTTCATCACAGAAAAGCATTGTACATTTGTAGTGCCAAAAATTAATATTCTTCTATTTTATAATTTTCTTCTAATAATCCTTTATCCACAGGCAACCGGGCGTATGACACGAATCCCCCCCCCCCAAAAAAAAAAGATTTTTAAAGGTTCAATAAAATATTCACCATAATGACATACATAGGTTTTTTTGTTTGTTTTTTAACTTTTGTTGATGTCTTTTTTTGCCATGACTCATGCTAAGATAAACATAATATTTTACAGTGTTTCAGAGGTGTAAATAATTCTCTAGGTTGTAGAGGGTCTGTGGGTATCTATGTCATACGCCATGCGGTTGTCCGCTGATTTATCCAATAGCAGTTTATATATAACATAATTTTAATTATCTAAATCTCATATTATGGTAAGTATGTCTACTAAAAATATTTTCAATTTCTTAGCTATACGATATTATAGGATATACTTTAAACATAAGGCACAAAAATGTCTGGTTTCGACTAACACTCAAATAAAGTACAGGGTCAGTATGTCGACAGAATTTCTTTTTCAAATATATTTGTTATGTTCGGAGATATAATTATGATGAAAATGAAAAAAAGTATGGCCAATAGATAACCGAGATTGAATTAAAGCCTCATGATGGCAGAAAACAAAATTTGGTAATCTGACATCAGGAACTTTTTAACATTTTATGATATTTCTGTGATTTTAGGATTGTTCCTCGAAGTATGACCATAGTGCTCCTTGTGGACTAATTGAGCTGACGTCATCTTGGCACAAGCTATCATCGAACATTAAATGTACTTCTGGAGATCATGATGGTAAATTAATGGAGGTTTCTAATGGCTAAATTATTCTAAATTATTTCCTTGGCATAACGTATTTTAAGCTACCTTATAATGATTTGAACTGATCTATTTATAAAAAGTCTACTATACATAGCAATTTTGTAATGTCAAATCGAAGTTTTCGAAGTGTTGTTTATGCCCTAACTAATACAAAACTTCTTACTTTCAAAATTCTTTCACATGTTTATTTTATATATAAAAATATGTACATGTATTGTTTTAAAGGACAATGGATAGTGCCTTGCCAGAGTTGTTCAAACGAAAGTACCTGCTATTGGACGAAAGCAAAATGGCGGCCATATGAATGTCAATACACACAATTATCACCTTCTTCATTGAAGAGCTGTTTAAGAGGAAAGAAATTACTCTTCATTGGAGATTCTACAAATCGTGGAGTATCAAACTATATAACTGAACAAATAAACGGTTCCTTATATGACTGGGACAAAACACACAGTACAAAGATTTATACCAACGTAAACAGAAACCTGACTCAAATCTCATTTGCATATTACCCACACTTCTGGCTTCCCCCAAACCATCGACCGAAGTTCAGCAAAGTTATATACCAGCTTATAAAAAGGTACGTATATCTAAATACATAAAGGCTTGAATTAATGTATTAGATGAAGAACATTGTATATGAACTCATAGGATTAAAATATGATAGACCAACCTCAGTTTGGAAACGATTTGCTTTGGTACAATGTGTCGTCAACGCATAGCAAAACGATTAAAATGATACAATATACATATTTATTTATGCTTCTTCAGTCACGTGACGCTGTTTTTCTTTTCAGTTCTTTGCCATTGCAAAATAACTCAAACACTATACTAGTTGTGGGCGGAGTGCATTGGTTGGCAAGGCAACACATTGATCTTATTGATGAAGCTTTACAAAGGTAAATAGTATGTTGTCATACCTGTTTTATAACATCATAATAAATGTATCAGTAACATTGCATGTTTCTATTGATCCGTAAATAAGACACCTTGCTCATTGTGTTTTCCAGTACATTGTACAAACATACAGTATCTGGCAACACAGCTGTTGTGTCAACCAGTTACGGAATAAACTGAAAGGTTTTATGTATCATTTGATGATTACATTAATAACAATTTAGCTACCTGTTTCTACCACGTCAGAGTTTGTTGTTTAGCTTAATTAAACTAATTCTTTGATGTACATTTTCTTGCTATAATACAGATGAATTTCACAACAGTGATATAAATTACTAATGTGAATTGTATTTATGTTAAAATTACTTCGAATTAAACAAAGTACCAATAAATGTCTAAATCACTAGTATTATAATTCAGTTTCTATTTATTGATATGATAACTGGTTTTACAGTAAGGGATTATCTGGTATTACGAAAGCAGTTAAGGGTCTTGGTGCAGGATTTCATCAGAAAGTAGAAGATGTGAGATTCATCCCTGAATTAGAACAACCCCTGCTTCAACAACGAGAAACAGAAATATTGAACTACGCCAAAAGTAAAGATTTTCGTACAATAGCCACATTCAATATGACAATATCACGGTATAAAGATTTCTTAGAGGGAAAGTGTGCCTGCCATTTTCACAAGGTATGCATTGTACTTCATATCACTGTCTACTCGTATTTCAGCGTGTAATTTTATTTTCAAATTATCAGATGATTTTATGATAATGTAAATTTTGTAAGTAAGTAAGTAAGTTTATTGACTTATATATATATACATGTATCTCATCAAGTATAAATTACAAATACATATGAAACAACATAATAACACATGGTATAGTAGTAATGGTATGACATGTAGTAAAACATTTAAATTATACGAAGAATGAACATTAATTGTACAAGTTTATGATAGTGTAAATTTTGTACAAATTATCACATGGTTTTATGATATTGATTTGTTTTGCATTTATCCCTTTATTAATGATGAACACTTAAGAAAATTTATATTGGTACACTTTTCGACATTGCATAACAAAACGATACAGAATGAAGCATTCAAGATAACTGCACATATTAACATTGTATTGAAAATAGAAACTTATACTCGTGTTATATTTTCAGTTAACCAAACAGGCATCACAGAACGGACAAACATATTATTCCGTCGATGGGCGAGTAAATGAAGCTTATTCACAAATTTTACTGAATCAAATATGTCTTCAATCAAATTCCCTATGAGCTGAACATGTCAACAGTAGTGTTAAATACTGTAAAACAGTACGTACTTACGCTCTGTTTAAACGATTTCTTTCCTAACTGTATTTTCAATGATCTCAATTTTTGGTATTTCTATTTCAGCATTGACAATCAGCAATCTCGTATATACAAACGAATGTTTTATATTTATGTATATTTACTGATATAACTGTAACTGTGTATGTTCTGTTATTTTTATGTTAAGTTTAAATACAATATGTAAATGTCTGGCATTAGTTGTTGTCTGTTTAATAAATAAAGATGAGAATACTTTTGAGTGAACATCCTCTTCTGCCTTACATGGGTTTGGTGGTATTTTGAGGAGTGTTTCCTTTATTAGAAATCCATTTCATATCAATATTCATTAAAACAGAAGGCTTGAATCAGTGATGTTCAGTGTCTTTCACAGTAAGACGATGGTTATATCTATTAAATGCAGTTATCTGACCATGTCTACAGTGGAGGTGAAATCTTAGTCGCCGTACTTTAATACATACAACCGGCAATGAAATGACGCAATTTTATTTAGGCCGAGGCACCCTAGGGAGGTCCAGGAGTCACTCAATGGGGGTCTGGGGCATGTCCCCCCATCCCCGGAAAGTTTTTATTTACCTACAACAATTAAGCGATCTTCAACAAGTGATAGAATCGAGGAACCTGATGCTCATGTAATTTTGTAAGATGGAATAATTTGAACAAATTATTTTTTGCTGCTCCGTAAATTTTAGCCTCAGTGTGACTACAACACTGCAAAGGAAAGGTTTTTCACGTTCATCGTCTTAACTTTTTTATTTAAAGTATCAAATCTGTACTTATCACAAAATTCTTATAACTATTTTATCTTTCTAATGATGTGATTTTTATACAAACAGACAAAAAGTACTTATAGACGGAAAAAAGCAGAACTTAAGTGATATTACGAAAACATGGAGATGTTTGGAGTATAAGCCAAATACAAATGTACGTAACTGGTGAGAAAGAAAATAAACTCTACCTGGGTATCAAAAGTCAAACCATCGGTCAAAAGTATATGAATATTAATCTGAATGCAGATATACACGAAACATATCGTAAAGGTGTCAACAGACGGTAATTTAAAATGATATGCTAACAGACTATAATTTAAAATGAGATGCCAAGAGACAATATTTATAAAGAAGATGCATACAGACAATATTTATAAGGGACATGGCTTAAAGGAGGAGACAGACAGTGGAGCCAAAGTTTACATGACCGTGCGACCACATACACGTATCATACGACAATGCGTCTGATGATGACGGCCTTGAAAGGCCATACAATGATCTTTTGCAACAAAATATCCACTTTTTATACGAACGCGATAACACAAGGCAAAGTTGTTGTCAAAATGTGAATAACAATAGGCTTCGAACGTATTTTCATGTCTAGTAATTTCACTGTAACAACAAATCAATTCTAATTTCCAATGGCGCTTCGCATTGTAATATACAAGTTCTCGGTAAAGTTTGGTAATATTTGAAACTTCACTTAAAGTAATATTAATGAATATTTGCAACTTTAGGTCTTGTTTTACCTCCCCATAGTTAATACGTGTACCCCCGGGACATGATATATACACTCTGTACAAATCCAGATCCTTTATAAAGGCGTTTCACACCTCGCCACGGGCAATGTGTTCATCGCATAATGTCAATACACAACATATCATACATAACTATGCATCTAAAATAAAACTCCAATATTTACTATTTCTATCTCTATCATACTCTCAGACATAATATACAGTTTAACCAGTGCTAGCAGACACCCGCGAGCATCAGAAACCTGTCCACAACAGACGAAAAACACTCTTTCAGTGACCGCATATAGTGGACGAGCCCCAACCATGGACAGTAGACACCATAATAGCCAAATCGTTTCCTAAAATTCCACTTGGGCCTTCAAGAACGGATCTCATTCAAACAAAAGAACATTCACTTGAATGTTCTAGGAATGGTATTGACGCAGGATCGTTAGTTTTATACTTAGACCACTTATCAATTCATATAATTAATACAATATAAGTCAGTTAATTTATTTACATACAAGTTAAAAAAAAACATTTCTTAATTCGTTGATGATATTTAAAGCAGAGTGATATAAAGTATACAAAAACACATATTTTTACAACAATCCAAATAAAATTATTGTAAAGAATTATAATATTAGAATTAGAATAATTATCTCCCTTGGTTTACTAATGCTTAATGTTAAACTGGTTCCCGTTCCATGATGCAATGTACCAAAGGTTAACACACAAGTCAACGGGAACCAATTTAGTTTAAATGTATGGCTGTTACTATGGAGACCGCTATTTTGCAGAGAAATATAAAGTAATTTGTTCAATTAATTCCATCTTACAAAAATCCATTCGATTGTATTACAGTGAATAGAAATATAACGTTTGGCATCAGGTTCCTCGAACCTATCGCTTGTTGTAGATGTATGGTAAAATATAATTTTATCGTTACACAACTAGCTGCCATGTATCACGTCCATGATTCCGATAATTCTTGGTTAAAACATGCTTCATGAGGTCTTCGAGGAGCTTGATATACTTAGAATAGGCCTATATGCGGCAACTTATCTTAATCTATCATTTCAGTAATTGATTTCCCAAATTTGTGTTATTTTATGTTATTGCTCTGCGAGCTAAGTGTGCCTCAGCGTGGCTACGACGCTGCATTGTATGGAAATGTGATCGTGTATAAACTATCACACGAGCTTCGATAAAATATTTCCAACTAAAATCAAAACATTTAAGATCTTTTTTCTAAAATCGTTTTAATATTTTACTAAGTATAGTGTCTTGATGAGAAGGCTTCTATTATTTTGATTCGTTATCAAGAGAAACAAAATCTAAAATTTAGATTCGGGAAATTGTTTGAGTGCATACATTTTTCACGCGAGGCACTGATATTTATAAGTTAATAGCTATAGCATTTTAATGTGTAAAGACCGTGAGGAAACCGAGGCATTGTGCTAGCATTGCCCAGAAAGGCATTCTATTAAAAAAAAAATGCTCAAATACAAGCACTGTACGTATCACTATTGTACCTTTCCATAACAATGTCTTTATTGTTTCTATTGATTTAAATCCTTATAATGGAATGAAACAAAAATTGTCCAAACTTCACAAGTTTTGTCTTTCGGCACTGATTTTGTTAGTCTGGTGATTAACGTAGAGGTAGGGGAAGGAACTCCAGACTATGATTTTGTAAGATCACAGGATTTAAATCCGAGTGATCTCCCTTACATTACATTAAAAATTGCTAGTAGTAAATGACGGTTAGTGTATTTCCTTCCCTGCTTAATCTATTTACTTCATGGCCAATCTCTGGACATTGATATTATATCTAATTTTCTATAATGCTTTCTATTCAGATAATCAAACCAATTACAGATATAGATCACTATCATCAATAAATATTATGCGTGGTTAATGATAAAAAGAGTCAATGATTCATTCCAATCTATGGACATCAGTGTTTAAGTTCATTTGACACAATTAAAATACACTTACAGACAAGTTTATTTGGTCTACAAAAAAATGCAATATCTGATTAGATAATAATCGTACATTAATAAGTGTATAATGGGAAATAAGACGCTTTGAGTCATTTATTGGTACAACTAATCCCTTTGATAGTAAGTACCGGTAAGCTAAATGACAGAGATGTAGATTTACTGGTTTTAAAATAAACAAGGACAGCTCCACCCGGACAAGACTTTCGTCCATAAATATTATAAACAGAATTTATAGTCACAACAATTGTATGTTGTGCCTATTTGTACTGGAACGTTTTCCCACAGTAGTAGAACACTACTAGTTTTCTAATATGCAGTTCATTAAGATAAGTACCCGCCTCAATGGTTGAGTGGTTAAGGTCGCGACTTCAAATTACTGTAACCTCTCACTGATAGAGGGTCGAGGGTTTGGGTCCAGCTACTGACCATGTTTCTTTATGTGAGAAAGTGGGCAGTTGCTTACGGAGGATGGGAGTCTAATACTGGTTCTTCCCAGGAATGATGGTTAGGTGAACTGTCCACCTCAGATGACTCTGACTGTTGAAAAGGGACATAAAACTCGAATAAACAATCAACAAACTGTATTGACTGCAGTTCGAAAATCCGAGATTCCTCACTTCTTAAGGTTACCTCAAACAAATTAGAACAGGCTTCATGAACAACAATAAAGACGTTGTTTTATTGGTTACAATTTATTACATGTGTCAGTATGTTCTTGAATACAATTTTTCCAAGCAAAAACAGAATAACAAGCTATGGGAACAAATCAAGTGTCTTTCTCCGAAATATCAACAACTTGCCAGGACACGTCCTTCAAAATATTGAAAACTTGCAATCCAATTAGCTTATTGCAAAACAATGATCGTTGTAATAATGTTTTGACTGCTAGATTTCATGCATAGGAATACAAAAATCAAACATGTGCATCAACATTGCATTTAAAATTGTTGGAACTAAATTTTGTGGGTGTACCCAATTGGTCATCATATGCGTAGGTCAATTTGTGCATTATCAAATTTCGGTCAGATGTCTTTTCAGGTACATTTGTAAGTTTACGTTCATCTAAATGTGTGGGTACTTGAAGTCTCAGACAAGCTCACCCATGAAATTGAATGTTCCACAATAATTCCTCATATCAGAGTATTTGATTTCAAGTTCTTTCAAAAAGTCCAAATTTTTTCATTTTTTGACAGAACAGATCACATGTAATACTTAACTGTAATGTATTGAGTTTTTATTCTAAGTTCTACCATGACAAAAACAGGGATAAAAGTTGAAAATTTAAAAGCCTTAAAATTTTGCCTGAAAATTGCAATAACAAACAGACAAATTCAAAAATTGTCAGCATCCGCTGATCTAATCAAATAAGTGGTACCACCCCTCCCAAATTTTTCACTGAATTTACATTATTTGGAAAAAAACTTATTTTCAGGCAAAACCTGGAAACCTTTACTCTTGACTAACAGTTCTACATGACTAAATGAAACAAGGCAGGAAATCAGTGACACATTGGCAGATATTTTTTCAACTTCACTATTCTACAGGATATTACAAATTGAAGACAAAGACACTATAAGTTCAAAATATGTAAAACATTGATTACTATTAATAGTATAAGTTTAATAGTAACATACTCAACAGGCCAACAAAATGAAAGGCTCTGTGTAACAAAAGTATAGAAAAAAGTGCACCAATGTGATACAATCATTGCATAAAAACCTCTACTAAAGATAGTTCTGTGATACATGTATGAAAATCTAAGTTACAAAACTAGAATTAATGCACATCAACATATTTTCTGTTAACACACTATATTAAATATCTACAGGAAGTTGTTAAAAAAAACAATCCTGTTACAGATATATAAATATTGTCGTTATCACCGAATGAAAATACAATCACCAACAATAATCAGCACATGTATTGCATACCGATTACCCACATATCCCTTAAACCAGTGAAATCAAAGTAAAGACAAAAATGACAATTAAACAAGAGCTGCTGCTTGATGAGGTAATTTTTTTTGTATATAAGTCAGTTTATTATGTAAGTCCAGTATGTTACATTTCTCTGTATATATAAAGGGTTACACACTAACATTTTGCGTACGAAACAATCCAGAATCCCAAGACACTATGATAAAAATGATATGGCTTTACAAAATATAAGGTAATAAAAAATTGTAAGATAGGAACAGTGAATAAAATGAATGTAGTTTAAGAGTATAACATGTATGTAACAAAAAAATACTAAGTCTAGAAATATACATTACTAAGCATTTGTCTTTTACAATTAAAAACAGTCATCTTGTTTGATTTATCTATGGTAGGTAAATCCATACATCCATTCATATTCCAACAAATGCTTAGCAACTTATTGTATAAAATAAAGCTTGGAATGACAGAAGCGAGGTGTACATTTGAGTATGTTCAAAAAGATAACAATATCTTACTTTCAAATTCATAAATACAATACAATTTTCATAAAGTATTCATGTTTCAAAATTCTATGTCATATAAACTCAAACTTGCTATCAGCTCTTGTTTTCAACTGGGCTAAAAATATTTGCCCAAAAAATAAAATCAAATAATCAATGTATATATTTTATCTGAATAAATATCTTCGGTTTGAGTAATATAGTTCAGAAAACTTGAAGAAGACAAAATGTATTGAGAAATTAATGAGTACTCCACAATAATCATATACAAAAAACGTAAGGAAATATACACCAATCAAGAATATCATTAACAGATAAATCATAAACAATGTCC
This sequence comes from Lutraria lutraria, assembly GCA_964023205.1. NCBI lineage: Eukaryota > Metazoa > Mollusca > Bivalvia > Venerida > Mactridae > Lutraria > Lutraria lutraria. Next base: position 9,406,643 of record OZ026844.1, on the reverse strand, counting down.
AAACATCATTATAAGTTCATGTTTGTATAAGATTTCAACATAAATTGAGTTTAAGCACAAACTTAACAATTCAGTATGGTACAAACATAACCAGTAATATATGATTAATACTTAAATATGATTACTGTACAATGATGGGACTTTTCTATAAAGATGGTTTCTAATTCTAAGCCATGTATACCAATTTCTGTTTTTTCCCTAGATCACGGGAGTAAAATGTTTAAAATGGAAAATATATTGGTACCATACGTACAGTATTTCACCAGTATTCTGTTAAAATTTCCATCTTTTTCATTTCAAATCTATTAATACTGTTAGCATGAATATGTACAAGGGGAGCTAATCCACTATGCATGTATTTATAAACTAACTGAAAAATGTTCAAACTTAAGCAGTTCAACTAATAACACTTTTTTTTAATCACACTTTTTTTTAAAAAATCAGTTTTAAAAAGATCTAACATCTCAATCAATTCTAATTGTTTATTTCTTCATACCTTTCTCAATAGTAATACATTCTACACAGAGAATACATTGTACAAATAATAGAATTCTACCACAAGACATGAGATTCAGCTAACCTAACTGTGATACTGATGAGCATAAATTGCACTCGAAAAAAAAGATATGAGATAGTGAGCATTCATTAATTCACTGAGAATGTTAGCACTGGACCCAAACAACAACAATAGAAACACAACAAGTTTAAACTGATACCTGAAATATGGTCTACTAAACATAAAACATGAAGTCCTATCTCGACTAGCAAGAGATTCTTAAAATAAGGCTACGATTAACAGACGACAATGACTTATTCATACACATTGTGAGATTAACAGTTTTACAACAAAATTTGGACGAATTTGAAGAAATCAAAGAATACTAGCAGTGTCTAATACATATCTGTGAACAGGTATGCTTTTGAAGACTTATTGTAATAAAAACAAAAAGGAAAAATGTGGATGAACTATTCTAAGCTAACATTTAAAAGAACAAAGACATTGTGTGAAAATTATTTTCCTACAAACATAAACAAAATTATAATGTGTTCCTCATGTGCTGAAATCATTCCCTAGCATTGCAAAGACTCATCTTTATTATTTTGGGGTGTAGGGTACGACTGTCACAGGACAGTGAGCATGGTTTATAACGTAGTTGCTAACACTGCCCAGTAAGAACTTCTTCACCTTACTTAGGCCCCTGGTACCCATAACAATACAATCTATGCCAAGGGCTTCAGCTTGATGAATGATTTCTTCTCCAGGTTTTTCACCAGATTTTTCATCAACTTGACCTTTGCACTGAAAAGAGAGAAAAAACATATGTAATTAATATTGGTCCAACAATAGTAAGTTGCTGATTATTACAAGATGGCCCTATATAGCTCACATGACTGTCTTTGTTCACTCATTAAAACATTGTTTTGAACATGTGACCTAGTTTTTAACCCCAGATGACACATGTTTGAACTTTTCCTACATATGAATAAGACAAACATTCTGACAAGGTTTGGTGAAGATCCAATCAAAATAACAGAGACAAGGTTTTCTTAAGATTTGACCTTGTGACCTAGTTTTTGACCCTAGATGACCCATGTTCAAATTTGTCTTACATATGTGCGACAATTCTGACTAAGTTTCATAAAGATCCAATCAAAACAGTTATTTCTAGAATGTTCACAAGGTTTTCCCTTATTTGGCCCTGGTGACCCTAGTTTTTGACCCAAAATGGCCCATTATCAAACTCGTCCAAGATTTTGTCAATATCAACCCAGTTTTGCGAAAACTGAGCTAAAAATGTGGCCCCTTGTGTGTTCATGACACACAACATCGGATGAAGACTGATCACAAAATCGCACCCTGAGGACAAGTGATTTTGTAAAACTGCATTTGTATATTACAAGCACAGTACTGAAAATCTAGAAACTTATCGATTGTAAAGGGATTGTGTCTAGTGACCTTATTTGCTCTCTCATACGGAAGGTCACTGTAGACAGTCTCAACAGCATATAACTTCGAACAAATTTGAATCATTCATTGTTCTATTTATCTATTGTTTAATGGCTTTGGTTATTCCAGCAGAGCCAACCCGGGGGACAGGGTGATCAAACACAGGAGAACCAGGTATTTATGTCCCAAATCTCTTTTTAATACCTTTTCCTGGTCCTTTTTTTTACACCTGGTGGAAGCTCCTATACAGCCCTCACCTTTTTTCCTGCGATTTTCTAGACACAGTACTTGGCTACATAGTTGGGATTAGGACACAGAAAAGTTGTCCCTGAAATATCAAACGGCAGAACCGAGATTCAAATCCACAACCTTTTGTTTTGAAGACCAGCCTGTTACTTACACTACCAGACTACCATTCACCCCTATATCATGCACAGATGATCTATTTCACTTACACATGCAGTACGAAGTTTCGCAGTGTAATTTGCACAGAGTTTCTCATTCTCTTTATGCTGATTAGCAAAATCTTCACTGATTGCCTTACTATCAGCTAATGGTCCAACTGAAATTAAATGGATACGGTACACAATTAGAAGATATTTCACAAATTGTTGAGCAATTATCATTAACATTAAATAATTATAAAGGTTTAATCATATGGACTGTATATTATATACAAAGCAAGAAATACATTTATAAGATATTATCAGAATTTTTTTAATACATACATGTACATGTACATGTATAAGAATCCCCGAGTAAACTGACATTGAATAGACAATATTTTTTGCATGGAAATTATTTTTAAATCATAGACTACAAGATTAAGGATCATTACAAAATATAATTAACAAAGACAGTAAAGTTTAAATGGCAGTATTATCAGTGTGAGCTAAGTAGTAACAGGTGTTAAATTATTCAGCAACAAATTGAACAAATTCTTAGAGGTTACTGACATAGACTTTTGTCAATTAATACCATGAAAAACCAAAAATACAACTTAATTAAGTCATTCGTAGTGGAAAGACACCTATATAGTATATTATATGTATATTTAAGAATATAAACATGAATTATGCAGTTTTCAGAACAAAGAATAAAACATTACTAAACTAAAAGTTCAGCTGACCTGGTATTTTTATTTTAACAAATTTTCTAATAGCCCATAACATAAATCATGACTTCTTAATATGGTAACAAGTTATTTATAGCGAGTTGTTTATTATCGTCTTAGACTTAAGTGCCATTATAAACTGTAATATCAACTGAGACGCTCAGAAACTTGGTTTTATCTGAGACGGGTAAATAATTTTTAGATTCTTTCTCCCTACATTGATAAAAGGGTCAAAACACTTGGCGAGAGGTTGCCGTCAGAAACCAGCTTCTGCCTTTCAACATTGAAACCTCGAGTACACCAGTAAATATTTTCATACCACAGACTTAAACTGATTCTCTTCAAAACCCTATAAAATGACTTAAGAGTCATTATATTTAATCATGACATAAGTTACATCATTTAGTGATAGGGTGTCACAATAAACCAGTATACCGCAATTGTTTTTCGCGGAATGAAATGAACGTACAGGATTTTTGCGATATTTTTCCTTTTTATTCCTTTTCCATATACATATCAGAAAATTCTCAATCTTTTAATTCTTCCATTGTTTTGTGTCAAAATTAACATTTTGCTTAAAATAAATGTAGTCAAGTACAGTGCTAGTCAAACTAATATGATTTTATAGTTTCATTTTACCTTCTGTATATTTTTGCGATACATTCAAAGCAATTTATTGAATAAATATAATTCATAAAAGTAGATTTTTCATAGTCATAACTTAGGCATATAAGGCTGCAATATATCGTGGTACACTTCAGGCGTATCGAGACACCCTAACTAGAAATGAAGATAATTCTGTGAAAATTGAACTAAAAATGTGGCCCTAGAGTGTTCGCAAGGTCAAAGTTGATGCCGCATGACGCCGGTCAAAGACTTATCACAAAAGCTCACCCTGAATAAAGTGCAAATGAGAATTTTTTCAGAAATTAGGGAGAAAGGTATGTTCATTGAGGACAGGAATAGGGCCCAAGAAATTATGAAATGAGGGCTCGGCAATCAAATAATACTAATGACAGAAGTTACCGATAAGCATTATGAATATGATAAACTTATAGAAATTGAAGGCAAGCTGGTCATTAACTTGTATACATGACTGTACACATATATAAGATTTGACATATAAGTTGACAAATAATTATTTATATGTATCATATGTTAAGAATACACCGAATCTTAAGCACCATCATGTACCTAAGTCACTGTGCGTGAACGCTTTATTTAGCATCCCTGTAACATTAATCATACCAGAATGTGTCCTGGTGACCTCTAACAATGCAAAGACAGGTAGATTTGTGTTAAGCCTCGGGCATGATATGAAATGATATACTCTGATGACATCTATCTGTCATGACCTCTGTGAAATATTTCCTTAATACAGGTAGACAAATTACCTGACTATGGTAAATTCATACTTTAATATGTTTTACACGATGAGAAGAATTTTTCATATACTTTAATATATTATAACCCTAAACTGATGGAAAAACCAGGCCCCGAGGTTATAAAACTTGAGATCTGACTCCGAGCTCAAACCTCACATTTTGTCTTTCAATGGTTCTCAGTTAATTGTGATCAGACAATAATGATATTATTGATTCATTAGTCTGACACCATAATTGATCTGAATATGTATTCAAACATTAATCAGCTCCATCTATTCAACCGTAATACTTTGAGAACAAAACTGAGCTTTGAGCTTGGAGACCGTTCTCAAGTTTTATAACCTCGGGGCCAGGCTATGTTTCTTCAAGCTAATTATATCGAACCTGACCGAGACCTCAAGGCCAACATTTTGTTGAGGATCCAAATAAAACTGTTTGAATTAGAGATCTGACACCGCAGCCTGCCTGTCATAGCTAGGTGCTCCCATTATACGACCCGTTTTTCATATGGGCGTATAAAAATTAGTGGTTTCATTTTTTCTTGGGAGGGAGGGGGGGTGTTATGTCACACCAACAGACAGGTCATGTGGTGACATTCGCAGCACTACCGGTGCAGGGCAACACTGTGGCCCCTACAGGTAGATTTAATCACAAGTTTTTACATTTTTATTGTCAAAATCTTGTGAAAATTGTGTATTAAAAAAAATCAAATTTACATAAAAAAGAAAAGAAATTGAAATTTGTTAAATTAAATTGTTAAATTAGATATGAAGAAAACGTGTACAGTACATAATTATGTAATTATATTACAACTAAGACATATAATTATTTTATCATTACATGATGTACATCCACTACACATACAGCTACACAAAATATAAGACAGCCCAAAACCTCAACAATAAAACAAACACAGTCCACAGTGTAAAATAAAATAAAAAATGTCGTATACTTAAATAGTATATCTACAAAAGTCAAGGTGCTCAAATGATTGCAAAAACAATTAAAAGTCAATAAAAGCATAATTATTATAGTCAACAGAAATGCAGACACAGAACAAAAGCATTTAGTAAATACATGTACAGCCAAAGTTCACACACATAAACATTTCATTAATAATAAATAAAGCAGACAGAATAATATAAATATACAAAATCACAGAATATATGAGGAAAATACATAATACATTATGGCTTCAGGATCATATCTTGACATAAATAAAGTGACTACGAGCATAAACTAACCGCTGACCCCTAAGTTCTACAAATGTACTTTAAAGTAAATCTATTAACAGTACCCTGGTAATACATTATCAGTTTTTCAATGATCATACTAATTCATATGTATACTCATATACATATACGTGTATGTTATGTAATGTGCAGCAGCACATTGGATAGATACTGACCAGCATCTCATAAAGTGTTTGTTGACCTTGGTTGCTGTAAACACAATGTCTGTTTTTATGAGACATCACTATTGTCGAGGTGAACCATGACTTGTCATCAAGTTATTTATCAATGAAGACGAAGTCCAGGTCCATACTGTATAGACCTGTCCTAAACCTAGACATGATTTACACCCAAAATGGACCATTTCCAGAGCATCAATAATTAATTTTCCGGACGGAAAATGGTAAACATGTAGTTGTTTACAAGTAATGATATAAAACAACAACAAACAATGATTATGTCAACAAAATACGGAAAGTGTAAAACATTACAGACATTGATTAATCAAAAGCAAGAAAATTTTGCTCTACAATCCTTTTCAAAATGAATACAATAATCATTCAATTAGCTTGAAGTTAACAATTACATGCACAGACAGATAAATAGGATGAAGCCAGCTACAGATCATCATTCTCACACTACAGAAGCAAAATTTCCTGGTAAACAGACATAAATCGATGCTCAGCCAGGACAAAATCAATCACTACTCAAGACTGTTTGAAATACCCATTATAACAATGCTCAATTACATACACAACAAAGGCTTATTCTATCCGTAGAACATACCTACACATCCTATATAGCAGCAAGTATTGTGAAGGTATAAGGAGGTATAAGATCACAGTAAGTTTATACATATATCAGTAACCCAAGTGCTGCCCATGGAGCTCCCAACCATCAATGATTCAATCTGGTAATACAAAGGGCAGTAACTCTTCACATTTTACAGATGGAAAATAAAAAATGACACAGTGAACCCAAGAAATAACTGGTTTAAAGGAAACAGGTGAAGGTTCTGAAAAGACATAGGAAGATATAACCAATTTGAATTTTCATCAAAACTGTAATCTTGCGTGTTTAGTGCTCTAATTTACAACAGAATGGTAAATCAAAATAGTGATAACCGTGCATGGGTAAAAAATCAATGGCTGTCAATGAAAGCCTGCAAATGCATTCTAACTGAACTGTTACCTAACCTGGACAAACGTATTAAACAAACGTAAAACAAGACATGTTTTTAAAACACAATATCCCCTTGACCATAACCTTTGACCTCCTGACCTGAAAATGACCAGGTCCCATAGAGGTTGTCATGAGGAACCAACATTATTATAAAGTTTGATTATTGTAGGTAGAAGTGTTTTGACTTTATAGGCAAGGTTCAAGATTGGTACAAACAGACAGAGAGGCCAAAACCAACATGCCCACCTGCTGATCTGTTGATACGGTAGAGGGGGGCATAAAACCGGGCTGGAGGTAAACCTTTGAGGTGATACATGATGTAATGTATGTGTATTAAAGAACTATAGTATATATACATTGTACATGTAATCAAGTAAGTTAACAATGCCTAACTGTTAACAGTCAATTTCATGGTAATAAATTACCTGGGTTTACATATGGGTCTAGCTTGAACACATTCACTTTTAAGTATGCAAGTTGTAAAATTTACAATAATATAACAAACAAAGAACAAATACAGCAGAAGAGATGTGACCATTACTGTCTAACTTGCAACAATAATGTGTTTTTATCAATAACTTTTTCTTTTGCGAAATTTCCACTATTTGACCAAGTTTTCCCCTATAACAGGACTGGTTTACTACCCACTGTGGAGTTTTGCCACACATTTTATTGACCAATATAACACAAGTCTAAATCAGGTGTTTTACAAGCCACATAGTCTTTTTTTATCACAGTTTACTAAACATGTTTATTTAAACGGATTATAAAACACAAGCTATCAGATAACCCAGTTTATGTTTACTAGATGATGATGACCTAAATCAATGACTTCTTTGTACATGTAATAATGTTTAAACAATCAAAATAATTCAGCTAGTTTTAAGTATTAACACAATTAAATCTTTTTATACTGAGTATGTTTTAGACAGTATGTTTTAGATGGCTGACAGTCTAAAGTAATTTGGGTTTAAAGCCGTTTTTTTTTTTTTAATTCAGTTATATACAGCTAGTCTATTTAATCAGTTTTCCTTGACTATAACCTAACCAGTACTAACTTACCAATCGGCAAATTCTCCACTTACAGAGGAAAATCTACATTGTTGTAAAATTTTCATGGAAGGGTATGACCTCCCGCGACCGGCAATACACAGACTGTCTGTAGTATGAAAAGGTTAAATGGAAGGTCAATAAACTGTCCTTCATTTTGGCTGTAATACTTGGGATATTTGTAACAATACAGTCATGTATATAGTTTAAACAAATTAAAATCTACCTTAATACCTAGATAAGAATATGTACATGAAGCACATTCAGAGTGGTGCATCAATGATGGTCATAGAGAGCTTGTTTAGTATTATCCAGGTATTAGAAAAAGTAGGCATGAGTGTGCTAAATGCAGTGATTTTTTTACCTCTGCATCCTGCGTCCAGGACGCAAAAATATCGGCGTGGACGCATGTTTTCATTCTATGTGCATCTGTGGGATGCATTTAATTTTCCAGTGATGAGTCCTAAATCTGTCAGCTTTTGTTTATAATCAAAGGCTCTTAATTTCCACATCGAGACATAATAATATGTATTACATGTAAATAATGGACTGATGTTATTGATTAGAGCGCCAAGCTACATAGGTAAGATGAATAAAGCATTGGATGGGCAATACTTACACCTATTTGAATCTCAAAATTTGGGGCTCAGACTTTAAACATAGGGACTCAAAGATGTTTAGTCCTGCGAGTCCCAGGACTCAAGGAAATGAAATTGTAAAAAAATCACTGTAAATGTGAGGTGCTAAATGGTGAATGTACGATCAAGTATCTTGTACAGAAACTTGAAGTCATGGTGGGTCTGTACGTGTCATGTTACAAAATGTTGTGTGTAGCTGATGTGGCACTAAAGTCCCAATGTTATAATCAGACTGAAGTCATACATCCTGTGATAATGACATTTTTCTGGCTGAACTGGAGTCACCACATTTATGTTATATACTGTATTTTTCCAGGTATTTAATGAAGAAGAGGAGACATTTCTGTTAGTCATTGTAAGTATAGCATTCCGAGTGAATCATTGCCAATAAACTATGGTTTTGTTCGAAATCCCAGCAGACAAAATGGCAACAAGAATCAATATTACATCAGGCGGTTAATTGTACAGACATACAGGTATGTAACCACTGACTGAGACATGTAACAGCTTTTCAAACACAGATGTTTCTAGAAAAAAAACAGAATGTTTTATGACACACAGCCATATATAAACAGAAAACTCCAAATTTCATAGTCAAACCATTGACTAATTTTTACAGAAATACCATGCAGCCCCATAATTAAAATTACTTGATTTAAATAAAAATTCTATAAAAACAAAAAAGTTTTATGGAATGCTTTGTCCAGAATACAAAAAAATAAACAGCTAGAGAAGTATCGAAGCATAGAAGAAGGATAATAAAGGTGAGAAGTATTGAACATTTACCACAAAGAATAAAATCGATAAATATCAAAAAGCAAACACAAAAGACAAGCTGAATGTTGTTTACTTCAAGTGAAAGGACCTAGTATATAATAGTTTCATACTGTCAGACCTCAATATTGGAAGTTTCAAGTTACTAAATAGACAAACAGAGTGCTTAAAATATGTTTTATGTACAGTCAACCCTGTGAACAAAGGCCACCCTTGATAAATATATTACTTTAAGACCTTTATTGACATGTGGCCTTTATTCTGAGGTATTTTGGTTCTAAATAATCAATGACAGTTTTTAAAAGAATGGCCTTTATTCACAGGGTGGCCTTTAATAAGAGGTTATCGCTAACACAGGTTTGATGTATTATAATTAATGCATACTTAGACAAGACATCACATTGAACAATTAATGAAGCTAAGCTTGTCAAATTATATTTCTAGAAACATATCATTCATGCAAGATTCTGGCCAGTTAAAACATCCATCAACTGTTAGCAAGTAGTAAAACCACAGCAATCAATGAGTCATAAATCAACAAACCTTGAACAGATTTTACAACTTAAAATGAACTCAAAACATCTCTTCAAACATGTTTTAATATATACACAGACTAAAATTTCTATTTATAATGTTATCAACAAGTTGACAGGATGTATGCACTTAATGCAGAGATTTTTTGGTCTGGAATGCACTGACTGACATAGTGGGCATGGGAAATTTATTGAGAAAGTAACAACAATTGTTTACTTGTCAAGACAGTGGTGGGCGATGGGTGGTAACACGCTAGACTACTAAGCGAAAAGTCACGGGTTTGATTCTTGGCCCCGCCTTTCAAATTTCTTAGGTATGCTTTTTCAGTGTCCCCATCCCAACTTAATTAACCAATTTAGCCAAGTATTGTGTCTAGAAAATCACGGGAAAGAGTGCGATGTGATACCTGGTGCTTTACATCAGGTACAATGAAGAACCAGGAAAAACTGTTAAACAAGAGGGCCATGATGGCCCTATAAATGCTCACCAGGAGAAAAGGTCATTTGGAGATTAACATTGTTGAAGTTTTCTATACGAGTCTAAGTAAGATCAAGTGACCCATCTGGGCCGTTTTTTATCCCATGGCCATTATATGAACAGATTTTAAAGAGGTCCATTAGACAAAGCTAGATACCAAATATCTTAGCTTTAGGCCTTGTCACTGGTTTCGGAGAAGATTTTTTTTAATTTTCCTATATAAAATAGAATAAACCCCAGGGCAGGGCCAATTTTGACACTGGGGCCATAATTTGAACAAACTTGGTAGAGGTCCACTAGACAATGCCACATACAAAATATCTAAGCTCTAGGCCTTGCGGTTTCGGAGAAGAAGATTTTTTTAATTTTCCTATATAAGTCTATATAAATCAAGTGACCCTCGGGGCGGGGCCAATTTTGACCCTAGGGCAATAATTTGAACAAACTTGGTAGAGGTCCACTAGACAATGCTACATACCAAATATCTTAGCCCTAGGCCTTGTGGTTTCGGAGAAGAAGATTTTTTAAATTTTCCTATATAAGTCTATATAAATCAAGTGACCCCCGGGGCGGGGCCAATTTTGACCCTAGGGCAATAATTTGAACAAACTTGGTAGAGGTCCACTAGACAATGCTACATACCAAATATCTTAGCTCTAGGCCTTGTGGTTTCGGAGAAGAAGATTTTTTAAATTTTCCTATATAAAATAGAATAAACCCCAGGGCAGGGCCAATTTTGACACCGGGGCCATAATTTCAACAAACTTGGTAGTGGTCCACTAGACAATGCCACATACAAAATATCTAAGCTCTAGGCCTTGCGGTTTCGGAGAAGAAGATTTTTTAAATTTTCCTATATAAGTCTATATAAATCAAGTGACCCTTGGGGCGGGGCCAATTTTGACCCTAGGGCAATAATTTGAACAAACTTGGTAGAGGTCCACTAGACAATGCTACTTACCAAATATCTTAGCCCTAGGCCTTGTGGTTTCGGAGAAGAAGATTTTTTAAATTTTCCTATATAAAATAGAATAAACCCCAGGGCAGGGCCAATTTTGACACCGGGGCCATAATTTCAACAAACTTGGTAGAGGTCCACTAGACAATGCCACATACAAAATATCTAAGCTCTAGGCCTTGCGGTTTCGGAGAAGAAGATTTTTTAAATTTTCCTATATAAGTCTATATAAATCAAGTGACCCCCGGGGCGGGGCCAATTTTGACCCTAGGGCAATAATTTGAACAAACTTGGTAGAGTTCCACTAGACTATGCTACACACCAAATATCAAAGCTCTAGGCATTGTAGTTTTTGACAAGAAGATTTTTTAAATTTCCTATATAAGTCTATGTAAAATCAAGTTACCCCCGGGGCGGAGCCAATTTTGACCCTAGGGGAATAATTTGAACAATCTTTGTAGAGTTCCATTAGACAATGCTACATACCAAATATCTAAGCTCTAGGCCCTGTGGTTTCAGACAAGAAGATTTTTTAAGTTTTTTCAATTTGTTGCCATAGCAACCAGAATTTTTAATGAAATTTAATTTTTTGAACAACTTTGAAAGGGGACCACCCAAGGATCATTCCAGCCAAGTTTGGTTGCAATTGGCATAGGGGTGTAGGAGGAGATGTTGTTTTAAGTAAACATGGACGCCACGTATTCGTAACGACGCACGATGGACGCCGGGCGATCACAAAAGCTCACCCTGAGCACATTCGTGCTCTGGTGAGCTAAAAAGAATAGGGATACAAATGCCACGTTTTCTTTATCTTATATTCCCGCCCTCAGGGCAGCTCTGTAGTGACCATATAATTATGTTGAATAGGCCTTTTAACAACAGTTGAATAAATAAAATTATTACAAGACAGTTTCTTTTTTGGAATGGACTTTTTCAAAAATTAATTCTAAGGAATCCATTGTTGCTTTGTGGATATATCAGAATTCAGAATATGATGTTTGAATCAACAAGGAAGCAATTATACCAGTAGTAAATCAAAGCTCTGAAGGTACTGCTGTTGTTAGGAACTACAAAGCAGTCAAAAGTTGAATTTCTTTGTAGGGTGAGTTTTTGAATCCGAACGATAGTTCGCACATGAATTTCGATGCAGACTTAAGTACTACTAACGCTTTTCTACACCTGCTATGCAGTTGTTAAAGCTGTTCCCGTTCCATGTGCTTTCAGTACTTTGATTTATGATTCCCATCTGATCACAAAAAGTAGATAAGCAAATAGCATAATATCATACAGTCTACATTACCTGCCTCTTTGTATACTCAACTTTTGCAGAAAGTAATAGAAGTTACACGTTATAAGCATTAAATCAATCGATTACAACTTCCCGATGAACCACTTTTTTTAAATATCTGGTTGACACATTTTATCATCGCATCGTCCATGAATTCAATGATGACTTCTATACGTTTACAATAGGAGCTCGGAACCAGACAAATTAGCATATAAAGCACGAGGATTATGACGTCATCCTTCCTTGAAATGTGTGTACTGATAGTAAATATTGTAGTAATCCGAGGGACAGGATTGTTTAGATTTTTTACGACTGTCTAGTATTGCTCGTTTACGATATTGCATAGCCATCTGATTTTGACTTATATGCACGTAATATTTGAATTTGTATTTATGCCATTGAACTGAGAAAAATGGAACTATGTTCGTAGGCGGAAGATTAAATTAATGGAAGCTGTTCGGTATGCAGGTTTTCAATGAAAACTGAGCGATTTCTGAAATATGGTAATAGCTTTATTGTTCGTACCGAACAACAAAAATGTCTATTTCTAGTTAGCTGTACATGATATTGATAAACTCATTGATTGTTGCAGTCCACAGTACCAGTATAAAAACTTAACAAACAGAATTTTAACAGTCTTAGTTGACAAAAAGTGAAAATGACATGGAAAGACATAAAATACAAAGATTAAATATGGGCTTAATTTTCACAATAAAAATTAGCTATATATTATAAAAGGATATAAAATGTATAAACAAGAGGGCCATAACAGCATTTATAATAACTATTAGATGTATATAATATAAATAAGGTGAATAGATGAGGAAAATGTAGATATGAAGTTGACATATTGTAAACATGTACAATCAGGCCAAATTACAGTGTTCTATAATATGCTAAAACACGGCAACACACTTACATAACTTGAGACCTAAAATAATCAAAGGAAAAGACAAGAACAAAAAAAGATAAGTATACAATAAAATAATCACATACATACAATACAAACACTACAAAAAAGCAATAGTAAGGCTTAAATTAAAATTAAGTTTGTTTGCCCTTTACCGACCGACCCCAAAAAATCATGCCGACTCAAAAGATTTTATTGCAAAATCTGGGAGAACTTTTTTTTATATGTGGTAAAATATACATGTACTCAGTGCTTTCAATAAACATTTAAAGTAATGAAGGAAAACAATCATATGTGATAAGGCACAGAGTATACATGTTTATGGCTTATTAAAGCACACAATAAATTGTTATGTGGTAGCGGAATACATAAAATGACTATACTATGCTTCTAGATAAAATTGTAATTTCATGCTAGGTAAAGGTCAAATTCAGAAATAAAATGAAATATTTTTCCTACCTTCCGACCCTCTTCTAAAATTCAGGGTCAGTAAAGGGCAAACAAACATATTTTTAATTTAGGCCTAAAATTTATTCTAGATTACTAGACAATAAGTTGACTAAAACATATATATTTCTACACAACATACACAACACACTGAGTTTAGTATTAATTACAATTTGGGCTGTTCTCATAATTCTACACCATTTTATTGAACTAAACTGGAGGTAAGGAAAATTGGTCACATCAAAGTAGCACTATAACTATACATGGATCTAGTCAGTGAAACTATCATAACAGACTTCGCGAAAGGCAAGAAATCTTCCGGACATTCTCTCTGACAAGCTTGAAAATTCTGTCGGACCAAAAGGAAATCTGTCAAACCGAAAAAAAGTGAATAAGTATAAATGCGTATGCATCAGGTAAATAAGTCGTGGGACAACCGGTCCAAATAGATAAGATTCTTTATCGGACCAACATACAATTTATTGGACAAGACTTACGGTCAGGCGCCTTTCGCAAAGTCTGTTATTTATGGGTAACATTGTGAATTACACCCAACTTGGATAGAACATCGTCAGTAAATGAACATGGACATGTTATATCATTATAAGGACATTTTCAGATGAAAGTAAAAGGACTATATAAGCAGTGCTTTCATTTGACCCTTAAATTGGCTTTTTTCTCTTGAAATTAGCAGAACTAAGTTTTTGGGGTCATTTTGACCCCCAACATTTGAACACTAATTAAGAACCCTGTGTATAACCACCTTGAGTGAAGAGTATCCAAATGAGAATAAAGACAAGAAAGAATGGGAATGATATCTGTATGAAAAAAAATAGTGCTAATCATGTATTAAGTCACCAACTCCCATTATTTATATGATTATTTTGTTCTAAAGCTAAAAGGTGCATGCAATTCAACAAAACGAACTTCAATAAACAATAATATGCTTGAGTAACATGATAACAAACTCAACACAAATAAAAGCATATCAGTCCATACAATGTAAGCCACCAACAAATTTTCACAAAATAATATATAATTTTATTGAACCACACTATTTACTTTCCCATAAATTCATTATTCAAAATATTGGATAAATATCTACTTCGTAAATTATGTAAATATCCCCTTTTCAAGATGCATACTTTGTATCAAGCGTCACTGAATATGATACATATAATCATGCATATAAATTTTAAGCTAAGCAACATAGTTGTAAAGATAATAAAATGATAATGATTTAATGTCAGATGATGAAAAGAACCCAAGAACCAACTTCATTCCAACAATGATTTGATATTAACAATACATTTATCAGTGTCAAAAAGGTATATAGTCCATCCCGTAAACAAAGGCTACCTTTGGGAAAAACGAAGTGTAGCCTTTATTGACAGGTGACCTTTATTTGGATGTCATTTCGTTAAAGAATTTCACTATGAACAGTTTTTAAAAGGATGGCCTTTATATACAGAATGGCCTTGATTTGGAGGTGGCGGCTAACACAGGTTTCACTGTAACTATGCCAACTAAAATAATTCTTGTTCTGGTGGACTTTTTTCTTCCAGTTTGAATAGGAATCAGTATTTTCTTGGTACCCTTAAGATGAATATCAAAATTAATTAAAAAATATGTAGCCAAAGTATAAATCATACTGCTTAATGCATACATAGCATTTTAAAAAATAAAACAAAAACTACAGTAAATAAATAGAAAAACATCTGAGGACTGACACATGGCAAGAAAGAAGTAATTACAACACAACATCAAAACAAGTCTAAAAATCAGATAGAGGATTTTACATGACTAAGATCAAGTTAGCTTATATTGATATTATACATGTACACTAATAATATTACATTAAAATCCACCATCAATGAAGGAGTTACAGTTTAACCAAGAATCGGAATAGTCAGGACAACAAACAATTAACTTGACACATCTATAGACAAGTGTAGTGTTAATATCAACATAACAAGGCAGGGTTTTCATTAATATTCAGTACTAAGATTTTCTTATGAAACTAACAGATTTTGCTGGGGGTCAACGGGCTGTCTACTTGAATATTGTACTTAAAATTTTCAAACTTTGAGGATTGTAACTGATTTCTTTTTGCGATTTTAACCGATGGTTTTCATCGGCAATCAGCTCTTAATGAAAACCCAGAAAAAGGATTAGAAAACTTAGCATAGCAAGAGATATAGTGAAGCTAATTTAAGAAGTGCATCCAACATCCAGAGTAAACAGTCTCTTGTTTTATAATATTAAAACATGGTAGCTTCGTCCTCCATCCAAACATTACTCACCCACGCTAAGTACTTTAATAAGAAATGAATGAACAGAGTATGTTTCATTTAGATAAAAAAAATCAGTACTGATTCAGTGTTCCTTCCAGCTCTGGATTATTAAGGGGTCATTTTTTACCCTCTGCATCAGAATTTGGGGCCAGGGTTTCCATGAGACTTTCAGATCCAAGAGTCAATGACCCTTCAGTAAAAATTTTCAAGGGTCAAAATCAAATTTTCAAGAGTCAAGTTAAATTTTCAGGGGGGAAGGAGGGATTGGAAATTTTAGAGGGTCAATATCGTTTATGGCCATTTAAAACTTTTTTCTGTGTTTTCACTCAGTAAATTGCCAGCTGAAGTTGACGTATTCCGCAAATTATATTCACTTTAAGCCACCATTTCAGTCGGCAAATCATTATTACTACCAGTCTGGGCATTCACTTCGCTGAATATGACGAAAAATAAACAAACTAGTCTAGACGTTTATGTGTATGCAATATAGTAACAATTGTCTACTGATCCACTGGACACGACTAAAAGCCGTATCATGGAGATGAATAAACGGGAAAACGCAGACCCATTGCATCAAAAAGCCAAATAAGTGGAACAAAACATACTCTGGAAGTAACACTGTTGAACATAAGGAATATATATCCATTGTAGTACATACATGGGTGAAAGTTGAAAATTTCGAAAAACCTGAAATCTTAACCTCGGTGCAACGAAACACTAAAACCAGTATGGTCTGGACCTGTGAAAAACGAAAGTTCTGACTCATTCCGGAAGTGTCAGATTACTCCTAAAACTTTCATCCATGTACTACATACTAGCTACATATAAGTATTTTTCATTCAGAATAAAAATTCAGGCTAAGATGTGGTTGACAGAATGTATTTGATCACAATAATTAGCTCCATGTTTTGGTGAGCAAATGAAAACCAAACAAAATGAAGCATGAAACATGTCAACTAAATACTTGGTAGTTAAATGTGCTTCATGATATAATTTCTTATTGCAGCTCAGGTTATGAGCACATTACTGGGTATCTGTTTAAAGATGTGCAGTATACATAAATTTTACTTGGAATGAATTTTTGCAGATTTAGCAATATAAAGTACATTTTTAACCCAAAAAAAGAATAACTTCTTATACGCACTAAACTATTAAACAATAAATAGATATTAATGTATCTATGCCAGATTTATTTGCATATTTTAGCATGCTGAAAAAATACTTTCTATTTAGATACAAAAAATTTCATTCTCCCAATTTCTAAATGCTTATGTATTTGTCAATATTTTGCCTGTCGGGCTTACCCAAGGGAATTTGACATTTCTTACAATTTGATGTCTAAATCCCTACCCTAGAGACAACTGCATTCATCTAAATCCCCACCCAAGAGCCTACTTGGTGTATCAAATGCAACAGCTATTTTCAATGTACCACCATTTAAAACTAAGTGGATACATTACATAATTATAACCTCAACGATCTATGTAGAAAACATCACAGGTAAAGTAAAGCGAAGATGCATGACAGCGTGTTGTATATAATTGTCATCACAGAGTTAACAAGTATATAAAGGATGACGCACATGACAGAGGGGTGCATTAAATCTTGACAGTATAGTGTTAAATACTTTACACTTATTAAATCTCTGAATATTAACATAACAGACATAATTCAAACAGGATATGTATGTACATGTAACTGATTCATACTGTATTATGCATACATTGGTGTAGGAATTGTAATACATGTATAAACATTTCTAAGCAAAATTTTTGTTTCATTATCAAATGTATTAAGTATACCAATAGACAACAATGACTTCATATACAAAAAATTAATGGATATATCTGTCCCACTGGCTGGAAAAGATAATTGATCAGATGGCTTACACAATGACATTGAACTTCTTGTATTGAGATAATTGACAGTCTCATAATCATACTGATAATCATTCCACAAGATCACTACCTTGGAAAGTTTGACATTGGGAGAGTTAGACCAACACTTCAAACAAAAATGTACATGAACAGTTTCTCTAATAATTCTCTAATAAATTATTATAAAGACAGGGCCCTCATTTGACATTCCCCTCCTAGAATAATATACTTTTTTCCCCTATTTTTTTTTTGTTTGCTTCAATGGTTGATATTAAGTTATTAACCTTTGATTAATTGTATATTAATGTATGTAATATATTTAAATACAGCCATTTTAAGCTTAAAATGCTTATTGCAGGGTTATAAGGCAAAAAAATACCCTGAAATTCCCCTTTTCCTCAAAATGACGCGAAATTCCCCTACCTGAAGGCCCCGGGCCCCTTCCCCTAAAGTGCAGCTAGGGCCCTGAAAGAATGAAACAATAAAATCCGGCATAGGTACTTCAATATATGTAAAGCAACTGTGGCTTGGTAGCAATTGTGGATTCAACTTTGTGAAAGTGCAGCATAACAGAGTCAGCTCCTGATTTTATCAAATTTATACATGATCGATATAAAATGCATTGTGCACATGAAATTTAAATGTTAATAAATTTTGATGAAAAACCACTATAACTATTTTGAAAAGTAGATATTAATAAATCTTCAAGTAAAAATGTAACTCTGAACTTAAACTATATCAAATAGTGTAACAACATAGAAAGAGCTAGGCAAAATATATTATTATAGAATTTTATCAAGACATACATTAGATAACTTAAGTAAATAAATAGTATTATTAAAATGAAAGCATAATTACCACAAAAAAAGATTGCTCTTTCTATGTAATTATCACTGTTATAATCTGTCTACATAATACTATATCATATGTTTTTCTAGAAATTAGGTGATGTTACATAATAGAATCAAGCTAGCAAAAAGACCTATCAATGTGGATTTCAAACTTGGATATAATCAGAGCTCAGCCTAATATAGCTTTAACTATGTTATTGCACATATTATACATACCGGAAATACTCTTCAAGCGATACTCAGGTACAGTAAGTCCATATACATAGTCATTAGGCTGTTTCAAGTTTTGTATGTACCCTGTAAGTCATGAAAAGTAACAAAATAAAGAAAATGAAGCAGTGATTTATTCAAAATGTACACTAGTAAGATTATTAGAACAAATTAGAATCCAACACCAATGAGTGTAACTCACTAACTGCATATACCATTACCTGCACTGTATTAGCAATAGAATATGGAAACATTAAGAATTATCACAATACAATCTTTTATATATAGAAATTACAAAATTATGTACAATCAAATTGAAATAAACATCAATGTACATTTATATAATTAAACAGGGCTTGACACTAACTTTTTCATGAGGTAGTCAGCAGGATTACCAGCAAAGAAAATGAGGTAGTCCTTGCAAAATATAGTTAGTCCTCATTCTAATAGATAGACTACATACTTTATAAAGGAAACTCTCTAAAACTAGGTTGTCCCCCAAAAGACTTAAAGAAAGAAAAAAATCAAGTGTACTTTATCAGAATACAAGGCAAGTATGAAAGTCAGTATTGGACAAAGTTAAACAGGTTACATCACATCCGATCATTATTTTTTAATTTACATTTGCACTTGAAGTTATAGAATTCAGGTCACCCAAATATCGGGTAGCCTGATGGGATACCCAGCTTTGAAACCTAGGTAGTCCTTGGAGAAAATAGGTAGTCCTTGGAGAAAATAGGTAGCCTCGGGCTCACGGACCATTGTTAGTGTCGAGCCCTGTTAAAACAGCTGTTTTTGTACGAGCGAGCATTTGGGCGAAACATTGACTCTTTACAATTAGAAGAAAAAAATTATATATTCGTAAAAGAGCAAGATAAAAGTGTATGCATCCTGAATAACAGGCATTTGATCCAAGCATCAACTAATACTATATATTTTTTTTTGCACCAGTATACTATATGGTTGCTTTTCCTTAAGTCGTGGCTTTTCCTTGAGTCATGGGTGAGGAAAACACGTGAATTTTCATGAAAGAACGATCGCACTCAGAAACGTTCTGTCAAGAAACATCACGTTCACGATTCAGTGACAAAATGCGTATGAAACAGAAAATTATCTGCATATACTTGAAAAATTTGATATTTTTGCCTTTAATGTCTACATTTAGTTGTTATTATCGTAATTATCATTTTATGTCCTTTTTTCTTTTAAATGTTCATTGGGAATTTCTCCATGTAGATTTGGGAAAATTGAAGCCTAAATGCTATTGCTACTGGGAAGGGTCCGTTTACCAGATGCAAACTATTAAGGAAAAAATCACTGCCTCAAGCCTCGATAATACTTTTTATTAATACATAGCTTTCTGAGTGAACTGCAATTTAAAGCAAACATCATAGATCTTCAAAGACCCATCGACTATCAAGTCAGTTCTTGACTACTACAAAAATATATTGTCAACAAACGTGGTTTAGATCGGTTGAACTGTGATACGTAGACAACAACGATAGTGATAAAAATTCAAATGGCTGAATTAGTAGATGAACTTTTAGAGGTCAATGGTATTGATACCTGGGAGTGGGAAACATCAAATTACATACAATTTATTTGTCAACTTAATAAAATGAAAGTTCAAAGGTAAATCTTTTTTTACTTACAATTGAAAGCATTGTCAGAAACATCGCTTCCATCAAGACAAATCAATACTTTGCGTTGTCCTTCCTGTGCCATAGTTGCTAAATAACTGCGCGTTATGTACGAAGTTGCAAAATGTGTTTTCGGGCTAGCTTTGTATGAATAGTTTCGAATCTGCTTTTTTCAGGAACCATTGAATGATATTGATCAACATTTTGGAAACCATTTATTTGATTTAAACGATATGATTTCATATACAGTAAATTTGAACATAAACGCGAGTACAACATAAATTCGAATTTGAAGCTAAATAAAAAGGAATGACTCAATTTAAACTGGTTCCCGTTCACTTCCTTTGGTGCACTGAGGTAAGAAACAGGAACCAGTTCACGTCAAATTTGCAGCGGTTTTCTCCCCTTACATAATTATCTATGTCGTGACTGAACCTAAACTGGTTCCCGTTCCATGATGCAGTGCACCAAAGGCTTTGTACACACAAGTCAACGGGAACCAGTTTAGGTAGAATACTGCCCGGGGGATTTCGCGAGACTTTGCATTATCGATGCACATTTCGCGCGTAATTTAAATAATAGATAAAGATTAGGGAACTGGATAGTTATTTTCTGATCTTGGTCGTTGGAACACTTAATTAAGTACCATTTAAATACACACAACGTATACTTAAATGTATTTTGAAATAGAATACCGACCCTTAAAAAAATATATTTAAAAAAAATTATTTTTAAAATCGAGTACTCGATCACGGTCGGTGTGGGAATTTTTTTTTTCACTTATGTAGATTTTTATAATTTTTATTATTATTCGTTGAACTGTCAAAAAACATTAATCACCGGACACAATTGCAACTTTTTGAGTGTTACAACCTGATTTTATATTCTTATAAAATTCATATAAATATGCGATGCCAATAATAAATTTAAAAGTCGTGCCCAATCTGATTCTGGACTACGTGTTTTAAAATTAATTAATGCAAACAGTATAGTTGATCATCAATTGACCAGTATATATCATTGTCTCAATTTCAATACATGCATTGATAAAATCAAGATAAGTAGCCAATTAAGGAGTTGTTATGCAATATTACGTAACACGACCGTCTCACTTCCTGGACCCTTATAAGGGAGAAATATTTTATGGATCATTTCACCGAAGGGGGTCAATATATTCTTTAGCATTTGTGCCTGATACCATATGTTAAATTTACAATATACAGCATAGATCATAATCTTAATTACTCCTAATTTAGTTCTGTGAAGCAGAGACGTATAATACAATTATACGTCTCTGTGTGAAGTCAGATGTTAACGAAAAGAAATTAAGTAACAAAATAATTACTTAAAACGACACTTGACATATATACTGATATCCATTTTGTATATAAGATATATATTCTAATTATAAATAAAGAAAAATATGTTTTAAAGGAATTAATACATATTAGACCGAACTATGCATATATATATTTATACATATGCTTTTTTCAAAAAGAAAATCATTTAAACAATACAAAAATAAATCAAGGCATTAATTGATATTTTCAAGATATGTATCTTTGATATGTTATATGACTATACTGTTACGAATATTCACATAATAACTTCTAGTATCTATATTTTTTATTATGAATAAAGGGTATCCATGAGATATTCAAACTTTAACACTAACATCTCCGCGTACATTATCAGATGTACGGAAATCCCCGATATTTCTCGAATGAACAGCAACCAATGAAATAGCCAAAACGGGTTGACCAATCAAAACGCTGGAAAATTTAGACCGTACCTGTTCCTTTGGTGCACTGCATCATGGAACGGGAACCAGTTTAGACTGAACCATAAGCACTCGATCCCGTGATTTTTATACGTTTATAGACGTTATTTTTCAGTCAAACTCATCAAACAACGCAAGTCTGTCAAAAGGAAAATTTCCAATTTTTCCACTACTGATGTTTATTATACTCAATCATAATATAAATATAAAAAAGCATACTTTTAATATCTTTCTTAATGTGCTTCCAAGGACTTTAAAATACATACATACATACATACATACATACATACATACATACATTTACCTTCTAGCTGTAAGGGTTCTTTAATTTAAGACATATTATATGTATGAATTAATTCAATTTACACATATCACGTATACAGTACATAATCCGACTTTTATTCGGACGTACTCATTTGCTGTTCAGTTATTTGTTTTCTTCCACCGTTTCCCTTTTATTGTTTATTTTCTGTTGGGATATTTTCTAACAACAGACTAATGTGAACATATAGAGGTTTTGCTTTCTGATGTCAGTATTACGTAGACTGCTTGAACTTCATTAAGACAATTATGCCGTAAGTTCTTCGAAAATGTTCTATTGATTGGTCTTGATTATTTGTTAACAATTTATGGACTTCCTACATCTAATATAGGTTTACGTCATAATCTTTATTATCAACACTTACGTTGTCGCCACGAAGAAAACACGTTACTGCAAAACGTTTTTCACTGGAGGTCAATATGTCGCACCAACAGTGCTGGCTTTCATAAAAATCTATGAGATATGAAGGTTATGTACTTAAAAAGTATTTATAAGAATGACGAAGTTTACTATCAATACTTTCCAATGTACATCCCTGATTGAGTAGTTAAAAGCATGGGCACTCGATTCCGTGATTTTTATACGATTACAGACGTTATTTTTCACCAAGGTGTTTTTTATACACTGAATAAGGGAAAAAATGAAGATTTTTCTTTCGACAGATTTGCGTTGTTTGATGGGTGAAATTGAAAAATAACGCCTGTAAACGTATAAAAAGCACGAAATCGAGTGCCTATGGTTAAAAGATCACTGACTAGTAATCACGGGCACTTCATCGCTGTGAGTTCGAGTCCCAACCGGGACCAGACAAACTTCAAATGCAAGGAATCTCTCAAGGGATCTACATCCACTGTTTAAGAAAACTACCCACTGTACCATAATTTCCATAATGACAGAGACCGAATGGACCAGCTAATTTGTTCGTGTTGGAAACCTATTTTTATTCAAATGTTGAGGATTACTAGCTATAGTATCTGTTTGTGAAAAGCATGTAAAATTCAAACCACTACATGCACGGTATGAAACCAACCTTTATCTTATAACATAATCTAATCTCCTGATAAAATGATTTCCAAAAGCAAGGAAATTAATCAATGTTTTATTTACACAATCTTTCAAAATTATAGCTATTGAGAATTCAAGTCAAGTTTATTTTCTTAATACTTGTATACCAAGTAAGCATAGGTTTATAAACAATCGATAAGACTTAATTGTTTGACTATGACTTGTTTCTGATGATGAAACCCCATGTTGTCAGTGCTCTCTAGCGTAGCTGTCGTATTTTAGGTTCACACTTAATTTGGATTGATATGTGATTTTTGATGTTATTATATATCATTATCGTTTACATGAAGACATCCTAAAACCAGTGTTATTGTGTTTTAAATGCTACACAGCTATTTAGGAAAGTGATATGTGCAATGTACCTTTTTTATCATGAATACTTGAAATTGCATGCACATGGCACATATAACCTACAACTAATAATGAATGAATAAGTCTGAAATATTCAGTTGTAAAACTGTTAAAATTTCGTATATAGTAAAAACTGTTATCAAGGATGGAAACTTTGTAAATCTTTAATGTTACTTTTCTCTGTTATTTTTTATAGAGATACATGTATTGAGTTTACAAATTTGCATTTTTGTCAAATTGGTACATTTTGAAAAATGGCAGACACGCTAACTATACGGGTCAAATTTAACCTGGATTTGCGCAAAGAAGTATCATGTAAATGATTTCAATTCATTATGTCGATTTGAAAGCGTGACTATGCAAAAATAAATCGCAACAGTCCGCATTAATTCTTTATTATAAAACAAAATGGACACATGTGTTAAGTTACAATTAAAGTGTTTATATTACAATGTTTCGAAATGATGTGTTTGTTGAAAATAGCTTGCCGAATTCGCAAGTATGATTAGTGTGAATTTTATATATTATCACATAAAAAAGAAAGTACATGTATGCCATTGGTCAGAGGGATTTTTATACTTGTAGATGCACTATATAGGCAATTTTGGTATCAAAATGTGCAAATCTGTATTGGCTACACGATATTGGGTAATTGGAGGCAATGGATGAGGGTTTATTTTCTTCGCTCGTGATGATAAGACCGTAATTCTAACTAAAAGTCATGCTCAATATAAAATGTGCACACTCTTGTTCGTGTTAGTATAGTATAACATCGCGGCAAGCCTATGTAAGACAAAATTATGGATGTATTTATAAACGTATATGATGGATATGTAAACTATAAAAAAACGTGTTTTGAGTACTGTTTATGTGAAAGTAAACAATTTAATGCTCGATGCTTCTGTACGTTTTGCTAATATAAATCTAAGAAAAATTCGGGACCAATACCTGCAATGAGTAGTCACCTGTCTTAATTGGTCATATGGGTCATTGTAATTTACTGACTGTTTAATAAAGATATGACTGTACATATGTGTATCTGTAAACATGATGGTATTATAGATGTTCAGTTTGTTTCAGAACAGTGTGACATATATATGGTGTGACAGTTGCTTAAACGAATACTTTAAGATATTTGTTATTTATTTCATTTTTCCAGGCTTTGCTGCATTTTACATATAATATATTGACACTGGAGATACTAAATGCCACCTTGTAATTTTACATCACGCGTATTTACCTCCCTTTGAAGTTCTTCATTTTTTATTCTCTTTTCAAAGCATTCCCATTTGTAAAATATAAATTTTCGCAATGTATAGATGGCGAATACGACCATGTGCGTGATAGGCAGCCCAACGAACATCAATAAACAGGACAATAAGGCTGCACTTCCTATATCACTCCAACCCAGGTTGAAATAAATCGGCGCATTTCCGGTCACGTGATAAATGATAGAAAATACAACGTAAACCAATCAGTAAGCTGCTGGCTGGTAAACATGAACTATTTGTACTGGGGTTGCAGTGAAAAACACAGTCAGCAACGTATACACTGTATTCAGTAGATGTTTGTTGATGCTGCCGTGTGTATATTCTGAAAACAAAATAAAAAATACATGATAAAAACTAAAGAAGTTCGTCTACCAATACAAGTTAAGGATTTAGTAGCCAACTGCTACATGTTCAGTATCTAGCAAAAACGAATCAACCGGAAAATTAAACTGTATAAACAGTATATTGGCCCTGTGCACTGTACTATAGATTACATATTTGTACCGTATATCATTTTAATTTTACAATACAACCCTTATGGGGCAGCACTTTGAGTGCATCCCCGTTTCTCATTCAAACCGACTCGGAAAGTATTGGAATATGCATCCCGTCCGAAAAGAAAAAATATTCTTTCTGGTACGCGAAAATTCTTTTAAATTAAGAATCAAGCCATATAATGTAACCTTAGATATCATAGATCAATTCGTAGACAGGAAACAACCAATCCATATGCTCGAGTATTGAGATGGAGGTCACTAAGCATACTTGATTAGCAAAAAGACACTGTCCTTGTTGTTGCTTCACTTACCTGCCTCCGAAGAAGCGAAATATACAATGGTGACAAGGATGGAAACAGCATTGTTAACATTGAAAATCACCCAAAGACTCTTCAAGTACCATGTAGTACCTGCATGACACATTGCCTGCAATATTAGAAGGGCTTTCAATGAAAGAGGGCAACATAAATC
This sequence comes from Lutraria lutraria, assembly GCA_964023205.1. Lineage (NCBI taxonomy): Eukaryota > Metazoa > Mollusca > Bivalvia > Venerida > Mactridae > Lutraria > Lutraria lutraria. The sequence continues at coordinate 9,380,077 of OZ026844.1, read as the reverse complement.
ACTTTTCTTAATGTAAGGCATTAATCGGTGTTTCCTAGATGGAAAGAATACAAAAACTCGGCCCTCTTAGCTGCCTCATCATGATCTGAACTAATTAGATAAGGATTTGCAATTTCAATGTATAAGAATGCCTGTACTGTGTTTGCCATATTGGTTGTATTTGTCCATTCCAGCATATTATGCCTGTGCAAAAAAAAAAAAAAAATAATGTTCATCGAAGTAAGTCTGTTCACCATATATATCCGTATATGTACGGCTGACTCAAACATGGGGTAATTAAGTGATCCTTATATAAATGGCGAGTATTATATATATTCAAATTACATACACAGTACACTTACTATCTAGGATATCTTTCCGTCGTAAATGAACGTAGATTGTGATAGTAAAATTCAGGAACACATGGAATGATTATAATAAATACGACCAATTTGTAAGGTAGATAAAATGTTCTGCACCATATTCATAATTGTAGTACACATCCATACTCAACATAGCGAGGAAATAAATAGTCCAAAATGAAGTCCATATTATGTAGAATTTGGGTTCAAAGCACTGCAATATTCAGATAAATAATAGTGACATTTTGTTATAAAACTAGTTGAACCAATTCTGCATTTTTATCATGAATAATACTGGCAGAAGTTCATATGATCAACTGGAAGAGTCAGCTCGTATATACTGGATAACGGCAATTTGAACTTCTTTAAAAACTTTAAGTGTATTTAATTACGACCATTGATGCCGCTTTTAAATCTCAGTCCCCAGCTTCAAACACTCTGATTTTAACGAACCGACTATCCTAATTTTTGTTGTTCGGTACGAACAATAATGTTATATTACCGTATTTCAAAAATCGCTCAGTTTTCACTTTTTCTGCATACCGAACAGCTTCCATTAACCTAGCTTCCGTGCATTTAAGTCAAAATTATATGGCTATGCAATATCGTGAACGAGCAATACAATAAACTAATTTTAACCGAAAACGATTAACTGATTTATAACGTAGTGTTACGGGTAGGTAACTTCTTCTTCTAGTAAATTCCACCACTAATATTGGTGTTCAAGCAACTTATGCCTTGGAATACACTAATCCATGGAATAGAGAATATCCAATGTAAAATATATACGCCGCGAGTAGCCAAGATTATGATTTTAAAAGCACTGATAAATAAGAACAGGGATGCTATATTACATAGCATCCCTGATAAGACTTAGTATTATTAGGTTCACATCATAAATTTAGAACTGTTACCAGTTGTATGTACATTATCTTAGAAGTACAACTTTATAAATGCCCAATTATCATAAGTGGTCTATAAGTTATACTAATGTTGCTATGTATAGGGGTTAGCATAAACTTGGCATAAAGAGTTATTGTAGGAGGATTCATTGTCCTTGCTTGGTGTAGTTTGTAGCAGTATGCCTGTGTGGCCCTCAATAGAGATCAATTAAGTCTCTTGTGCAGTTCTCTGAATCATGACCTTCACAGGCGGTCTCTCTTCGATTCTCCCTTATGTACCTGTGGATCCATAGAAACAGCCGAACACTTAAATTACTTATGAGATGTCCGAACTATACCAACCCTCGAGCAACTTCTTTTGCCAACACCAAATGTCCATTTATCCTATCAAACCTCTTGAACGGCTCTGAAAGACTCTCCGACGAAGAAAACGAATCTTTGTTTCTTGACGTCCAGCGTTACATTATAGCAACAAAACGATTTGAGTTGGCCGATCTCCCTGTTCCTGACTGACCGCGTGCCGTGAACATGAAACCACCATTTTTAGTATTTCTTTCTCAAACAATCTGTTTTCAAACATCTCACATTATTTTACAGTTATGAATTATTAAATATCTATCACTGACCATGTATTTTTCATGACTCATAGCTTTCTTTTACATAGAGGGGAATTTATATAAGTTATCCTTTTCCAAACCAAAATATCCTATCTTAGTAACTATCACAATTCATGTATGTATGTGTGTATGTATTACGAAATGAAAAAGTTAAGATGGGGGCCATGTTTTCCGAGCAACAAATTTTGTGATAAAAAATATATTTAATTTTTTACCTATCTTTAACCAGGAATAAATGCATAAGAACAAAACGGATTTCTATATTTTATTACATATTCTAAAACTACAGAACGTTAGCTTTAATATGATATCTAAATTATTAATATCCAATAAGAAAAAAAAGTTAATATGGGGGGAGCATGTTTTCCTTTAATTTTACACTAAAATCTAAAGGGCGCCATGTCATCAGTTTATACCTGCCCGTTCCCGTTGACTTGGAACGGGAACCAGTTTACTCAAACTCTACCCTGAGTTGTCGTTCGTTAGGTTGGGAAACAAACAATAATTTTCTGTAATAGATACAAACTGGTTCTGATAGACAGAGAGAACGAGTTTAATATCATTACACGAACCATGCTCAGAAAAGGTAACGGATCTATGAGAAACATGCAGTTTTTATTGTCATTCCAAAAAAATACTAAAAATATAAGAAAATGTTAGTGTATACATGTTTTCGGACGATTAAAATATTCGGATACCTCCACTTATGGAATTTGAATGGTCTGACTGACCACTTTAAATTCTACGAGTATCAATATTGTACTGTAATTAAACAATTAATATATTAATAAGTGGAAGGACTACTGAAACTCTACAAAATTAAGGAAGATCAGGGTTTTTTCTCGGTATTTTGGGAATATGACCCATACCCTTGGGATTGGGAATTTTCGCGGTGTTTTAATCAAAATTGGGAAAAAATGCATAACTACAATTTTTGCAATGTTCAACTTATTCTACTTATTTACACATAAAACAGTAGCAGAATAAGGTTTTTTTTTTGGGGGGGGGATTGGGAATTTTTTTCTGTGAATTGGGAAAAAAAGATACTATTTTCCATTGGGAATATGACCGAATCTCGGCTATAAAATCGCCCCAAAAAAATCCCTGAAGATAAGTTAATAGTGTCGAGCACTGAGTCTTGACCTGTTTACCAATTCAATTGCAACATAGGTATTTATTTAAATGATTTATTGTGTTTATAAACTAATGAACATTGAAATACATTCTACATTTTATTTTTGCGTTTGGTAATATGCTGGCTTTACATGCATTGAAATAAATAGAAAACATATTAATATTCAATTAAATCATAACAATCAATATTCATTAAAATGTTGATCCATTTCTAAGAATGCTAATTTTTAATACTTTTGACATGCAGAAGGAACAGCTATATAAATGTATTTGGGTGGTTTTCAAAATAAGTTTTTTCTTTTGCTGTCTCTAACTTGACCTAATTGAAGTTTAAAGAAGACATTTATAGCAGTAAATAAGCCAATCATTCCACTGATTAAGTATGTAAAGTTTCAACTGGAAAGGTCAAACCGTTAAAAAGTTATGTAGTAAAATGTAGCTAAATTTGTCCCAAGTGCACCCAAAAAAGTGTGACATTTTGTACAGTAGCTTAACTTTAAATGTGTTTTATTTCATGACCAGCCAATCCATATTCATAATTCACACTTTATCCTCGTGTTCAACCATTTAGACACATGTATGAAACCAAAGTTGTGATAGTGATTTGCCTGATATTTTAGCAGAAAATCAACATCTCATGACCTCACCCATCAGAAAAAAATGTAACAAAAAATACTATTTTTTACTTTTGAACTCTACATCTTCAATGTGGCTCTACTCTTCTTCACTTGTAATGTTCTCATATGTTGCTTAAGGTCCTACTTTCATAAATTGTCTTAGTTTTATATGTAAGTACAATCCTTTTTCTAGTAATCCAACTTATTGATAGCCATCCCAAAATGTCCCCAGTGCACCCTTATGGTTGTTTGGTACCATATTTCTACCATTTCATCAACTGGTTCAGCATTTTTTACTATTAATCTAACAAGAAGTTAACAAGGGATGCAAAAATAGTTTTCACCCATTTACAAATATATGTATGAAGGCCCTGCATGACTTTAAGTAATGTCCCCAGTGCACCCTATTTACGACAAGCATCAATAGTGCATCACTAGTCACAGATGCCTACTATATTACATCCTATTAGTGTTATGTACCTAACACCAAGACATTTGGCAGCAATTAGAACCAATAAGAACAGATCCTACTAAGAACTGGTAAGTATTTCATATGATATTACATTAAAATTTCTTTTTTTAAAACAAAAGGTTTGAAATTTTCTACTTAATCAAAAGAGAATTTATTTGAATCATTTTAATTTTATATTTCATTGAATGTATCATTGAAAAAAAACTTCTATGAAATCAAATTCTTTGATAAATACTCAAATAATTGCCTTTAGAAATAAGTAGTAATTTGGTGCACTGGGGACACCAGAATTGTGTAATGATGTCAGATATTGATTTTATGCAGAAATGAGGAAGAATTCAGAAATAATGCTGGTCTCAAATTTTCCAAGTTGGACAAGAAGAAAGACTGAGCTTGCTGATTAAAAGAAGAACAAAAACTATTTAGAATCACAGACAGCAAATTGGAACCTCCTTGCAGCAGTCTTTTGAAAAATATATGGATGCCCTTGACCCTTATGGCAAATTTACTGACCACGACATGTGTTTATTCAAGAATTAGCACCATGACATTTTACTATAAAGATGCATTCCCATGATGAAAATGTCCTGATCACTTCTATAGTTACAAACTCCTGCTATACTTAAATATTAGTTGGCTACCTTCCTGATAATCAACATTGTGTCAGTATTGAGTCTAAATTTCAGTGAGTTTTACATTTACTTAACGTCATACCATTTTTAGTTTATAAATACTAGATCATTTTAGTTCATTTGTGAAACCTGCAACTTTTGCTTACATTAATTACTCTTGTGTCAATTTCCTCTATACAACAAGTACTAAGTAATACAAAAGAATGTCAAGAACACAGCCCATTGAAGATGTTCTGGCTTGAACTCACATCGTTTGGATCATAGGAAGGATACTGCACACCAAAGGCACAGAGTATCTCCATTCAAGGCTTTGAAAAAAGATCCTTTATTGAATTTAGCAGCAGATGGTAGAAAAAAATGAATGAGTTTTATTTATATCATCAATACTATAGATTATTAACATAACTGTCACTTTTGAAGATGTCTAATCCTTGGTTGTTTATTATGATTCTCAGGTTCTTGAAGTAGATGATGATATGAGGTTACTTTTTTAATGCAAGTGCTATTAAAAGGATTTACACTTTGCTGTTAAAAGGAGTTATTTCTTGGCAACTGCAGCATGACATTAAAAAAATTGTCTAGTCAAGAGTTACTTCCGACCAGGGGAATAAAACACCAATTCAATGAAAATGAACTCAACATTTAACATTGCGGTTAAATTGGTTAAGTTTATTAGGTAGAAATCCTGATTAAACTAAAAATCACTTTTGATGTTTCATAACATGATACATGTAGAATCTTATAAGTTATTTAATCTGAAAATGCTTATAATGTTATTGTCAAATGTTAGCAAGTTAAAATTCATGTAATCATTTGTCCCTGTGCACCCTTAAACATTGCTAAATAAATGTCTATTATTTTATGACCCATGTTTTGAGGTTCTGTATTCATTTTTTCAAAACTGACATGAGATAAATTACTGTACTGATACATAGTTTCAGTTAACTTTCTCCTTTCAGTCATTACCTACTTATCATGGTATTCATATAGTCAGCTGACTTTTCACATTTTCATGTCCAAAATATCACTAAACTTGGTATAATTGTTTATTGTGCATTATATTATGTTTCATGCAGACAGAGTTAATAAACTTATATCTAATAATTTAAAACTTGTCAAATTTGTTTATTGCACAGAGTTGCAGAATTTGTCCCCAGTGCACCCAAATTCTTAAAGATATTGGTACTTATGGAAAAGAAAAATTATCAGGTTTTAGTTGCTCAACCCCCTTAATATTTTACACAGTGTTCATAGACATGTAACCTTTGATAAAAATGGAATATTTACATACATTCAAGCAATGATTATCTTCTTATAAAAACTTTGAGGGGTATCAATGAATTTTTGTGCATGAAATTTTAATAAAAATGACATTTTTTCCAAAATGTTCATTAGAAAGTTGAAAATAATGGACAAAATCATTAACATACATCCATTCACTATAACAATAATGAGAAAATTCCATCTACTACTGTATTTATTGTGTTTATGTATCATCTTTTGGTTATTGGTATCATGCAAATATTTCTACATATTTTTTAATTAAATTGAAAAAAAATTGACCTGTACATTATTTAACATTCAAACAGATGATTTTCTATGGTTTGAGGTATTGGCTTTCAGGTAAAGTATGTGACATTCTTGTAAAAAGGGTTTGAATTTTCAACCCCTATGTCACACTTTTACTTCATTTTTTTGAAAACCACCCATTTGAATTGTGGTCTGGTTGTTTACCCTTTTTATTGTTACATTATTTTTGTCAGATTCATTAAATTGTTAATGAATTATTGTGAGTGTATGCAATTTATTTTAAATACTTTTAATGGAATAATTCAGATTTAATGTATCTTGCTTGGATGTCAGGTAAATTAAATCAAGTTTCATCAATATATAGATTTAAAAACTAAAGCATAATTATATACTAAAATAAAGCCATTGTATAAAGTGCATTGCAAGTAATTTGAATTAGATATATTACATTTGATTGGTTTTCTATAAACCAATATGGCGCGTAATTTACACATTTTTGAACAACGATAACATTTTACGTTATTTTAGCGATTTTAACCAAGCCAGATACGTTAAGGCTATGAAATATTTGTTAATATATCGACCAATATGATGGATCTTAAATTAAACAAAAACTATTTTTTCTTTCAATATTTATAATATAATTTGTAAAGTTTCTTGAAAGTATTGCAAAAAATGATGCCGAATTAAGTAAATATAATTTTTAGTTGGTAGTCTGAACAAAGTTTCAGAAGTCGGGTAACACAGACTTTAGAATATGTTGTTATAAGATAACTATGCACTTTTAATAATAACAAAGTGGTTTTAACAAAACAGTTTCTCATTATTAATAATTATATTTGATACCATTTTGCAGAATAAATATTTTTGACATATGTAGTGAATATTTCACAGTAAAATAAAATTACTAAAAACAAACACATCCAATACAAAGTCAAACCAAATTAATTAATAAAACATGTTAAATACATAAAGAACCAAATTACATTTTATGTTCCCCAAGTTTAGGCAAAATGTAAGATTTTTCCGTAAGACAAAGTAGATGTTAATTGGCATCGAACCTTTGGCGAGTGGCTTCATTTTTAAACTAGAAGTTTACTCTCAATTTCTCTTTATCTCTACACGTGTGTGTAAAGTGCTTACGAGGTCATAAATCACGAGTGTTATGACTTCCTTACAGCGTTGTTTGAGTTAGCCAAATAAGAAGGTTGTAACGATCTCGTAAAAATCCTGTTCACAATATCATAATCGCTTCGACGTTGTAGTGTTTGAGTTAGTCACCCTGGGCACTAAGACAATCAGACAAGTTTTTTTTACATTACTTTGCATTCGGTCTAGTATTAAATCTTGGAAAACCACTGGAATGAATCAGTTCTAACTGGACTGAATAGAAAATACACTTTTTTTCAATTTGGCCAATGTTGCTCATATTTTTAGATTGTTTGATCTATTGCAATCAGCAATGATCATGTCGCACAGACTGTCATTTTGACAATTTGAGATGTACAAGGTATCAATTAAGTTCATGAGAATGTAATTTAAACAAAAATCAAAATGTCAAACTTAGTAATCTGACGTGACAAAAGAGAACATTGAAGATAAATCAGGGAAATAAACATGTGCATTTACTCAAATAAAGAAGCCAATTTACAGAGGCAGCAGATGTGGTGATCACTGCCCCAATATTTCGGCAAAAAAGAAATTTTGGCAAAAGTTTTATTTGAATATTCATTAAATCATAAATCTTTAAAATTTCACAAATTCATTGTCAATATTACATCTAAATGACAGTACAGCGAGGTGTAACTGTGATGACGACAGTCGCATCGGGTCGGTAATCAGCTACCGGGTAATTGAATTCAACGGTGCGTAATTAATGCAGGTGACAACCAATTAACATATCATTTCAGAAAATGCCAATTATAGGGAAGGTGTGCATATTTACATGTATATTTATCCCAAGTGCATGTGTGTATATATGAGATATAATGCAAAATATAATGTAGCTGGATAAGGCCCTGCGGTCATCTTTGATTACCTATATTAGTAGTTTTAAAAGGACAAATTGATGTATCATTAATCTTTTTTCCCATTCTTAGTCTGATTGTTCTGAATGGATTAGTAGTTAAACTTTTTTTGCAAGAATCCATTTCAAACTTCTCAGTGACTCATATACATGTACAATATATGTGTCTAATGGTAATCATGACCCTCTTATCACAAGTTTGCTATGTATATACATGCTCAGGACCTTGTAGTGATACTAGAGGGTATGTACTTGCATATATTATTCTTCTTCTATACTTTCAGTCATGTGACCATAGTTATGCAAAGTCACATATTCAGGAGTTTTAGTGTTGTACATTTTACATTTAAACGAACTGTGTTTGTGAATTTCGCTGCCATGGCAACAGATGCTACTCCACGTCACGTTGTAGGTGTTTGTCAGATGACATGTACATCAGATAAAAAAGCTTATTCTGAGAGAGCGCATGGATTAATAAAAAGATGTAAAGCATTAGGAGCCCAGGTAAGTGACTACATTTGATGATTATGCAAATGCATGGTGTTCATTGCAGGTTAAAACAAGCGTATATTTACATTATGTAATAGATTTTGACAGATCTTTTCTGGGCCCACAGTCTGATGAAAAAAGGATTGTTACCAGATTACCGATGTAAATGAAAGTATGACATTGTGATATATTACATCATGATTTCTGCATCTGGCTGTAGTATTGCCTTGGATACAATCCATCTCTGTTTTTGTCAGTGAATTAAGGACCTTTCTAAATCTTTTTATAACGTAGATAATGCAAATGGAACCATTTTGTAGGAAAATATCCTTCCAGTAAAACTTTGTTATTTTGACAAAGCAAAAGGAATTAGGAAACACTTGTGGTAAACCGAGTACAAGAAATATGTGAATTCTTATCATTTGTGGAAAACTGAAGTTTTTGCGTGGTGTCTTTAGTGATATAAGATACTAGGAATCCGGACAAAAGCTCCCCCGGACAAAAGCTCCCATGTTCATTTTGATAGGGGCGGACAAAAGCTCTCCCATTGTTTTACTACCCCGGATAATCGCTCTGTTATTTTTGCACCCGGACAAAAGCCCCCCCAGACAGAAACTCACAGTTGATCATGTTATTCAGTCAATAAATATAAAATGAATGTATCCAGATTATTTTGGACTACTTAAGACCTGAATCTAGATTATACTCTAATTAATTTTGTTTGTTACACGTTAAATGAATGATAATTATATCAGCATACTGATTGATATTTGTTATGCTTGTTATTAAATCAAAATGTTAACAAGACCATCTGTATTTTCGTTGGTGAGAATATTTTTAATGCTTTGAAACTTCGGCAGAAATTTTCTTGTCCAGGGGAGCTTTAGTCCGGGGTGCAAAAATAACGGGAGAGCGATTGTCCGGGGTAGTAAAACAATGGGAGAGCTTTTGTCCGCCCCTATCAAAATGAACAGGGGAGCTTTTGTCCTACATTCAAGATACTACTGTATGTTGAATGCTTAAAATATGGATGTTTATCACTTACACTTGGTTCAGGGCTTTAGCAATTGTGTTTGAGGCATTGAGATAATCATGCTTGTAATATAGTCTAGTAAATAAAAGTGTAACCAAGAACAAGATAAGTTGAGTGCTTTTAACATTGATGTTAATTTATCAGAGTTTTGCTGTATATTGGTATAATAAATAAAGGCTTTGAAACTTTACTAAATAAATACTTGTAATTTGAGATTTTTAAAAATTTCAGATGGTATTTTTGCCGGAAGCTTGTGACTATATTGCTAACACTAAACAAGAGAGTATTGAAATGGCTGAGAGTTTATCTGGCGAGACTATGTCACAGTATAGAGATTTAGCCAAAAAATTATCAATCTGGATTTCTATTGGAGGATTTCATCAAAGGGTAATCTATAATTATTTAAATAAATTAGAATAAAGAAGTGTTTGTTAAGTTTGACAGCTGTATAATCATTACCGGTAACTAAGGACTGACTACATTCTTACCAGTACTAATGTAATAGGAGGAGGAAAATAATGTACCAGATGTGGGGTTTGAACCTGCAAACTCTTGCACCTGTAACTTCTTGCTTGCAAGTCAGATGCTCTACCAACTGAGCTAATTGGGCTGGTGAATATCCCAGCAAATTCATTATACAATATACCACACTGCTACATTCCTCTGTCCTTTTTATTAAAAGTAATCATGATAACCACAGGCTCTTCTGACTAACCCAGCCTTTGCTTCATCCTAGCTCTAGGATCTCAAGGCTAGTCTCAAACACATGGCTACAAATGTAATAGGAGGAGGAAAATAAAGTACCTGATGCGGGGCTCGAACCCATGACTAAGCCAATTTGTAATACAATATACTACACCCTACACTAACTTACCCTTCCTTAAGGAGCCGGCAACATTCTCGTGAAGTTTTCATAGAAGGGTATGACCTGCTAAAAACTGGATTCAAAGCCAGGTGACTCGGTTACAAATCCAGCACACTAACCTCTGAACCATGGTCACATCCTGTTGAAATTTGTTCTGTAGTACGTTTGATTTCTGTGTCTATGAAAAGAGATACAGTACAACCTCTGTAGAGCAACACCCTGTGGGAGCTGCAAATATTGGTTGTTGTTTAGAGGTTGTTGGTCTACAAAGGTTAAATGTGTAGTAATTATCAGCTTAGGGAAATTTTGAAAGTGTTGTTATAGAGAGGTTATTGCTCTACAGAGGGCCGCTCTAGAGAGGTTGTACTGTACTTTGCTTTAGAGTCCTAATGTTCTGTTATTTAGTCTTCAGATTCTGGTGTGGAGAAACTGTTGAATACACATGTGATGCTGGATAATGATGGTGAAATACGAGGTACTTACTGTAAGACCCATATGTTTGATCTGGATATACCTGGGAAAATACGACTTTGTGAAAGTGATTACACTGTTCCTGGAAACGAGATTACCCCACCCATCAATACACCGTTTGGAAACGTCGGACTTGGTATTGTAAGTTGGATCGTTATGTGTTGTGATTGACTTTTTTTCAGTACAGTAAGAACTGCATTGTTCTTGGCATCTGTCATTCATGATGAACATGTCTTGTGTGGCTGTAAAGAGTACTAGAGACCAATTTTAGATCGGCATTGCAGTCCTGGCGTATGAAAATGGGTGCCTCTTGTTCTTCAAGATATGTGCGATTTTGGCTGGTTTTCTTGTTGGCCCCTTTCACTACTTTTTTGTAGTCATAGGAAAATAAAACTAAAAAAACAATAAAAGACAATGCAAGTAAATATTGCTCTCCAAATATTTACTGGTATATCGTACAGGTTTGGTTACTGTTGCAGATTTGGGTGTGCTATTTATTGATGTTTTTGTCTTCAAATTAACCTATGGCTTCAAGCAGCGATGATTATAAGTGTGACCATTTATAATTGTTGATTAAAATGTTCCTCCAATAAACTGGAGAATAACAAATCAATCAGCTTTGGAATCCTGAATTAAACAATTTCAACAAAGCAATTTCTCTAAAAACAATTTTCTCATTTTTCCTGAATACTTAAAGTTTTGGTTATGGCTGAAAAATAAAAATACAAATGTAAGTTTTTTAGAGTACTCTGACACTGAATTTTAGCACTGTGTAGGTAGGTAGGCATTTTTTTTACCTTATGACAATGGTAAAAAGAAATGCCCCCAAATAAATTATTTTATTTATTCGCTAGGATTTTCTTGAGTTGGTAGGAGCACTCCAAACAAACTTACTTCTATTTTCAGTCTAAGTGTGGTCACAAAAATGTAAAATTATTGGAGAAAACATGTTACCACGTGTATTTTCAGATTTGACATTTCTGACTTTGTCCTGACATTATTCTGGCATTATTCTTAATCTAACATTGTTCTGACATTATTCTTACATTGTTCTTAATCTTACATTGTTCTGACATTATCCTGACATTGTTCTGACATTATTTCCAGGGGACACAATTACACAATATAGCTTGTGTTGTACATTATTTATTTACAGTGTTATGATATGAGATTTCCTGAAATGTCATCTGCTCTGAGAAATCTTGGTGCTGATGTGCTAACTTTTCCGTCTGCTTTCACTGTTCCAACTGGAATGGCTCACTGGCATGTGAGTAAATGTTACTGTACTTCCTGTTTGTGTAACATGAACTGTAATAATAGTTCTTAATCAATTAAATGATATTTTCTGCTTTTATGAACTTAATCAATAAAGCTGATTATTTTTAAAAAATTATTCTTTTTGGAAACTGAATGATAGTTTATCTTTTCATAGCTGTCACTTGCTTGGCGTGCATGTATTTTGTTGCAGACCTAATTACTACATTTGTCTACCTCTGCCATGCAATTGTTAAACTAGTTCCTATTTTATGTTGCAGTGCAGTCTATGTAAGTTCAGTTTCCATGAGTATTTTCAGTACTTTGATTAATGATTATTGTTTATTCTCGTTATTCTTTTGTTGAACATTGTGAACATTTTAGCTAACCTTTTGTTGATCATAGACTCAGGTAGATCATAAATAGTGCTGTTTTAGAATTGTGACACTGATGTGTTTATTTCATGTTTGTTCCAGGTATTGTTGCGGAATCGTGCCATAGAAACTCAGTGTTTTGTTGTTGCTGCTGCACAGACTGGTAAACATAATGAGAAGAGGTCATCCTATGGACATAGCATGGTAAAAGATATTAATTATGCATCCTTCGAAGAAAAGGGAGTATATTGCCCTATAACCAAATGTTGTTCTGGCAATAACTAGAGAACTATTTGGCCTAAGCTTCTCAGATTTGGTGGATTTGATTTTGAGGTCAGTAGGTCAAAGGTCAAGGTCATGCTATCCAGTTGACCATAAGGGTCATGCGTGTTTCACAAACACCTCTTGTTGATAATTATATTAGAAATTAGGGCTGTGGAACGTTGGGAAGGTGGCGATCCAATCCAATCCATGATTCAACACTTACGATCCACAATTCGAATCACAAATCTTTTGTTATCAAGTAACCCATCTAAAACTTCAAAATTGCTTTCCTGAAGACAGCTAATTTTTTATTGATAATGAAGTAAATCAATATAAATTGTTATATGGCTTCAATTTATACGTAATTCCTTCCAGTTAATTGATTTACCAGCATCATTATTTAAAGAACCGGTTGGACCTCTTGGCCATGATGAGACAATATTTATTCAGAGAATAGGAATTTTTAATAACAAAGAATACACTTTTAATTTGTTAAAAAACAAGATCACGAACCACGAATCTTAGTAATGACGATTATTCATACTCGATTATTCAATCTGATTCGTGAACACTTGAGTACTTGGATACTCGCCACAGCCCTATTAGAAATGTTGAATTTTGTACGTTTTCTATGCCTCAACATAGTCAGATTAGCTGTGTTGTGGCCAAATTAGTTTATCTTGGTTTCTACTGTCTTTATTGTTTCAATCTATAACTAAGAAAGCAGTTTGGTCTAGTTTAATGCATTCAACACTCGTAATTCTTTGGAGTTTTTTAAATCTGTCACTACTAAACTCAAGGCCAGGGCTAATGCATCACTTACTATATGTAATATAATCTGAGTATTTGTGGACGGATTGCATTAAAAATGTCACAGCAGAAGTAAAATCTACAAAATCACGTAATGGCGCCAATTTCGTAAATTTTACTTTGCTATGATATATTTCATATGTTTTATATATTTATTTATTTATTTTCTACCAGGTAAGTATGATTTGTTGAATTACATTGAAATAATTTGTATTCCAAATTTGAATGAAATCTGTCCATGAATACTTAAATTGTATTACCTGTATAAGTAAGTGATGTGTTAGTTCTGGCCTTGAGTGTATGTTAATAATGTCCTAATTTAAAAGAACTTATCGCAAACTGAAAATTGTCGTTTGATAGTTGTAAATAAGATATAGTCTATGTTACAATGCATTCATATTGGAAAACATTTATACTCTTAACGTCATGTAGGTACATGTAATAAAAGGTTGAAATTTCATCTGAAGCTAAAAAATCATATGTAGACTATTAAGTGTTAATTCCAATCGGTTGCACATTTCTACGTTGTACATTTCTTACTGCGGTGAAGAGACTCACAATACATGGAATCCTGTTATTTACGACAGTAGATTGTGGATCCATGGGGGACTGTGCTGGCTGAATGCGGAGAGGGTGAAGGTGTTTGTGTGGCTGAGATAGATCTTCAGTACCTCAATAAAGTGAGAACACAGATGCCAGTAATCAACCATAAACGTTCAGACTTGTACGGTGAACTAACACTTCATACAACTGGTATATACTTCTGTATTCTTTTATTATATCTTACAGATAATAACTTTGTCCTTTTCTCAAGTAAATCAAAACAGAATAATAATAATGAGCTCCATTTTTACCATTTTGAGAAAAAGACCAACAGAGTAGGTTGAAAAAACATGGAGAACACAATGTGATTGAAAAACTTTTAACTTTGACTCCAGTGACTAAAACTAGGGCACGAGAAGATAGCACTCTCTGAGACGATTCCAATGATGTAAAAATCTCAAAATCCTCAAAATGGTATAGCTCACTAAAAGATTCAGGTGACGAATTGTTGTTTTCAGTACATTATTCTGTTGTATGCTTGCATAATAAAATGTAATTTTGATAATTTAATTCATCTTTTTGCCTGTAGTTCATCTATATGATCTATGTAAATTTTCAAAAAATTTCGAGGTTATAAAACTTTCTGTCAGTCTCCGAGCTCTTATATCTTGTCTTTTGATATTTCTAAATGAACCATGTTCAGACAGTATTGACTTTATTCATTCCTTGATCTGAGCATGTATTTAAACATTAATCAGCTCTATCTTTTTAACCATAAT
This sequence comes from Lutraria lutraria, assembly GCA_964023205.1. Taxonomy (NCBI): domain Eukaryota; kingdom Metazoa; phylum Mollusca; class Bivalvia; order Venerida; family Mactridae; genus Lutraria; species Lutraria lutraria. The sequence goes on along the minus strand of OZ026844.1, from coordinate 9,364,924 downwards.
ACTTTGAGAATGGAATTGAGTTTGGAGGCTGATATAAAGTTGTATAACCACTAGGCCTGGTTTATCTCTAGCATTTAGTCTGGTCTGATGACTCCTGAAGTTTTACTGTATTTGATTGACTGGTATTTTATTATGGTACTGGTATAAAGTGCAATCTCTCCGAAGCCACACCCTTTGGGAGTAGCAAAATTATGTTGTTTTTGAGACGTTAAATTAATACATTTTTGTAGTTAAATTGTGCAGTGGGAAAAAATCATACTGTTGTTGAAGTGAGGTTGTTGCTCAAAAGAGAGCTGCCCTTGAGAGGTTGTACTGTATTTACTTACTGCATATTCATGATTTCAGCTCCAAGCATTGATTCACAGAGAGATTATGAATTTGGACATTGTAAGATTAATTCTAAACAAGTCTTCTACAGGACTGCTTTATCTTATGCCTTCGTGAACCTCAAGCCAGTGAAAGCAGGACATATCCTTGCTGATTAATTTGTTCAACTTTTTATGCCCCCGTATCGCTAGAATGAGGCTTATAGTTTTTGGCCTGTATGTCTGTACCAAACTTTAATCTTGCTTATAAAATCAAAATGCTTCCACCTACAATCAAGATTGTCTGGGCTGTACCTTCTGTTTGCATTCAAGGATTTTGAAATAAATTGGTATAAAAGTTAACTTCAATGAGATAATGTGTTATGAACATCACCCATATTCGTAGTTCAAAGGTCAAGGTCACAAGCTTTCTTGACAGTGGGCTCGACATGTTGCCCTTGGGCATCTAGTTCATATCAACACTAAAACATGTAATAATGCTGAAATAGGTCAGTGCACACTCAGTAACATTTGTAGCTCTGTGGTTAGAGTGTTGGTCTTCTGATCAAGAGGACATGAGTTCGAACCCAAGACAAGATTCACAGTCAGTGACAAATTTGACTGAAGATATTATGTCTTATGTTAAATTTTCTTCCACCTCTGATTTATGTGTGGTAGCTTGACTGTAGCTCGTGAATAGAATGTGGTTAGTTCAGGTTAAGGCCTAAAATTTAATAAAGTCCAGGGAAGCTAGATAACTGCCTGCCTTAATATAATTGAAATAATGTTGAAAGGGTCTGTGCATTTGAATCATGGACTTCAGATTGAGATAATATTCCTTAACTTAAATCAAATGTATTGGTAGCTTCATTAAGAAATGTACAAAGGTTTGATGACCTTGAGCCTGCTGAGGTTACAGATTTATTTAGAACAGTCAAGGTTGTATCCAAGGTGATTGAGCAAGATTTTGGAGGGACATCACTGACAGTCAGTATACAAGATGGGCCAGAAGCAGGACAGACTGTGAAGGTATGTCTACAGTAAAACCTCGATTATCTGGACTTGGTTTATCTAAAAACCTTGTGTTATCAGAAAGAATTTACAGCCATGATTTTCCCATATGTATTTCAATGTATAATAATGTTACTTATCCGAATTGTGTTATCCGAAAACATGGATTATCCAAAATAATATTTTGGTCCCAACGGTTTCAGATAATCGAGGTTTTACTGTTTATGTTTTTTTTTTCTCTGGTGTAAAACTTTGCACCTTCAGCCAGGATCCAGCTCTGGAACCTTCAGCCAGGGTCCAGCTCTGGAACCTTCAGCCAGGGTCCGGCCTAGTTGAACCACCCACCTTCCTTAAGCCAGCTTAACAGCTTCCTCACTTGTGAAATTTTGTCCTGGGTGGGACTCAAACTCACAGCCGTAAGGGTTTGTGATTACTAACTACTTCAAAGGCTATAACCACTCAACCAGAAGTTGGATAATCTAGCACTTCTATTCTTCAGTTTTCTTCTTTAAATCTTTTGGAATAATGACTTTGATTTTCACTTAGGAACATATTGTGTACATATTGTGCGGAAGAAGAAAAAATCAAGATGATGTACCAGTGTGTCAATTTTGTTAAATAAATCAGATTTCATTAGTATTCTTATGTCAGTTTAGTTATGATTTAATACATGTACAAGGTTTTTCCATAATTGACTGTTATTTAATACATTGCAGCATGTTCATGTACATATATTACCTAGAAATGCTGGAGATTTCAAAGACAATGATGAAGTTTACACAGAGGCGAGTAATTTTTTCAGTTTGTTTAAACTTATTATATGGACTTAGTAAGGTAAAAATAAAATAAATCTATCTTATGCATAAGAGGCTAGCATGTTGAGAAGATAGTGTATTAAGGCATTGTGATGGGCCTAATACGCTAAAAAAAAGTAAAATGATATTTTAAGTTACCAGTATTTACAAAGATTGAATATCATACTTAGCAACAAAAAAATCAAATTAAACACGCAGAAATAGTGTACACAATTTCAATGACGAGTGATCTATATATTCCAGAGTTCCGTGCCCTTGAACTTAGCCACATAGTGTTGAATGACATTTTTACTTAAACACTGTACCCCTTTATCGACTTTACTTAATTAGCATTAAACCTTCTCTAACGTGTTGTGCAATGTGTTAATTGGTACGATATGATACCATTTAAATCTTCAATTCTTTATTAAATCTCTTACTAGACATCTAACCTGGACATGGTTTCAATTATTGAACCGTAAATGAATTATGATGTGTTATGGTCCATGTGGCCATTTTAGACCACCATCTCTTCAACATGCTAGCCCATAATTATGATCTTGTATAGTGGTACTTAACAAGGAAGGGAAACTTGTATAACATTGAATTCTTTTACAATTTCAAGTTAATTTCTCTGAATTTATCTTTGAGGTTAATATTTCAGTTAGAGAATCATGATAATAATTTGGAGACAGATAAATTACACGGAAATGTTAGAAGCGAGGAAGACATGAATAAGGAATCTGCCAAGTTGAGACAGTACTTCACCTGATGCTTAATGTACTTGCAGAAACTCTTTGTTTAAGATTATGTTGTTTAATTTTCTTTACTGTCCAGAATTGCTGGCAGTAATTAAAAAATTTCCAAGTCATCAAGATTGTTTTTGTTTTACATTCATCGATTTTGTGCTACATGTATTTAGTTTAAGATGTTTTTCTGTATAACATACCGCTCTATCTTTATCTGACATATATACAGTTTGTAAGATGTGTTTACTTGTAATGTAGACTTATAAGGTCTTATTAATAATACTAAGTAAATTGAAAGCCTTGTGTAATTTATTAGTACGGTCAAAATGTACCTGAATATGTACAGTCAAACCTGTGTTAGCAGCCACTTCTGACTAAAGACCACCCTTTATTAAAGGCCATTCTTTTAAAAACCGTCATTAATTAATTTAGAACAAAATGCCCTCTGTTAAAGGCCACCTGTCAATAAAAGTCACATTTTGTCTTTCCCGAGGGTGGCCTTCATTCACAAGTTTGACTGTATACACATTTCACTACTTCCACAGCATGTTCCGCGAAAAAAAAATTCTGTGTCAGATTCTGTGTTATATCGTGAGTATAGTATAACTATGTTTTACTGTACATAGTAGAATGGTGTATGATCATTCTGGCTATTCTGTACTCTTATTGATTAGTTTATTAGACGAGGATACTCATATACTACTGTACAACCTCACCTAGAGCGGCCCTCTCTTGAGCAACAACCTCCTTCAACGGCAGCATGAATTTTCCCACAGCTTGATTTGACTATTAATTGAACCTCTAGAGCAATAACCTCTCAACAACATTATAATTTTGATACTCCCAAATGGTGTTGCTTTGGAGAGGTTGCACAGTAAAAAATAACACACAATACATGTATTAATCTGTTCTATTTTCACTGTGAACATGGTGATATTTGAAAACTACATTGTACCACATGTCCAAATTTCTGTGATTACGAGTTTTCTCAAGTTGGATAGTTTTTGGAAACCAAGCTTTCCATAGTCAACACTCATTTGCTGCGTATGAATTTTGATGTGGACCAAAGTACTATGTTTTTCTACATCTGCCATGCAACTAATTCCTGTTTCGGACATGTTGGAGGGCAAGTCTATATTAGTTCAGTTTCCATGAGTACTTTCAGTACTTTGATTAATGACTATTATTGTATGTCTTCAGTTGTTTTCCTTTATTGAAAGAACAAAACAAACACAATATTTCTAGATATAAACTGTACAAAATGTTTATTTAACGTAGCTATGACAACAGACACTACAGTTTGTCATGGAATTAAAAAGTTGGGGAAATCCTGGGAAATACCAATTCTAAAAATAGCATCAATATCAGTACTATTAATAGCACTGAAATGTGGTGTAAAACTCTGAATATGGTAAAATATGGTCTGATAATGAAACACAGTGGAGGATTACGAACAATGTACTAAAATAACAAGCAACAATGTAAAATATCCTCATTGAGGTCTGACCAATAAATTACTTCAGATTTTTTCTTGAAAAAATTTGCTAAAAGTTACCTTTTTATACGAAATTTTGAAATGCTCCTCATTAAAATTATTTCATTAAAACAAGATTAGCATTCTATGAATCACGCTTGACATACTGATTCCTGGATTTACAATAACTGTTGATAATTTCTTAAAACATCAAAATAACTGCATATCAAGTGAAATAAATGTCTTGTGTGTGATGGAATAAATTAATTAGTAATTAGAACCAGTATTTATGCTTATAATTTTAATCCTTTCTCAAATTAAAGCAAAATGTCTTTTAAATATTCAGCGAAGTATTACACAAAGTGTGAGATGTTGTCTCCCAGAAAAAGGTTCAGGGTATTAATTAGAAAATGAATGATAAAAATATCCTTTGAAGTGATAGCTACATATTTACTTTTAATGATCAACAACAACATTTTGGCTATACTGTGTACACAATAAAATAAATAGAAAATATTTTACATAACAAGTAACAACGACATATCAATATGGTCATAGCCCCATATTGGTGGTTGACATACATGTTTGATGTACAAGTATCTAATCAGTAGGTCGAAATATTAATTGTTTAAAGAGGTTCATTTTCTCGAGATTTGGTTTTCAGCATGTAAATTTTTTTTCAAACTAAATCAGACTTTAAAATTTCTCTATGATTACTTTGGCAGTTATAATTTCAAATAGTTCAAATCTGGATGCATTTTACCGTAAAACAATATTTTCACAACAAAATGCATGACGAGAGTGACTTAGGATAATTGGTTCGCATACCGAAGATTTTTTTATTTATTTATGTTCTTGCTTTAATTAAAACACAGCCAAAGTGTATACATAAAACTAGACAGTTTTAATGATTATTAAATCCCAAACAATTTTCAGTACAGTCAATTTAAACTACTTTATTATTTAAAAGCCATTTAGATGTAACATCAAACATTAGCCACCCTCATTATAAGACCATGAAATACAAACAATGGGATAAAACTAAAACATTATTACATCATTTGAAATTCAGTTTCTTGAAGTTAAAATCAGACTATTCATGTTTTTATGCATAAGCATCGTGTTCGTTTAGTGCCGTAAGTAAAATGGAATAATTTTTCCGATCATTTCCAGAACATATAAACAACATGCTCGAGATAGCTCTATAATTACTCTTTGATTAATACATCGTACCTATCCAGTGAAAGTTTTAGAATTTGATTCATCCTAACAACATTTGTTAGATTTTGATTGTACATGGTCTATAACGAGGGATCAGAATTGGTATATTAACATACAACTGAAATCAAACATAACATTAAAATATTATGTCAAGGTTAACACATAGGGACAATTATTAAACATATGAAGATAAAAAGGATAATAATAAATAAAGATCATTAATAGGAAAAAAATACACATGTAAAAATATGAGTTAATAAAAACATGATAACATCTCACCCTGCATATAATTTCAAAAATAAAAATGTTGTACATAAGTTTAATGAACTCTCAGACCGCTAAGCAGAAAGCTACTCAATACTGCAGATAACATTCCCTAGTCTATTGACACACAAAAAAACCACGATGTAACAGACTGTTAAAAACACATAATTCAATTGGTAGTAACAAATATAGTAATCCATATCAACATAGTTTTTACAATAATAAGAAGACATGATGACGTGATTTGTTAGACCACAAAATCAAGGAAATGTTTCAAGTATGTTAGACCTATGGTCTACATAGATGATAATAATATTTGTAGTGCAATGGCGTATCATACATTTTCCCGAACTTAAAACAAACATCACTCTAACCTATTGGAGAAAGAAATTCACAATATTATCAGACTAAAACACACTTTGTTACAAATTAATCACGTCAAAAAATCATTCTATTCTTAAAATTTAAGACTGCATTCAACTGCAATGTATAGTTTAAGAATATATGAAAATACTTCAGACATTAATTTCTTATTCTACTTTTCCTATAACATGATAAAAATTAAAAACAATCATTTTCTAACAAACCATCTTGGCCGAGTGAGTCATTAAAATTATGTCTGATCAAACATTGCACACTTGATAAATGGTCATATAAACTGGCTGTATTACAAAAGCCTTCAATTAATTGTATTTTAATTCAAACATACTTTGAACAATACATGTAGTCAATAAATATATTTATAAGTGACCTTGAACTCCCAATGACCTTTCATTTCAATGTCATTCATTAAAACTACCTCAAATACCATCATACACATTCTGTCAGAAATATAGAAGTGTCAGCAGTTTTTTATTTATGATTTTATAAGGCAAGTTTAAGTATAAAACAAAGATTTTCTGATAGGAATATTTAAAAAAAAAAACTTGTTAGGTGTATGCTCATATTCACATAAGTATTCAACTCTAAAGATAATACATGAAATATAAATCTAAAAAGTTCATAATCGCCAAATAAAGATTTATTAAAAAAGATGTATGTTCGGTCTTAACTCTAAACTAAAAGTTTTATACTTATAATGTCAAAAACATTTAAAGTCATTAGAATTTCTAAAATACTAAAGTAATATGTAATCCACAAGAATGGTAGAAGTGTTAACTATATATAACATTTTCAGAACGAATTTGTTACCAGAATTATTGGCAGTTTTCATGCAAAAAAAAAGAATCAACAATGTGGTTACAAGTTATAATACTATGTGCCCCTCCTTTGTTTGGGGGTATAAAAATTCAACATTAAACAGACATACATCAAAGATAGTGCATTTATTACTGTACAGATGTTCATAGCAACAATAACACCAATGCTGACACAAATTCTGAAGAAAAAACAACACTTGCTCGTCAATCTGGACGGTTAACTAACAAACTGCAGATAACTTCATAAATAAATAATGTGTTACACATGCAAGTTTTGTGCAATCTTTAAATCTACGGGTGCAACAAGCAAACAGCACATAAGTTCTAATATTACCCACATTTCCATATGATACTATACAGAAATTGTAAGTTCAAATGACAAACAAGAAGTGTTTGTGAAACACGAATACCCCCCTCATGACCTACTGACCTCAAAATAAACAGCGGTCATCTACATGTGATGACCAACCTCCCAACCAAATCTGAAGAGCTTAGGCCAAATCGTTCTCTAGTTATTGGTTGGACAAGTTTTGGTTACGGACTGAGCGACTGACAGACATGTGCAATATAATATACCTTATCTTCGAAAGGGGGCATAATAAATATTCAACTTTAAAGTCAAAACAAAGACACCCATCAATTGAAATAGGTACTGTAAACCTGAAATCGTTGATTTCATTTCAAATAACTTTGAACTTTCAAAACAAAGGTCAAACTAAAAAGGACCTAATTCATGGCAATACAAGCTAACTACTACTACAAGATTTAACATGCATAAAATGATGCTAAAACATATAAATTCACCACCCAAAATAATAAATGCCATACTATTATTATTTAACATTTTTTCCAAATATTTAAATCCTTACAAAGTGTAGTAGTATTCGGACAGATTCAAGATGAAGCATTTTCGGGCATAATCTTATGTATTGCTTCCAAAGGCCTTTATTTCCTAATTTAAGTAAATATATAGAATATTGTAGGAGTTAAATTACAATAGTATGGTATTTTGAACGTGACAAAATATATATTGTACTATCTAGGCTTAAAACAAGTCTTGAGGTATAAATGCAAAATTGTTTGCATGGTTGAAAGAATGAAGTTTGTGTTGTATAATGATTCAGTATGTGAGATATAAATACATATCTTGTATACAAGTACCAAAAGTTGGCTTATTTAACTTTGTGCTACCATTCAAACTTGCTCGCTTCAAAGAATATTACTACCACATACTGGTTGCTATGGTAATTGGTTGGTATGGTAAGTTCAGCTACAAATGAGACATGGATACATCCTAGCTTTATGAATTTGATATTTGAATGCCCTTCGCACTAAGTCTTGTCAAACACTGGTCAATCATGTAAAAGCAGGTTTTGAAGTGTAGTCATAAGCCAATCAACACAGAGAAGATAAAGATATTAAATTGATTGAAACAAATAAAGAAAATTTCCGTAACTATTCAAGCCACAAAGAAATATTCATATAAGTAAACACTAATTTATACAATTCAGTTAGTCAAATACATGTACACATCCAGCGAGCCATCCAACTGGATATTTCATATCTACATTCTACAAATAGTATCTAACTAGTACAATGCAATTGAAAAAAGAGAAATTTTAACAGTAGAAAAAACTTCCAGCATTCCATGTGATTTAGATACATATATTTTATTATATATATATATACTGAAATCTTTTCAATTAGTCAAACACTAACAGTTCATGTTTTCTACTCCAGGCATATGAAATCCTTCACTTTTTCTTTATAGTTTATCTGAAGATCCTACTCGGCAGTTTTACCCTCTCTGGAAAAATAAAATGGCCAAATAAACGAGATGCGTTAGTACGAATTCAAGGATATATATCAAACATGTCAGAAAGAATCTAGCTACTTGAATATAGAACTGCATTTTCAATAGCATTTCGTTACCACGGCATTTCTGTATTGAGATACAATATGCAAGAGCAACTTTTCAGGCAAATTAGTATGAAATTAGTCACCTGTCTGCTTACTGAATGCATTTTATAGTGTAATACATGCATGAGAAGATGAAGTGCACGACATACATACACGAACGTTACCACCTTACCACAGCGGGGGTTAGGAGTGCTTTAACAACATCCTACCATGAGATTCATTGTATCAGGAAAAATCCTTTTTTTACACAACATCACACAGAAAAGTTTACTACAAAATTCAGTAAATCATTTTAGAATTCTACCCTTAACCCTACAATTCATTTTTTCCTAACTATAAGATACTTCATTTCAGTTAATTAAGAATATTCTAGATATCTGTTTACACTATTCACTCATCTGCGAACGGAATGCTCTCTTGCCTGTTAAACCAAGGTGCGCCACCTCGTGGCTCCTCCCGCTCGGGAGAACTTGGCAAAGTGGGTTTCTTGGACACCCCACCCGCTTTTTGAGCAGTTTGTAGAGACTGTAGACTGATGACCGAGGGTCGACTACGTTTATCATAACTGTCCATTCCAGAGAGGGCGTCTAGATCCATCTGGAACGCATTGACCACACGTATCTGAAAAACACAGAAATATTTCTATCCATTTATCCAACTTCTGAAGAACATTTTATCAATATGACAGGATGGACATGTTCATTATAACTGGTTTTAGGGTTATATATAAAACAAAACATCTACTAAGTTGTACAATTGAATTAAGCATTAATACAGAAAATACAAATCATACTGCTGCTCAAAAAAGATGAAACTCTGAACAAATTAAAACTGTAAATTAACTAATCAATGAAAATTGGATCAGAACATAATTTAACATAAATTAATACAAATAAATCAACGAATAATCACTAATAAAACTTAAACTGATATCTCAAATCTAAACAATTCTTACCAGGTGATTTTTTTTTTGGATTAATTCTAAATTTCTTGAAATCACACTTACCACAGTAATCCATTTTCTTATGCTTTAAGTAAGACACCTAAATATCATGATGACATGCTTTGAGGGTCAGACAACAATTAGGGGTCAGTAGCCAAGCAGGATATACTTGAGCAACTCTAGTATTACCATGACAACTAGAACACCTGCATCAAACATCTTTCATTTTCTGAATACAATTTTCACATATCTTTCATAATGATTGACAGATGCAACACATAGTTCCCGCATCTACAATATTTATCTCCCTTGTTTTGAATTGGCGGCCATCTTTGGAATAACATGTTGTTTAGAATGGTATAGTTTAAAATTAGATAGACCATTAATACATACAATTATAAGAATTTCAGCACAAAACTGCATTATTATTGTTCTAGATTGTGTCTATTTTTTTGGGTTCAAAATAGGGTTTAGGTATTGACCATTACATTGTATTTAAATATTCATTCAGTATTTAAAAGGCATGTTGGTATACTAATAAAACCAAACCAAACCTGAGCGAATGAAACCATGTGTTTTTTTCATCAACAACTAGGCCATCTAACCTTACATTTGTACTTGCTTGATCAAGTTAACTGTAAAAGTAAGCAGTCTGTATTAACTATCAGTAACTTATTTTAAAATTTCACTTTATATTTCTGATAATAGATTACATACAATATGTACCAATGAAAAATATGTTAAATGAGCTTATTGTTTGTTTGTTTGAGTTTTATTACCCTTTCGAACAGTCAGAGACAGATCATCTACATGTAACCATCATTCATTGGAAGAACCAGTACTAGAATCGTCCCATCCACTGTAAGCAACTGCTGGTGGTGGGGCTCGAACCCATGACCCTCTATCAGTAAGAGGTTACAGTGATTTGAAATTCTGAGCGACCTTAACCACTTACTTATTTATTACTATGTGCCCTCTGACCATATTAGGTTACTTGTAGAAATAGATTATCTATTAATAAAGGAATAGAGACGTTACAAGTTAAAGAAGATATTTAGTATTTATTATGTCGAGGGTTCAGCGCAACACTGTCGTAACTTGTTCTTATTTCAATATGAGTTACGACACTGTTGCGCTGAGCCCTCGATGTGTACAGACATGTATGTATATATAAAGTGTATTTCATTTCAATCAAAGATACAAAGCTTAATTCAGAAACAATGAATCTGTGGACAGAATAATAAATCTGTGAACAGAATAATGAATCTGTGGACAGAAACAATGAATCTGTGAACAGAAACAATGAATATGTGAACAGAAACAATGAATCTGTGAACAGAATAATAAGTCTGTGGACAGAAACAATGAATCTGTGAACAGAAACAATGAATATGTGAACAGAAACAATGAATCTGTGAACAGAATAATGAATCTGTGGACAGAAACAATAAATCTGTGAACAGAATAATAAATCTGTGGACAGAAACAATAAATCTGTGAACAGAATAATAAATCTGTGAACAGAAACAATGAATCTGTGGACAGAAACAATGAATCTGTGAACAGAATAATAAATCTGTGGACAGAAACAATAAATCTGTGAACAGAATAATAAATCTGTGAACAGAATAATGAATCTGTGGACAGAAACAATGAATCTGTGAACAGAAACAATGAATATGTGAACAGAAACAATGAATCTGTGGACAGAATAATGAATCTTTGGACAGAAACAATGAATCTGTGAACAGAATAATGAATCTGTGGACAGAAACAATGAATCTGTGAACAGAAACAATGAATATGTGAACAGAAACAATGAATCTGTGGACAGAATAATGAATCTTTGGACAGAAACAATGAATCTGTGAACAGAATAATGAATCTGTGGACAGAAACAATAAATCTGTGAACAGAATAATGAATCTGTGGACAGAAACAATAAATCTGTGAACAGAATAATGAATCTGTGAACAGAAACAATGAATCTGTGGACAGAAATAATGAATCTGTGGACAGAAACAATGAATCAATTAATAGAATAATGAATCTGTGGACAGAAACAATAAATCTGTGAACAGAATAATAAATCTGTGAACAGAATAATGAATCTGTGGACAGAAACAATGAATCTGTGAACAGAATAATGAATCTGTGGACAGAAACAATAAATCTGTGAACAGAATAATGAATCTGTGGACAGAAACAATAAATCTGTGAACAGAATAATGAATCTGTGAACAGAAACAATGAATCTGTGGACAGAAACAATGAATCTGTGGACAGAAACAATGAATCAATGAATAGAATAATGAATCTGTGGACAGAAACAATAAATCTGTGAACAGAATAATAAATCTGTGAACAGAATAATGAATCTGTGGACAGAAACAATGAATCTGTGGACAGAAACAATGAATCTGTGAACAGAAACAATGAATCAATGAATAGAATAATGAATCTGTGGACAGAAACAATAAATCTGTGAACAGAATAATAAATCTGTGAACAGAATAATGAATCTGTGGACAGAAACAATAAATCTGTGAACAGAATAATAAATCTGTGAACAGAAACAATGAATCTGTGGACAGAAACAATGAATCTGTGAACAGAATAATAAATCTGTGGACAGAAACAATAAATCTGTGAACAGAATAATAAATCTGTGAACAGAATAATGAATCTGTGGACAGAAACAATGAATCTGTGAACAGAAACAATGAATATGTGAACAGAAACAATGAATCTGTGGACAGAATAATGAATCTTTGGACAGAAACAATGAATCTGTGAACAGAATAATGAATCTGTGGACAGAAACAATGAATCTGTGAACAGAAACAATGAATATGTGAACAGAAACAATGAATCTGTGGACAGAATAATGAATCTTTGGACAGAAACAATGAATCTGTGAACAGAATAATGAATCTGTGGACAGAAACAATAAATCTGTGAACAGAATAATGAATCTGTGGACAGAAACAATAAATCTGTGAACAGAATAATGAATCTGTGGACAGAAACAATGAATCTGTGAACAGAATAATAAATCTGTGGACAGAAACAATGAATCTGTGAACAGAATAATAAATCTGTGAACAGAATAATGAATCTGTGGACAAAAACAATGAATCTGTGAACAGAAACAATGAATATGAGAACAGAAACAATGAATATGTGGACAGAATAATGAATCTGTGGACAGAAACAATGAATCTGTGAACAGAATAATGAATCTGTGGACAGAAACAATAAATCTGTGAACAGAATAATAAATCTGTGGACAGAAGCAATAAATCTGTGAACAGAATAATAAATCTGTGAACAGAAACAATGAATCTGTGAACAGAAACAATGAATCAATGATTAGAATAATGAATCTGTGGACAGAAACAATAAATCTGTGAACAGAATAATAAATCTGTGAACAGAATAATGAATCTGTGGACAGAAACAATGAATCTGTGAACAGAATAATAAATCTGTGGACAGAAACAATGAATCTGTGAACAGAATAATAAATCTGTGGACAGAAACAATAAATCTGTTAACAGAATAATAAATATGTGGACAGAAACAATGAATCTGTGAACAGAATTATGAATCTGTGGACAGAAACAATGAATCTGTGAACAGAAACAATGAATCTGTGAACAGAAACACTGAATCTGTGGACAGAAACAATGAATATGTGAACAGAATAATAAATCTGTGGACAGAAACAATAAATCTGTGAACAGAATAATAAATCTGTGGACAGAAACAATAAATCTGTGAACAGAATAATAAGTCTGTGGACAGAAACAATAAATCTGTGAACAGAATAATAAATCTGTGAACAGAAACAATGAATCTGTGGACAGAAACAATGAATCTGTGAACAGAAACAATGAATCTGTGGACAGAGTCAATGAATCTGTGGACAGAAACAATGAATCCATGACCAGAAACAATGAATCTGTGGACAGAAACAATGAAACTGAAAAAAGAAGTTCATAAAAATAAACTTTTTTGTGAAGACTTATTTAGACAGAAATAATGTGAAATTTTAGTAATTAAAGGTCATCAATAACTCAATGTTTGACAATTTGTGCAGTCAATCTTGACTACCTTTATTATTTACCTCAGCCAATAAGCATCTTCATATTAAATATTTTGATAAAAAATTGAAATGTTATAGCTAGGATGTTGGCATGATTTAATTTTTTTACGATAAAAAGGCTGTACCTTCTAAACATTCGGGACAAACTGATTGGCTACTGAACATGAGCATTCGCGTAAATAGTTGAAGAATTCAACATACTGGTATATGCATGACCAAATTCAATTAAGAAATGACTTAATAAATGGAATGTTACTAAATCAAGCAAATTTTGCATATATGAAGGGTGTGCTCTGTAATATATTATTCCAGTACAAGATCTTATGATCATGTGCATTGTAACCAATTTGAATCACAATTTCTTGAAAGCTTAAAATAAACAAGTCACATATTTACAAACCCAAGATTGACTTCAAATGATCTTGAAATCTCATGAATACATCACACATGTAGGTAAGCTAAAATAAAGTGATTGCTTTATGAATGTAATTATGATCTAGTTTAAAGCGTTTTGTTAAAAACAATGCAATGCACTGAAAATTAGACTGCTGTAAAAGCTAACTGATTTTGTTGCATAAGAAATTTTGAAAGAAAATATAAATTTAAGATGAAAACAAACATGAATATTTTTAAACATGGATATGAAATCTACTTTCTGATTTGAGAGCTAAAAATAAATCCAGCAAAGATGCTCAAGGTGATGGTATTGACTGAAATAGGAAGCAAGATACAGGTATAAAATCAATGTAAAATCAAATCATGCAAACATGTTCACACTGTACTGACAACATCGCTTTCATGCAGTGCAAGTTAGCTGCGGCAAAAAAACAGTTAAAGACTAGAAATAAAAAAGTTTATCATGCGAACAGATTGTGCTGCAGGTTTTCTTAAAGTTCCCTTTCATAGTCCCCCCCAACAAAACATATATTAAACAATTGTCGCTTGAAGTAAGAAGTTCATAAATGGAACAATTTTAACATTGACTTCTTCGGCACTTTGAAACAAAGAAGAATTGGAGTGGTGTATAATTATCATTCAACAAAATATGCCATCATAAAGACATCAACTTTTGGCATAAAGGAAATTTTGTAGACAAGTGAAAAGGCGAAACAACAGTAAAAGTGCATAATTTGTGAGGTCAGTGTAAGGTTATGTATCACATATTACATTGAAAACAGTTTCCACACTTCAATCTTATGCTTATAGACATTTAACAGTTACCAGTCAAACAGCCAATTGTTTACCACAACTCCCTTTTGATTGACACACTGTAGGTTTTATATTTTAATATTTTACCAAAATCAATTCTTATAACTTGTATATTGTATTTTCAAATGTTGATTGCGCTATGAAGAAGTAATCTCTTTTTTATTTGGGTTTAATGCCATTTGTCAAATCATTTTCAATTATATTCGATGGCCGATTCACCTAACAAGTTTTCCTGGACTGTATTCTAACCAGTACTAATTTACCCTTCCACAAGGAACTGCAAACTTCTCCGAAGAAAAATAAAAATTTTGGTCAAATTTTCATGGACGAGTATGACCTGCTGCGACCGGGAATCAAACCCAGATTGGTGGCTTACAAATCAAGCGCACTAATCACTAGACCACAGCTGCTACTCCTAAGAAGTAATGAATATGTTTTGTTTTTCGATGAAGTAATAAACAGAAGAAATGTTCTAGTAATTTACATGCTGCCAATATTCAAAGCCTATTTGAACAGCAATGTACAGCTGTCAGCATCAGCAAACATACGAAGGAAAAGGTTTCATAAAGTCAAAAATTAAGATTTGATAATCTGATACCAAGCAGTTCAGCATCCACATGTCATTCAAGAAGGTTTGATAGAACAAGCAAAAAAAATAATTTAAATGAATAATAAAGTAAATTGTGTTCTTAAAAAAGACAAGATCACCAGTGGGTATTAAAAACCTCCAAACTATCAGTACCCAGTCTTAAGGGGTACAGACTACAAGGCTGGCATGGCTCACACCCTATCATAAGTAACATTAGGGCAAAGTACCTAGTGCGTAAATCGTTGAGATGTGAGAAATAAGGTCAGACTGTTCACCTTACTGCTATAGAGTGCATAGATAAATTCCTTTTATCTGAAGGTATGAGAAATTGACACACATCATCATCATTGTCAAAATAATTAACAATTATGACAGTAGTAACCTATTACATAATTATAAAATGAACAGATATATATATACGAGTACAAAGATGCCAGGTATTAAGTGAATAGAAGGATAGGAAAAGGTGTACATCAATAATAGGGAATCGTGTGGTCACAACTGACTCTTACAGAAAAAACAAGTGCTTCGTGATACAAAAGTGGTGAAATAAAAAATGATTTGGTACAACAGTTTGATACACCTCTTAGCTACCATCTAGAAATAGCACTAACTCTATTTTTTGTTACCAATTGGTCATCAGAGAGCAGGAAGTAACTTAAATCATGTGACAACAGGGGGAATTTCCCCCCCCCCCCCCACAACAAGTCACAAATATCTCACAGATGAAGATGTACTCATTTTAGTTCCGTAACTTGTTAATGTAGTAACAAGACATTTAAGATACACTTTGTATCACACTTCTTGTCTTATCACATTGACACATAGACAAATCGGTTTTTATGTATTACATGTTAAGAATGTTATAAAAAAAAATGAAAACCAGTGTAAAATGAAAATTTCTTTATTCATAAAAACCTTAAGGAATATAACATACTTACAGTCTAGTCAGAACATAAATTTTGGTAGAAAAGCGCTTAAATTAAGCACTAAATACAGAATGGGGTAAAATAACTACACGTTAATTCACTCACATATACATATAATATATATATATTTATAAACATTTATAATAAGAGCTTTGAACATTCTGGTCTTCCTAAAGCCCTCATTACAAACATCCTTGCGGTGTATTTCATTGCATGATAACATCAAATAACATCCACCAGATTTAAGTTCAAACAGATACCTATAGAACGAGCCTCAACTAAGTGAAATTCTTCCTACACAGTACCACAGATTGCAAGATCTACAAACTAATAATTCTTGTGTCTATCAATAATATAATTCTATAATGGTCCCATTAATTTACGTACAGCAATGAAACAAAAGCATTTACATGGCTTTTTGCAGTCATGATAATTTACATATTTTTACAGATTTTACATAAAATTTACAAATATTACACCTTCGTATCGTAAAGAGTTTCAAAAAATGAAGAAAAAAAGAAATGGGTGAAATTTATTGAATACAAAATGCATTCATAATCTCTGAGACCATATGCTATCACTTACAACCTCATTCTAATTGTGAAAAAATAATAAAAGACCCAAAAGTTAAGTATGCCACAAATTTGGGAAAATCGAAAAATGTAAAGCCGATTTACAATAATGCTTTTTTCAAATTATCAATATTTTGATTGGAAGTAAGAATTCCAGCAGTAAGAATCAATTATCTAATTTAATCAAAAAGCTAATCAAAAATCAGTTAACCTACTTAATTTTTCAGCATAAAAATGAAAACTTCAAATACTGACCAGAAGTCTAAGAAATCTATCACATGTCAAGTAATGCCTGGATTAAACCAATCTATTACTGGTACATACACCGAACAAGTATGAACACTTTCGGATTTTGAATAATTTCAAAAACGGGAATAATTAACACATTATCTTCAGACAATCAGTCACTTTTGAATGTTTTTGAATGTTTTTACTGAAATTTGAAATTTTAAAAAAAAATTAACACCATAAGCGTGATGCCAGTCTAGTTGTTAAAATATGACCATTTAAAAAATCGTAACAAATGTAAAAAAACTTGGGCAACCTTTCCATTTTCATGAAAAATTGAGTATTGCCAGTAAAAATCAATAAACCATGCATATTGTTTCAAGACAGATGGATAATGGTCCGTAGAAATTATCGCATACACTTGATAGGTAATACAGAAACCAGAAATATACATGAACATTATCAAGGGAAATGGTTCCCCACAATTTTCAATGTAATAATGTCTCTTCTGTTTATTACAGATTAAATGCATCAAAAGATTATAAATTTGAGATAGAGACAAGTAGTACAAAAAATGTTTTTAAAAAAATCAAAATATACTACAAGCCAATTTTTATGACAAAAATGTTAACATTGTGAGGGAAAATAATTTTGATGACGTACAAATTGGATAATCTACCGTAATTATATAAGTATACAAGTCATTTTCTATACACACAAAATGTGATCATCAATGAATATTACATACATGCATGTATACATACCATTTAAAAAACAATGTTATAATAACAAAGAGATATGAACTAGATACATGTAAATGATTCAGAGTTATGCATGGTTTTAATATAAAGACGAAATCATAATAACCCTTTACATAACACTGACATATCATACTATAAAATAGACTGATAGTGATAGTAACAGGAAGTAAAAAAGAGTGCAACATTACAATGTTGGTTTGCATGTAAATTCATTTGACGACTAAGTTCATGGTAATTGACAATGTAGGACAACGAAATACCAATCAACTTTCATTATGCAATGATTTCTTAAGACAAAAATTAAGGCTTTAAAATGAATGGAATCCTTGGCAGTCCCGCTCAATTTTGTTTAAATATAATCAATTTTATAGAAAATATACAATAAGAAAATATGTGATAAGTTAGTAATGAGCTTTTTACCTGACCACACTACAAAGATACAATTTTATTTTCTAGTTTCCAAAAATATCATTCAATAATAGTTTAAGAAATTCCTGATATTTTAATGTGAATAAAATATACCATGCATTACAATATTGCATATCATGTGAGATTTTTAAAAGTATAAAACAGTCAGAATTCAAAATAGAATCTGAGTCAGAGTACCAGTTTACGAATGAGGCCTTGCCATTGGTCAATTTCAAGGTAGAGCTAAAGAAATAACCAATCAAATGCCAGAGTTTTGGACTGGTTTTGACACTCAGTTTTAAGACCCCTTTGACTAAGTTGCCAGCAAGCAAGAGGACTGGATATGATATCGAAACAGATTCACGCTTATTTTCCAATAAAGAAAATCTGACTTAATCTACCGGTAATGAGTATCTTCACTGGCATAGCTCAACTTGTATGTTACATGAAATTGGTATGAAAATACTAAAAATAATAATAATAAATAAAACATACAATCAGCACTTTGGAATGTTTACACAAGGAAAGAGCTCCAACATTTTGACAGACATAGCTAATGGCTACACAAGTATGTATAATATCAAAGATTTCCAAGTAATATCTAAAAATAGTAATATACAGTGCATACAGGGCCAACAGAATAATTTATGCTTTCTTCAAAATATCGAAACATTTATTGAGAGTTTCCAAACAAAATTCACAAGTATATTAGGTGTTTTAGTCAACTTAAATATTCCCTATAGAATGGTCAGATTTCTGTTAAGGGGATGCATGAACTAAAACGCAGTAAATTTCAAACAAGCTTTTGACTTCAACAAACATTATTAAAAATACCCAGCTATTGAAATTCTTGCACTTCCCTTATTAAAGAAACTAAATTTATCAAATGCAAATGATGCTTAATGTCTATTTATCATAAAGCATTAGTTTAAGCAGATCAAAATGATCGCTGAGAATTTCGAGGCTTATAAAATATCCCATTTATTTGCAAAAAAATGTGCTAAACATTTAAGCTTTTTATTTAACATAAGAATTCAAAGCTAATTTAATGCTTAAGTGAAACAAAGTGTTTTTTTTCTTTGCATTGTTTACATTGATTTTTTATCAACAAACACATATATAAACATGGAAAGCAAACAACGGATGTAAAATAATTTTACTTCAGATATAATACTACATATTCAAAATTTGTATTAAGTATTATAGTTGCCAAATATTGCCAAGAATTACAACAAAATATAACATTATTGTTGAAGCAACGACAAGCATAAAAATACAAGCTCTGAACACATCGTTTTTTTAACACCTGATTTTGTTGTTTCAACATTTGGACAAACAAGTAAAGCATAACAACATAGCCTTCCCCTTAGAGTCATGACAACAGATAGTAACAAGTACAAACATAATACTAAACATAAATTTGAACATTCTTTTTTCATAGAATATCACCAAAAACTAATCAGTCATGTTATATCTCAGACTGAACCCAACTGCTGAGGAGAACTTTGGTTTGTTTTTATTTGTTTGAGTTTTACGCCCCTTTTCAACAGTCAGAGTTATATGAGGTGGACAGTTCACCTAACGATCGTTCCTGGGAAGAACCAGTACTAGACTCCCATCCTTCGTAAGCAACTGCCTACTTTCTCACATAAAGAAACATCTGGTCGGTAGATGGGCTAGAACCCACAACCCTCTATCAGTGAGAGGTTACAGTGATTTGAAGTCAGCGACCTTAACCACTTGACCACAGAGGCGGGTCTAAAACATGAAGTCTATACCCTGTAGAGTGAAATCTAACTAAGTATTACTAACATTATGCATCACGCACTAAAAGCTATCCAATTTTAACATACAATTTTCGAACAGTCAATGTCAAATGACACCAACCAAAATATCATTAAAATATCTACATTTCCTGACTATAGATCCATCATTTGAAATAGCAGCCATGAAGAATAAGTATGTTCCTTTTTTTTTTCATATAGAATAGAAGATTTTAGTAAATGCATTACAGTTTATGATCATTGTAAAACTATCCAAAATACTTGTAGTAGATTTGTTAACATTTTTCTTAGAAAATCAAAACGGTGTGGATAATAAGAAAGTTGTTGTACCCATGAGACATACATAGGGGAATAAGGGACCCAGCCTATACTTCAAACTGCAAAGTCATGGACCGGCCCTTTTATTATTTCAATAAAGAACTATTTTAGCCGCTTTAATTAATATCTGTCCTATAAATGAGTATGGTTTTTGGTGTGGTTCATAAATAAAGAGTGTCAATATTACATGATTATTCTGATACAGTGTAATAATATGTATTATGATAGTACAATTGCACTGTATGTAAGAAATAAAAGTACACTAACTAATGAAAAATAGGAGAAATATCTATACAGGGGGATAATATACATCAGGGGAGGGACTGAAAACACTCACATTAAAACAGTTTAATCCTAAATCTCCTTTAAGCACACTAATATAAAAAATATAACTGTCTCGTTACCAAATAATGTTATTATATAGTTACATGTAGTAACAAGAAAAAATTTTGAATGGTAATCCAGAGACTAGTAAATCAAAATCACATTTTTTTTCAAATTGTAAAATCAGTAGCTAGGCAACGTATGCCGAACTGTTTTATCGATCGAAATACATGATCCTACCAACAAACTACAGTCATATTAAAATATTTTGTCTACATAAAAACACTGTCCATACACTAGTCATTCTGCTTGAGAAGCATTCTGCTGCTTTATACACTGTTTATTACGCTCATTCATTTGCCCCTAAGCAATTATTCTCTATAGTATCCACGCAACAAAACACCATTTTAGTCATCTTCAAACATTCTCACTTTTTTAAAACCTATTTGTACAGTTTTTACTAGTGTGCGTATACATGAGCAGTATTCAAAGATTAGTAGTGGTTTCAGAATTATGGGCGTTGTCGGGCGATGCAAGAGGGCTTGTCGGCTGTTGTCCACTTTGCTGTTTTTGTAACTTATGACTCTGCAAGGAATGGAAGCTGCGTACTGAGGTTAGACTATGGCTGTCATACCTCGTATCAAGCCCCATACGGAACGCGTTAACTACACGAATCTGAAATGCAATAAAATGGGATAGCACAAAAGTACATTCCATGAAGACAACATAAAAATAAACATGGCAAGCACGAGTGACAATGACTAGATTCTATATAAAACTGTGAATGCCAAAATGTAGAAAAAAAAAAGAAAAAAAAAGGATTTCTTTATAAATACAACATAAGGTAAAAAATTCAGTGACACAAAAAATATGGTTCACCAAGATGACTGTGGGTAAACGTGATAAAAAGAAAAGTAAAAGGGAGACAAAAATCAAAGAAGGATATGAATGGATATAAAATATCAAAGTATACATAAAAATTTGTAAAAAAAAATATAAATATAAGAATGGTGAAGTAATAGATGACTCAAAACAACCCAGAAAATGTAAACAAATGTAAAGCTCAGGATCGGCAATATATAAGTCAGCAAATAAGAAAAAAAAATACAAGTACAAAAATGTGAAAACTCGGTGAGATGGATACTGATATGTGATAAGTGTCTACACAAACATGAGTGTGCAGGTGTGAATGCTAAAATCATTTACAGCTCATGTTCAACTTGGAATCTCTAACATGTTACGATCTCATACAGCGACAAATGGTAAGAGGTTGGTTGTACAAGCTGTACACCAGTATAATGTTAGAATGTACTTAGGTCAAAGTAGAGACCAAGTATAGAGAGACAGCGGAGTTGAGATTGGACACACACATATACTAATAAAAGATAAAAAGAGAGACCAAAGAAACTAAGGGCTTAATCCAAATCTTTGATACTCCAGTCACAGCCAAGTAAACCTTTATGGCCCAAATGGTCTGTATCTCAAGTTTAAATCCAAGTGACTACAAAACTAAGCTCAAAACAAAACCAGTCAATGCATTTACGATGCATTTACGATGCATTTACGAGATAAGAAATGAACTACAAATAATAGAATAGTGACTAGTGAAAGACTAGCAACTGACTAATCGTGTGTGATGATGTAGCAGTAATGTATGATATCCCATTTTTTAACATTATTTAGACTTATCAGCAATGCAATTCTATGACATGACTTCGGAGGCTGAAATCAGGAGCAAATGTAATTCTTCATGTTAATGAATGCAATACTCAGTTAAACATAAGTTATCGCATATAATAGACCATTTTGTTTATTTTCTAGGATATGTTACACAAAGATTCGGCAATGACAATCTATTAGCTCATGACAATCTTTATAAAGCATTGGTTTCACAATGGCTTTTTTTAAATTCCAAATCAAATTATTTTCAGCATTTTTTTTTTTATTATAAATCCCTTCATTTGTCAATTTATGTCAAATATTCATGGAGAAAACTACAGGAAAGCCGGACGATTAACCACAATCATGCCAAGAGGGTTTAGATTAGCCCCTTTCTCACTGTCCCAGATTGAACACCTTGCTGGTCCAAGGAGTTATCCAGTGAAATCCTGTCAAAACAGGAATACAACCCTGAGGGTACCATAAACTTTTCTGGGCAACCCTCGATGGATCTTGTTGATCCAGATCAATTTGGCAAACTGCCAGACATTTTAAAATGTTTAATACAGGCCGGGGGGTGGGGGTGTTACCAGAAAAATAATCAAAACTGGGTTCATTCTTGAAATTAAGGGGCAGACCCAAGGGAGATCCAGGTCAATACCCTGGGTGTACCAATGAAAACTCCAAATGTTCAGGTATAATGGTGAACACTCCATGTATAATGGTGAACACTCCATGTATAATGGTGAACACTCTATGTATAATGGTGAACACTCCATGTATGATGGACCTGTGGTTAATCTTGGCTTAAAACCAGTAAGCCAATAATTTTACACCGTGACAGTGAGAATGGGGCTTTTTACACGGTTACAAAATGTTAAGCATTTTCCAAAATGTTGCTCCAATGAAATAATTTAACGGATCTATTCAAGGACTAAAGTATTCAAATTCATAGAGCATCTATAGCCACAGTAATATGTTTTAAGTTACTGTAGAAACAGAACGATTCCGCACTCGAGTATGATTTGAACTACAGTTTGTAATGGGCTTGAAAAAGATTGAATAACAGCATTATAAATACAACATGAGAAGAGGAACCATGGAAACACAAGAAATGTACAGTATTGTTACACAACATATATAGACAGAATGGTTATTTCTGGACAACAGATGTATTGTATGTATTACAAACTGATAAACAACACATACACTCACCTGACATAATCAATTATACTTAAATATACCAGTTTTCTAGTACTCTCAAGTTTAGACATTAAATTCTAGGCAGTATTTCATTATAGCTATACATAGATGACTTATTGACTTATTTCACCCCCTCCTTAATAATGGTACTATGTCAGAAATGAATAATTCAATTAATATTCAATTAAAATAAAATATTCAGCACAAGATATTTGACCAAAAACTACATAGTTTAGCTTAGTAAGAGGAAGTTTTAAATTTCTTGTTTTAAGTTAAAAATTCAACACCTCAGTTCAATTCAACATTCGTATAACTTCGAAGGCCTACTCCAAATCTTAATTAATTTTATATTAATATAAATCAAAATTCCGGTCACCCCACCCACTTCTTGTCAGAAAAGTTACTATACAACGATTTTGTCAACAATAACAATATAGCTATCTATAACTATGAACAATTTTTACGAAATGATGATAGATTTTTTCTATGAAACTAAAATTAATCGAAATATGCAAACATATGATAATAATTAATAATCAACAAGCGAAATAACAATTTAACATTAATTAGATATGGTATTCATGACTTTATGAAAGAAATGTTTTTATCAAAGAAATAACAAGTGTTGCTAGGTATGAAAAATGTAACAACACTTAAGTTTATAAAAAAAATTCAATCCAAACCACCTGGGACAATGTCCTACAATATGAACTAGACAGAAATATCTAGAAAATGTATGGATACATAAAAAAATCATCAAACACAGAACATGACCATGATAATGTACAGCTGGATAATTTGTCAGTCATACGTAATAATTTTGTTGTTTTTAAAAAAATCTCAGCCCTGCATCATGCAGGACTGTATTACAGAGTTTAACAATGAAACATTGTTTATGGATTAACTTATTTAACATCCAATAAATTCTACATGCTTATGATGTGGGGGGCCGTCTAGTCAGATGCGCGTCTCTGTAACTTCCCCACCGCTACTGGTTCTTGGTACAGACTTTGGTGGAGATCGCTTAAGTGCGGGATTAGTTGTAGCAAGAAGAGGAGAGGGCTGTTTAATCACTAACGGAACACTCTCACACGACTGAGAACGAGTTTTAAACTGTTCTACAGGAGTTGTGGCTTCATGATCCTTTGGATGTACATGAAACGATGCATACTGGTACTGGTTACGAATAGGAAATGAAGTAGTGCGTAGGAGATGGTTATTGTACACCTCTTCACTGATTGGGCGGTGCCCGTGGTGAGAGCGAGAACTACGTATACTATGGAGACTCTGAAAGCTGTGTACACTGCGTTTTTCCTCTAAATCTTCCAGAGTAGATTTAAATGCCTTCACAACTCGAAGCTGTTAAAATAGAGAAAACAATATGGCGATACTCCAGGCGTTAATTTTCACTAACCCAGGGGCGAAAAAAGACACTTCTTGGACACACTACAACACATATGGACATTTCTGAATACTCAAAGCCTGGTCTGGTTGAGAGAAAAAATACACACGCTAAGTTCTACGCAGTCTGCATCTAACAAACTTGTAACATGTTAGAAAATGCCTCACAAAACTGCAGACACAATCTTAGCACAGGTCTATAAATGGCAACCAAACACTAAAAAGCCACACGCAGAACATAAACAGAAAATCAACACAAAAACTGAAAAGGGTTAAGGGAAGGAAATGGATGCCAAACTTGGTAAGATAACCTAGGTCTATGACTGATGTTAACTGTATCACTAACTATCATTATATAACAACTACATAATGATAAAATGCAGGTTATTAAATAAATCAGGGGGATTAAACTCAAAACTCAATATGCAACTCAGGTAAAGGATAACAAAGAAAACACAATGAGTAAACTATCAATTAACATCAAAGTACTTGTTCTATATTCAATTAGCAATAGGATTTTTTATTATTTAGCTTCTTTGGCTCCAACAAAATAAAGAATAAGGAAATAAGACAGAAGATATTTTAGAATATTAAAAAATGGAACTAAATTGAAATTAAAGAATTCCAACAGAAAAAAAATGATACAAAATTAAAACCAAAAAAAAATTATATATACATATAAAAACTGCAAACTAAAACAGCAACAAAATGAGAATGAAGCATTTATCCTGTACATAAGTTTGTAGTATGATCTAACCAGACTACAGTAATCCAAGTCACCATGTATAAAAAAAAACTCTGTTCTATAAGTACGACACTTATAATAATTAATATATAAGTACAAAAATTTAAAAATTATAATGAAAATTCTTCTACTAATAATAAGATTTTTTGAGAGAAAATTCAGCAGAAAAACTGAAAATTTTCACAATAAGCAATAGTAAGAGACCAATATAGCAAAAGTACAGAAATTTAAACTTAGAAATAAAAATACAGGTCAGTAACGTAAGAATCAGCCAGCATTACTGTGTGTGTTTTTATTAAAAACTTTCAAAAAAAAAAAATTAAGTATTTTAACATAGAGAACCTATATTTAAAATGCATACAATATAAGCTATACTAAAATACTGGATACATTGCAGAGAATAAGAATTAGGAAAAAGTATCTAGGACTATGACTACATAAACATCTATAAAATAGTGAGGCCATTGTAATGTTAAGTACCCGACAGTCATCTTAAAACCATTATTATTTTAATCCTATATTTCAAGAACACCAAAAATTCACAAATACATTATTAATATGCTTGCTATCACTAAAATTACTTCGTAATATTTTATTTAGAACTTGAATTTAATTCAAAATATATTATTGTTTTATTAATTAATGTTAAAACACCGAGTTATAATGTTAGAAAAATATGTACATTCAAACAATCCTACAATATTCAATCATTATATATTTCACAAACAATCGAAAAGAACACCATGCACAAACACAGTTGCTTCCACAAATATCTCATCAACAAATTTCTCTATATTTAATCTAATTTAATCATAACAGACAAGCAGACGCCAAGATTGCTCTATACATAGCGGAATTTCTTAAATTAAAAAAAAATTCTATAATATCTTTTTTAAACCAAAATGAGAATTTCTTAAAATATTTTTTTTCTATAATATTTTTTTTTAAACCGAAAACAGCTAACACATGAACACTGATTTCACAATAGTTACCAAACCATGAAAAACAAACACCCAACATCTATCCATGTCTACTGATTTAGGAGATAATAAACTTTGAAATACAGTCAAACCTGTAAACAAAGTCCACCATTAGGAAAGACATAATGTGGCCTTCATTGACAGGTGGCTTATATTTGGGAGTTACTATGCTCTAAATAGTCAATGATGTTTTTTAAGAATGGTCTTTATTCACAGATTGACCTTCATTCAGAGGTGAGCGCTAACACAGATTTGACTGTAATACTTCCACAGGTACAATTTAAGAATGTAGTATACCCTATGACTAGTCTTCAAATATGATTTTTATAATAAGATTAAATGTGTTTATTTTCAAAAAAGTTTTACTATAAGCATTCTAACATCTGCTTGTTAGTTAATCTATATGTTACGGTATTGAATCAAGGGAAGCAACTGTAACACAAAGCAAAAAGATATTTATGGCACATACCTGTTGCTGGAGACGGGTCAAGCCTCGGACCCAGAGAATCTGGCCTCGTCTGCCAACACCATCAGCTGATGGGAGTCCTGTTTCAGCCTGGGAATCTGGAATATCCACATCCTCTGGCTCACCTTTGCCCCAACTGCATAAATGTTTCGGTAAGCTCCTGGTAGGTACGGACGTAACAACCTGAGAAGTTCACAATATTACTATAATTAGTGTCTTATAATTCACTTAAAATTCAAATTTTCGACAATATTTCATATCAATTTACTCTAATAGGCAATTGTCCTATAACCAAGTCTTCATTCTTCACACACTTATCCCTTGATGCACACAGAAGTGTAATTATATATCATGTGTGCACAAAACGTTCAAAGGGCCACTATTCCGCCAACAATGATCAAACCAAAAAACAAAGAAATAGGTGCTAGGGTACTAAGTGACAATAATTCTGCGCGAGTTTTATCAAATTCCCTTACAAAATGTAAGATAAGCCCACAGAAGACATTGGGGACAAATGACCGCTGCTCGCCTACATTCATTACCTAATAACCAGAATTTTTCTTCAGTCAACCCGGTTACAAAAATATTCATAGACGAACACATATGCACAACTTAAAGATTGTAAGCGCTAAACTTACAAAGTAGAATTCAGCAGAACTTTTGATACTGTAGGACAAAGAAATAGTAAAATAAACTCCAAGACTCACCTGTCCCCAGATTAGCACACCAACACCCAAAAATATACACCATAACCACTGGTCTATTGTAAGGGCCTCAGTGTAAAATGCTACACCAGCAAATTGTACAATAACTATCTAAAATAGAGAGAAACAAACAATAAGTAAATAACATGAAACAATGTGTAAATGTTTTTGGATTTGATGCTGTTGTCTTTTTAATAAATTATAAGAGGAAAATTCAATACTTAGTCAAACAAAGTGTTTGTGAAACAAAGTCAACTGGATAATTCGACCCTGACCTTTGACCTAAGGACTTCAAAATCAATAGGGGTCATCTACATGTGATGACCTACCTCCCAACTAAATCTTAGGAGCTTAGACTTAGTTCTCTAGTTATTGCCCAGACAAAGTTTAGTTAAGGATGGACTGGCTGACATGATTGTGCAAAGCAATATTTCATAGAAAAGGGGGCATAAAAATTTGTCATGATTACACATCAAAACTTCTCATAATTGCATCATCTATAATGCTAAGTACTATAAATTAACTGAATCTAATGACAACAGTCAACCTTGAAATAAATTATGTGAATTCAGCTAAATCATCAATTATATAATATATGCACATACATTTTATTTATTTATTTGGGTTGTATATCGTTTTTCGACTATTTTTCATTCATTTAAGGCAGCTGGTTCCTGGACTGTAAATTTTCATGGATGGGTATGACCTGCCGCGACTGCGAATTGAACCTGGATTGCCAGGTAACAAAAACACAATCCAAATTAATTGCAGTACATCCTTGAACAAATTTAACATCATGGTTGCTATGGTAACAAATCTCACCTGGCCAATCATAGTTCCGATCCAGATTCCAATAAATATAGGGTTACGCTGCAGGCCTTCAAATATGTTACGCTGCCCATGAATCTTTCGAGCATTAATTTCATTACATAATGTCATCATAACGAATGTGTTAAATATAATGGTAAAATGTTGGGTGGGTGGGGCATGGAGTCTTGCGCCTCGGCCGTCAGTAATAGCAAATATGTCGGCACCTGAAATAAATGTGATCTATTGAGTATTTGCCTACATTTATAATTAACATTTTTAATGAACTAAACCAGATGAAAACTTATAGAATGGAAGAAAACTGAAAAAGATATGTACCATAATCACTAGTGTATAGGTCGCACCAGGGTATAAGATGTATGTAAAATAATCCAGGGAAAAATAAAGTCATGAGTGAAACAGAAATAAACTTTTAGCAAAGAAATATGACCAAAGAAATGACAAGAAATTTGGCCATTTTGTTTGGTTTGGTGTTATGTAAGTATTACAAATGGAAACTAAAATATCTCTAAACAGATACTTAAAGCCCCATTAGCTTTTTACATTTAACAATACAGAAAAATAGAAATAATGATTGTAAGATATAAGTATTATATTTTATTTTCTCTAAAACATATTTACACGATGCCTTTCTTTAGCCACATCTCATAGAAATGTCGTCAGACACATTTCCTTATTTTTTGCAATATCATTGAAAAAAATTACTGTGCTATATTTCTATATGTACTTAGTGATTAAAAAAGAAAATTTCGACATATTTTTATTGCAAGTAAAAGTCAATTTCACTGATAAGACACCTTTCTAGGTAATATAAGACCTACTTAACATCCAAAAAGCTAATGGGGCTTTAACTTTACCAAAAAAAAAAAAAGTCACATTTTTTACGGAATTTCAGAACCATTTCAGTGCATTCATCTAAGTACACTTCAGTTTAGGAACCTTGTGTAAATCAAACATAACATTTTAACAGAAATTGTCCTCTTCCTTTTTTTCTTAGCATATCCTCTGTTTAAAGCATGATTCGTCATCCTAATATTTTCTTTAAAATGAAAATTGGTAAAAAAAATTCATTTTGCTGTTAGAAAGTTTAGGGTGAGAAAAAAGGGGTCAGTCAAATACTTACCAGCAAAGAGTAAGACAAAGACAACAGTAAGCTGATACACAGCATGGCCAAAGATATTTTTCATCATAGTTCTGGAAATGAGTGGTTTGGTTCTTCCATATGGTTTACGTTCTAAAAGTTCTTCACTTGGTAATTCTGTAGCCAATGCAAGAGAAGCTAATGTGTCCATGATAAGGTTTACCCATAACATCTGGATAGCCTTCAATGGACTGTCCTGTAAGTCAAGCATGTAGAAGCAAGCATTAAAGTCCCATAAGCATATAAATTTATCGCTTGTAATAGTTTCTATTTGTCCTATAACAGAAGAATCCGGGGTGTTTACCAGAATCAATGTAACATAATGCATAATTTTAAAGAACCAATCAAAACCAATGTAACAAAATGCACATTTGAAATGATCCAATCAAAATCTCTGTAACAAAATGCACATTTAAAATGATCCAATCAGATTTTGTATACTTAACAGTAAACTTACATCAATAATACAAGCACCAAGAAATGCAACAAGCACGGCTACAACATTGACGGTCAACTGGAACTGTAAGAATTTAGCAATGCTGTCATATACATTTCTTCCCCACATCACAGCCTTCACGATGCTAGTGAAGTTATCATCAGTTAAAATAATATCAGATGCCTCCTTAGCGACGTCAGTTCCAGAAATACCCTGAAATACAAATAATGATTATTTTAATACGAATATACAAAAAAAAAAATGATACACAGCATGGCCAAAGATATTTTTCATCATAGTTCTGGAAATGAGTGGTTTGGTTCTTCCATATGGTTTACAGTCTAAAAACTAAAACGTTTACTTTTAAGTATTCAAAAAAAAAATCATTTCAAATGTTTTACGTTCGTAAAAAAAAACTGATACACAGCATGGCCAAAGATATTTTTCATCATGAAGGCGCAATGCCGAAACGTTAAGAAACATAATGTAATTCTAACACGTGTTGTTGTTGTTTTAACTGTATTATAATACGAATATACAAAATATGTATGTACATAAATATTCAGAGACCTTTTTCTTATAAGTCAAATACCCAACATACTCTGTCATGTTTGAAACTCTCAAAGACCTTTGAAGCACATTCCTCTAGGGTTGCAAGCACTTTAGATACGACAATAATTCTACAAAACCAAAACTAAATGCCTGTATAGACAAGCCCCGCATTTCACCCACTTTCCATAAACAAAATTTATTTTTTGCTGTCTGAGATTCTTGGTACTGTGAGTATATTGCAAAATGAAGACAGAAATAAATTCAGCTTATGAGAAGACAGTATACTCTTAAGCTAAAAGCTACCAGCTTTAAATTCCAATAAAAACACAGACATAAAGCTACAGCCTACATATTTCAGACCCATGAAAAGATTAAATTGGAAACACAGAAATACTAAATAACGTGTATCCTTTTATTGGAAAATCAGGACGCACAAATTAACACAAGCCAAGTAGTAATATTTCATGATCTTTGGTGAGCTGTGTTGTCTGCTTAGCTTTTTACGACTGATTGTAGTCGGATAAATTGGTACCGGCATGGGGTAACAACCAAAGAAGACAACAGTAAATTTTATCATCTGAGAAATAACATGCAACTAGAGAATTCTTCCTTTAGTTACAGAATGCCATCATGTATGTACCAACAATGAGAATGCATTGATACCATCTACTTGTAGACCTAAAGAAGTAAATCCTGGCAATTTACATGTATAATTATGCAGTCAAGAGAAACCAGGTAATGTGCTATAATTCTAATAGACATAGACCCATTTTTTTAAAATAAAAGTTTTAACCATGCACTTTTCAATAATTTACAAAACAGCAAAAGCTCATAAGATAATGTGTACAGTTTCAGATGTGGAGAAAATTTCTCGATATTTTCCCCCTGCCATGTAGGCGGCTCAAGGTACAAAATTTGTTGTATTATAGCATTTTCCTCAGAAAATAAAATAATTGTGTAATATGGCGGAGAATTGTCAGCCAACATAATTCTATCAATGTCGGACGTATTTCTTGTGGAAAATAATTTGTATAAAAAAATCTTCAGAAAGCGGAGAAATTGGAATCTTCGTATAGTGGGATAACATGAGAATGACATAAAAAGGAGACTTCACTGAGATTACAAGCTGTACAACTTAATTGAAATGAATAGAAAGTAACAATACAGTGCAACCTCT